>CANTUR010000304.1:1297500-1885000 GCA_947683625.1 Mallotus nudiflorus
GACATCAGAATAAACCTAACAGAAAATCCTAGAACTCGATCTAGAATATTAAACACAGAATCGAAATTAGGGTTCGATCGAATATCACGTTTTACGAGAATTCTACCAAAAATTCGGCAGAACCTCCCCTGTAAAACGGACATCTCTCTACTCAAAGAGTAGAGCCGACCCTGCAAAGAAACACACTTCGAAAAATAACGTAAAATTACATTCACAACCCCTCGGTCGGACTCCAAACTACAGTCTACCGACCGGGGTCCACAATCACAGAATAATTCTGAAAATACCAAAAATACCCTTATAACATAGAAATTCATTTTATAAGTAAAAATTACATAATTAACCTTTAAACACATTAAAAACCGATAAAAACTCATTTTATTAGAAAAATCGTATATTATATATATAATTGAAAATAATTCACGAAAAATAGTTTTAATTAGTTAAAAATACTAAATAATTTTTAGAAATCATTTTTATACCTTAAATAACTATTAAAACCAATTAAATTACAATTTTAGTCAATTTTGTGTAAAATTACCAAAATACCCCTATACATATAAATATACTATAATTATTTCAAAAATTCACCAAAAATAGTATAATTATCCAAAAATTAATTTTCTCAACATATTTATCAATAATATCAATAATTAAACTCAATTAACCAATTAATTTCAATTTAAAACACAATTAACCCTAATTTTTCAAAATTACATAAACTTAAATAATTCAAAATAAATACATAAAAATTCATAAAAATTCCAAATAAATTTATATAATTCATTTCAACACCTATAATTATTATAAAACACAATTTCATAATTTAATTAATTAATTTTCGAAAATTAGAAAATAATATTAAAATATTCAAAAATACCCAAAAGTCAAAATAATCTCCAAAAATTCCAAAAAAATTCATACATGTAGATAAGCTACTAGTATTAACATTTGTTAAGTGACTTTTCATGAATCAAGCAATTCAAAGCTCAAAAAAATCAAAAACCGTAATATGGCCGAAATCAAAAATTCAAAACCTAAGCAAATCAAGACCATTTCAGCTCAAAACAAAGCTAGAATTACACTCACCGGAGCTCAAGGAGAAGAAATAGACTGGTGGTGTCAAAAACGGTGGCCAAAATCACGAGGGAAGAAGAAAATGCAAACTCTCGGCTTCAGGCCAAAAATCGATCTCCAGACGCCGGAAACGGCTGCTACAAGCGGCGAGGAAGGCTGGGGAAGGTGGTGGTACACTGGACGGCACACCAACGGCGAGGAATCAGCAGTTGCAGACGGCGAACGGCAAGGGAAGCGAAAATCGGGGAAGAAGAAGGAATCGGGGGCAAAAACATAATTTTCCAAAATTTTTGGTTTTTGACTTATAATATGTATATATATATACTTTATACTATATAATAAAATAATATTAAATTACACACATTAAATATACACCACACACATAAAATTTAATATTTTAATAATTTATACTAAATAAAAATAATTAAATAACAATAAAACTAATAAACAATTAATAAAATATTAGGGTAATATTAAACCCTAATTAAATAAATAATTACACGTATACACGGTGTTTAATATTTTAAAATATGGATGATTTCATGCAAGTCCGTAAATCTATTTAAAATAATTAATAATAAATTATTTACGTGAAAATTTCCCCGAAAATAAAAGTCTCGGAAAAATTTTACGTAAAGTACTGTAAATAATGCACAATAATTAAAATAGGTTTTAAATACATATCAACTCGTAAAAATATCATAATATATATACAAAAATTATTAACACTGCATATCCCGATGCAGTATTAAAATATTTAAAAACACGGGATATTACATATATATATATATATATATTAGTTAGTTTTTTTTAATATTTAAGAGGTTTAGAGGATTTTTATGAATTAATTGGTATTTTTAATTAAGTAATGTTAATTTTGAATATTGTTCCCAAATATTATATATATATATATATATATATATATATATATATATATATATATATATATATATATATATATATATATATATATATATGTTTGTGAAAGTTTGTTTTTAAGCTTTAATGAGAGATGATTTTCTAAGTTATCGATATGTATATGTAATATGTATTTTTGGGAAATAAATGATTTAATTTTTGTACGATGGTTGAGTTGTGGTCTCGGTCGGGGTTAAGTGTAGTTTTGAAAACCCAACTCGAGTGTGAATGTCTGTGAATACTAGAAATGTATTTTCTATGCAGGAATGACTCTACCTATGGTAGAGAGATGTCCGTTTTACAGAGGAGACTCTGTCGAAATTTTGATAGATTTTCTCATAAAACGTGACATCTTCCGTAAATTCCTATCGTTAATTAGAGTTTTTCCTTATCTATCGAGTCTTATTCGGTCTTCCTTGAGTCAGTCTAGAATTTTCCTATTTCTATTGATGTTCGATTTTTATTCCATAGACGTATTTTTAAAATAGATCTGTTATTTTTTCTAGAGAATACCGGAGCGGAAGTTTTTGAATCAAGGCAGACGTGCAGTCATCAGCCTTCTCGCTCGTCCTGTAAGTTGATAAATTGATATGTACATTTGTTTTATTTAAAGATGTGTGCACTCATATTTTTAGTATTTATTATATGATTTATTTAATTTAAATGCTGCTATTTAAGATTTAAGTGCATTTTATTTATTTAAAATTAGTTTTGAGAAATTTTGGTAGAACAGGATACCTGGTGGGTTTCACTAGGACCGTGTGCACATGGTAGAGATTGAGAAATGGATCCGATGTATGTATGACTTGTGGATATAAACTAGGACGGGTGTCTCGGTGGAAGCCTTTGCTTTCGGGGACCGTCAGTGATTGAAAAGTTAATAATGGACTGGGATGGGTGCCTTGGTGGATGCCTTAGCTCTTGGGGACCGCCAGTGCCATGTATTTGGATTAAGTGGATGACTGCGACTTAGTGCCTCGGTTGATGCCTTTACTCTTGGGGACCGGCAGTCTATGTGGATTAAGTGGGCCCAATTGACCATTTAGAAATTTAGGTTTAGGGTTCTACCGAGATTTTTCAAAAACTATATACGTTATAAATTATTTTCACTATAACTATATGGTTTTCAAAAAGATTTTCAAACCGTACAACTTTTTTTATTAACTTACTCAGTGAGGTCTGATTCCCTTCAATTTATTTTTTTCAGGAGCTTGGGAGTTTGACCTTAGACAGCCTCTATGCCGAATTTCTTTATCACCAGCTATATTATGTAGGTCATTATGAGTTGTATTGTAGTAGTAATTCTAGAATACTGTAGTAGTATTTATACTATGAGTTTGTATAACTTAATTATACTTATGTATTGCATTTTACTGAACCACGCTTATGTATAATGTTTTAAGATTGATTTATGATATTTGATGATGAAAAATATTTTATATTGCGTACGATTATGTTTATTTATAGAAAAAAATCAGTTTGATAATGTGTTCTTATATGAAATAAAGTTTTAAATTTGAAGGTTTTATTTTTCTTTTCTTTAAGGCTTACTACGGATTTTTGGGGCCTTATGCCTACCCATTTCCTAATGCCGATCACGTGCCCTCAGGTTCGAGTCGTGACAATAACGTCTGGCGGAGTGATGACATGCAGAAGGCGGTCCGATGTGCTGCTGGTAGCGGGGTGGCGTGCGTTGGTGGCTGCTATTCGAGAAGAGGAAGAAAACGGGAAGAGAAAAGAAAAAGGAAGGAAAAGAAAAGAAAGGAAGAGAGAAACAAAAAAAGGAGGGGAGGAAGAAAAAGTAGGAGAAAAATAATAAACATACTAATAATAATAAAACATATAAAATTTATTTATTTAATTTATTAATATTCAAATAACTATAGTTTTAATTTACTCAAGTAAAATTCATAATTTTACTTAATGAATAATAATAATAATAATAATAATAATAATAATAATACGGGGAACTCATTTAAGTTTTTTACAATAATTAAATATCACAGTTTAATAAAATAATATATAAAAAATAAAAATAATTATTAACACTGCAAATCTCATAAATTAATTTTTCAATTTAATTTATAAAAATTTAGGTCATTATATTTATACATATTTATTATTTTATTTTTATTATGATATAATTATAAAAATATCTTACCAAAATTACCTCAGACTAAAAAGTTAAGTTTAAATAGTTTTAAAATGAAAAATGATTGTTGTCGGGACTTGTGACAACAACAGTACTATTATCACGAGTTTCGAAATTACCAAAACTTTCATTTCTAAATGTAGATGATTCCTCTATATTAAGGGTAAAATGAAAATATATATATATATATATATTTTACTAGTAGCGACAATATTATAATTATTACTACTCGTGATAGTTATCGCTATCATTTTAAAATATATATTTTAAAATTTTATATAATTATTTATAACGAATCAAATTTAAATATAAAATTCATTTAATTGAGTTGAGTTTTAGCTTAAACTTCACAATATTTCAACTTGATATAGCTCAATTACACCATCATTATGCAGTCATTCCTAAGAAATTACCTAGGGAGTTGTTTGTTGAATGTTTGTCCTTGTTTTGGTTGGCAGTTGGACGTAGTGCATCTCCACTCTTCATATTTGATTAATCAAAATTCTATATTTTGTTTGGTTTTCTTGGTGCTTTATGATTAACAATCAATAATTTTTGAGAATTAGCAAGATTTGAAATGCTAATGGATCTAATCCGTATAAAATTATTATAATCCACATAAAAATATATATAATACTCACTTTTGATAATTTAATCCGTCGTCAAGAAACAATTTTTTTTTTCTCTTGACTTTAAGACTCATAAAACAAGAAATAAGGTTGGTCTATACATATGACTAATTAAGCGTCTAACTAATTAATATAAATGTTGAAGCTATCAACCATCATTAGAATCGGCTAATAAGCATTATTTTTATTTAAATGATAGTCTGAATTCGAGTGTAGTCCTATTAAATTAGTTGTTTAAAAATTGTAACTATCCTTATATTTTTATATAAGTCAAACTAAATTAATTATAATCCAATAGACTCTAAATACTGATAAAAAATAAAAATTTTATAATGAGAAATTATTAAAAGTCAATTCTATTGTTTAAAATAAAAAAAAAAAATCTAAATAGCTAAATTCAAATTATACAACCATTAGGAAGAATGGGAATCCAACTTAGATAAAGGATTAAAATTCCTATATTAAAAAAGACTTGAAATAATCCTTATATAAACTAGAATTATTAAGCTGCTGCAATATTCATGTATATTATTATTATGATGAACTAGAAAATTTCAAACCCATAAGAATTACAAGAATGGCTTAGCTTGAGTTGGTGTGCTTATATTTGCTTTAGTTAAGAATTGGATCTGTTGCACTTCTATTTTTCATAGTTGGGTCAAATCGATAATTTCTAGAGACACAATCTGAAGTTGTGAAATTTTTCATATCCAACGCGGGTCTTTTTATTGCAATATTTTTAATTTTTTTAACAATTGAGAGGTTAAGGAAGGAGGGAAGAAAGTGGGGGATCAAATCCTTAACCTCATCTTTAATATTTATCATATGAATCACTAGACTATAAAGGAAGGATCTGCAATATTTTTAATTGAATAATGATTTATGTAGCTAATAGTTATATAAATATTATCATCTATTAAAAATAAAATTTCTTTTACACTTTTCCTTCCCATTTGTATATAATATGCATGTAATTTTAAAAAAATTATAGCAATGTCGCGATTTGCTAGTGGGTCTTGGTTGTAAGTGGAGGTTCAATGTTGACAATCAATATGTTTCCAGAAATGGCAAAATGGAGAAGGCTTACTATGGTTTTGTCGTTGCTTGATCAAGCATGGACGAGAAGTTAACTTCATCCATAATCGACTTATAGGAGAGTGGAGGAATACAGATTACATATGTTTATTGTTTTGATAATTTTATCAGATTAATTTAGTCATAGGAAATTTTGACTATAACAAAAACTTATTTTTTGCCATTACAACTTGGGCGAAGATATGAATCGGATGTTTAGATAATGTTACATTAACTTAACTACTAGATTAAACATCATTGATATTATATTAAAAACTTCTTATGTTAAGCTCAAAAACTCAAAACTTTGAATGGCAGTTTTTATTTATTTGTTTTTTTTTTTTAAAAAAAAATTGTATGTTAAGATTAGATTTCAAAATTGATTGATTGATTTATAGTATTTTATCTAGATGTTCATTTTTCATGTGTTTGTATCTAATGATTATTCTAAATTTGGATGGAACTTGATGAAAGTTTAGATATTAGAAAAATTTCATTGATCATATTCAATCAATAAAAATATAATCAATTTTTCTTGAACTTTTCAATAAAAATATAATCAATTTATATCTTTATTCTTGAACTTTTCACTAAAATATTTTTCTAATATTTTGATATTAGAAAAATATTAATAAAATAGAATATATTTTAGTGAAAAGTTTCAAAATTTTTCTAATTGTTTTTTTTGCAAAGTAATTTAGTTGCCTTATGGTTGTCATTGTAATGTTTATATACATTGAAAATGTATAATTATATAGTTAAAGAATAAAGATATATCTATATCTATAATCTATAATAATAATAATAATAATAATATCTATAATATATATAAATGTACGAAGTGAGAAAACAGATAAAATTACAAAACATTCGTCACTTATTATTATATAAAAATTGAATACTTTAGTCATTTACTAATAAAAATAAAATAAAATAAATAAAAATATATTTTTAATTTGATTGAAAGTCTATTAGATTAACTTCTATTTTATCTCTAATAAAAATTAAATTAACTAAATATAATTCTAATTTAATTGAAAGTATTTTTTCTATTTTAATTGGGATAACTTCTATCTTATCTCTAACAAAAATTCTAATTGAAAATATATTTTATATTTTAATTAGGTTAATTTCTATTTATATCTAATAAAAATTAATTTAATTAAAATATAATTATAATATAATTGAAAGTATGTATTCTATTTTATCTGTAACAAAATTTATAAATTAATAATTAATAATAAAAAATAGAGCATATATCTAATATAAATCAAATTAGATAACATAATTTTATAAGTTTTATTATATTAAAAAATAATTAAAATCAAAATTAATAAATTTTATGAAAATAGGCAAATTATATAATTTATTTTAAAAGTAGATATTTTTATAAATTAAAAATTAATAAATAAAAATTAGAGCACATAATTTGTTTCAAAATATATTTTCTATAATAAAATTAGTATGATTATCATTTTTAAATATTTTTATAAAATTTAACAAAAAAGAGTTAAAATTAAATTAATTAATATTTATAATTTAATTATTAGTTGAACTTAAAAAATCGCATCAAATTAATTTTTTATGTAAATAAAAGCATTAATATAAAAAAATATTGAAAAAATAAAGTGTCACAGTTCAAAAAAAATTTACTAAAATTGTAATAAATTATAAGTTCAATAGAATTGGAATATTTAAATTGTTATATAAAGAAAATATAAATTTTATTTTTTTAATTTTTATTAACAAATAATTAATAATTTTTATTAACTTATGATTAATTATGATCATAATATTTTTTTTATATATAAAATCAGTTCTAGAGTTAAGAAAAATTATTTATAAAAAATAATGAAGGAATATCATATAATTATTTAAATAAAAGATTTATAAAAATTTTAATAAATTATAACTCTATTAAGTTAATGTTAAATTGCTAGATAAATAAATAACAGTGTTATTATTTTTAAATTACTATATATCATGAGTTTAATAATTTTTTTACTCACGTATAAAATACATGGTTATTTACTGATGTATATATATACACACAATTGGACATAGACCCTTTTTTTTTTATATATATACACACACAAATGGACATGGACTTCTTGAAAAAAAAAAAAAAAATCATCCCACTAACAAATTGTTATATTATGGATTCGTGTCCATATTACAATATAAACCAAAGATAAGTTACATGTGTGAACAAAAAAGTGTTTTCTTTTAACGTTGACTCGTAAAATTATTTTTGTGTGGAATTTTTTTTATTGCTATTAACTGCGGTTGTTAAAACAACTATTACCACTTGACCTATTATTGAATTGTATTCTTTACAGTGCTAAAGTTTTCATGGATGGTTCAATCTCCATGAGGAGTTGCATTTTTTTTTTCTCTCATCATCAATTTTATCTGCTTTTATATTAGTGGGGACTTTTCTTCCTTGCAAGAGGACTCAAGTATTTTCATAAATTTTCCTTATTAGTACTCTTGTAATCACGCATTTCGTTTCATCAGTTATTTAACACCAGTGACTTAAAGAATTCAAGTTTTGATGTCTTTAGATGATTTGTACCATAGATAATAACGTAGGATTGAAAAAAAATAGTTTTATATTTTGTATTCGTTTTGAGAGGCCGTCCTTTTTTTTGTTATTATTGTTGTTTAATTTGAACAAGAAGAGGAAGAAGGTAATAGTAAAAATAGACTTGCAAGTATATTCATTACTTAGATAATGTATATTCATTGATCTTCAATTATATGTTCATTGACCTTAACTTACAGTTTCATTAATACTTTCCTTTCAATCTCATTAAAAAATTAAAAATATTTTTTATTTATCAAAAAATTATTTTTTTTCTTTTTTATTTTGTTAATTATAGTGGTTGAATTTAATTTTTTATTCATGATTTTAGTCAAAATCAAATTTTTATTCATTAAAAATTTATTTAATTATTTATTTTTTTGATTATAATAAATAGAGTTTTACTTGTATTTTTATTTTGGTTAAATATTGTAGTTCATTATTTAAATAATATAGGTTCATAAGATAAAATATGTAGTGAGTTTACATATCTCATCTCATGGGCTTTAACTAAAAAAAAATTGTTGATATTGTTTTCTCATATTCATAAGTTAAATTCATTGAATTTTATACGTAGATTCGTTAACCTTCACCTATAGGTTCACTAGCATTTATTTGCAGATTTGTTGGCTTTTTTAAACTTGCAAGTTTAATGGTCTTCACCTGTGTATTCATTGATCTTTACCTGAATGTTCATTGACCTTCACCTGCATACTTACTAATATTTTCCTTTTATTTTTGATAGAAATGGAAAAAATATTTTTTATTTATCAAAAAAATATTTTTTCTTTTTATTTTATTAATTATAGTGGTTGAATTTAATTTTTTATTCATGATTTTAGTTAAATAAATTTTTTATTCTTTAAAAAATTATTTAATTATTTAATTTTTTATTATAATAAATAAAATTTTACTTTTTAAAAAATTTTAGTTAAATAATGTAGGTGTATTACTTAAATAATGCAGGTTTATAAGATAAAATATGTAGTTTCATTATTTAAATAATGTAAATTCATTAACCATCATTTACATGTTCATTGACCTTCATCTACAAGTTTTTTTATTTTAACTTTTTTGATCTTTACCTACAGATTCATTAGTCAAATACTACAGTTTCATTACTTAAATCATGGAGATCCATTAATTGATCATATTTTATTTAACAAATCTTTCTTTTTTTTTTTTCTTTAAGAACCAACACTTATTAACTTATCATATTTTCTAGATATATGAGATATGCACAAAAAATTCATTTAGTATTAGCAATATGTTATTTCTTTTTTTCTTTTTCTGTTTGTTGGTGAGTTTATTCATTAACACTTGTAGTTTGACTGGTTAGTGATTTGGTCTATTTAATTTTTATAAAGAGTTAGATTTCAAGCTCTGAGTAACAACACTTTTGATTAAAAATTACCTTGCAAGCATAACAATTTAGGGCTATTTGTAAGAGATGGTACCTTGTTTTTTATTATTTTGCTGACACATGTATATATGCAGTAAGACCCTTCAGATGTTGCCATTGGGGTGGAAGATAGTGCGATTGAGGTGGAAGATAATTTTAGTGAGGTTGAAGTAGAAAGAAAAACTACATGTGTTAAAAAAACAAAACGCATTAAAAAAAAGAAAAAGCTTGGTACATGTGATGAATTTGTCCATATTGCAATATGGACAGAAGTCTATAATATAATTTGCGCCCACTAACTGTAAAAGGAAAATTTTAGCTTTTCTTTTTTAATTGAGATATGAATTTAGTACCGCCGAAATGGGAAAAAAACAGTTAATATATTTTTAAAATTATTTTTTATGATATATATATATATATATATATATATATATATATATATATATACTTTTCTATTTCAAAAATAACGACTTTTACCTTTCTCTATTGGGATATAGTTGAACAGTAAAAGTCATTATTTTTGAAATAGAGAAGTTGAGTTTGCTTTGTAATGTAGCCCTTCTTATGATTTAATGGGGGTGGGTTATGCTTAGATTAGTCATCATTTAGTCTCTAGTTATTTCCACCCTTTATAATTTAAAAAGTAAAAAGATTGTATCTTTAAAATTGAGTATAAACAATGCTGATCATATATAGCTGACTGAGTTCTTTTTCACACTATATCGCCTGCAATTTTTATAGTCAGGAATCAAAAAGCAACTTTCCATGCTAAAAATAGAAAATAAAATTATATTTTTAAATTTATGATGTACTAAATAATTGAAATGAGTTTTTTATATATTTATCAATAATTCAATCAAAATATGCAATAGAAATATCAACATTTAAGTATGTGAGAGAGTAATAAATGGTAACTCTTCTTCAAGGGTTGTTGTATAGTCCATCGATTTCTTGTTTAAAAAAAATATATTTGGAAAAAAAAATCGAACTAAATTGTTAATTGTTGAGTGCTTTCAGAATGACATGTCGTTTGCTTATCATGAACCTAAACAACGGCCAACCCTTTGGATTAGGCCCATCAGGCCAGAAGATGTTAACAAGATTGATAAGGTCAGAGCAGACAAACCATTAGACAAGAACATTGAATTTTAATGAAGAACCAAAAGGATCTGGAGCAGGGCAGCCACCTCGTCCAAGCCCCTGGTGCCCGTTTTCAGAGTCAATTGGAGACCCATCCAATGGAAGAGTGAGCATGCATGGTTCAGCAATTGAACGTATATATATTGGAATGAAACGTTTGTTCAGACTTTTGAACTTCAAATTTACCTCAAGATCATCACATTCAAGCACTGCACAACAGAGAGTAGATCTCCATGCATGGATTCGAATTTTTCACCTTACATGGACAGAAATGATTACTTGACAGGTTGCTTTGTTGTTTTAGGATTGCTATAAGTTACAAATGTCACTTAACACTTTAAACATCAGCAATTTAATTTTTTTTTTCTACCAAAAGCAATTTAATTTTATACACCAAGTCTGACATGAATACAGTTGTAAATCTTTTAGCACGAATATAAATACGAAAATATGGAAAATAAAGATATAAGATATGAATACAGAAAAATGATGACTTTTAATTGAAATATCTATTTTTTAAACTGAAATATTTAACGAGTATATAAATATGAAAAAATAAGAATACGATAAAGCTTACTAATTGAAACATGTATGTATTAATATGGAAGCACAACTATCAATCTGTTGTCAAATGATCTAATTGGGCTTTGTATAGAAAATATAATTGAATAATCATTACTATTATAAGGAAAATTTAGTCAAAAACCAAATGTAATATTTAGATTTTTTTTCAATCAGTTTATAGGTGGCCCAATTGAATAATTGTTTGTTGCTAGTATAAATGATTCATGTCAGGATTTAATTACAATATTTTTCTCTTAAAATTCTTTGGTAGCTTGAATCACAAGTTCTCTCGATGCTTGCTTAGTCATCATAACATTTGTAGTTAAAACTGTCACTTAGGTCTATTCTTAATAATGTTCTGAATCTGATAGAAAGTGGAAGAAATCATGCAACTTGAGAATGACAGAGGCAATCAGTCAGGGTAATTAACATAATAATGTTCTGAATCTGATAGAAAGTGGAGGAAATCATGCAACTTGGGAATGACAGAGGCAATCAGTCAGGGTAATTAACATATGCTATGCTGGAACCAACTTCAGAATTGATAGAATACTGTCATAATACATTACTGTAAAAAAAAAAAAAGAATTATTCATCCCACTCATGTAGCCCATTTTTTTTAAACTTTTATCTATTTCTGTTGCTTCTAGGTCAAGCATTTTCTACGGTACCCATAAAAGCGGGTTTGTCTGCCATATCAGGGAAATACAAATGGTGGGCATGAGGGCTCTGTTGGTCACTATATTTACTGTGGGAGATTGACCTATAGTTTTATTTACTATATGGTGATTCAAATAAGGCTTTTTTTTTTTTTTAATTGAGATTTGATTAACAAGACTAAAGAGATTTTGGGTTAGGAAGTTTGTGTAGATATGTGGTTTGCTTAGTCCAATTATTAACATATGAGTGTCATATAAGGGTGTTTGTTAAAGAGTCCTGAACTGCTGATATGTTATTGTGATGGAAACCTATCTAGGAAAGTTTTCAATAATTTCACCAACATTTGAACAGATGGCATTTTCAATTTTGTTACACGTGTCATAATTAATAGTTCATTTTTGAATTTTTGGATTTGATAGATAATAATTGATAAAATACGATACACTAATTAATGGTAAAAATAACTGACAAAAAAAATTATTTTAAATTGATCATCAGAATTAATTATTTTTCACATATTATCTTAAATAGTTGATAAATGCCTATTTGCTATTAATATTATTGTATCAGCTATTTGAAAAGAACACTTTGAATACTATTAATTAAAATTAGCTAGAAATTGTTTTCAAAGTGGACAGCAGACAATTAATCAGATCACGGTTTTTCCTTTTGGCAATAGCAACTAAAGAGTGTACATTAGAGGTTGCAACTAAATGCCAAATAGACAGGCACTTGGTCTCATCAAACTGTAGTTCTGGTGGGTAGTGACTAGTCCCATCTAAACAAAAAGGTTCAATTAGGTATAACTCTTGTAGCTTGGTTGAACTCTGTGAAAAGAAACAATGAGAAGAGTAGTAAGTCTATTTTCCATGAAATGTTTGGTAGAACAGCACAATCAATATGATTTCTTTTGAACTACTACAATGGGAGAGGAGAGGAGAGTGGCGGTCTCGAAGACAAGACCGCCCATGTGCCCGCAGAGAGTTTGGCCTTCAAAAGATCAAAATAACACAACAGTAACTAATGTCGAGAATGATATTTGTTAAAGTTATTAACCAATCTTGAATATGATAATAATTGAATGCAGATATCCCGTATATGTTCAAGGTGGGACGCATGAAGTTTGCTAAATTGCCAAATTGCTCTGGCATAAATTCTTTGAGATAAATAAGTGAAATGTATAGTTTAAAATTAAAATAAAAGTAACTACTTTTCAAATGCATAAGTTGAAGTGATCACCAACCAACATATCTGTATAGAGCTATTAGGTTAGCATTTCCTTTGAAGAGTTTGATTGAAATTAACATGTGATAATTGTAGGAGCCAATATATATAGAAAAGGGCAGCCATATCTCCTTGGGATTTGTTTGTTGGATGTAATATGAAGAAAGAAAAAATTAGTAATTTTCATTGGGACAATATTGTCAGAAAAAGATGTAGTACTTATAACCTAGATGGATCCAAGTTAAGAATTTTCATGGAAGTTACCTATATATCTATAACTAATTTTAACATATTTTTATTTCTTGTGTTATTTGTATAAAGAGAGGAGAGTATGATCGATGATTTCAGGTGAAATGGTATGCCTATAGCTGTGTAAAGAATGAAATCCTCATGAGTTGTGGCTTCATGTAGAGGGTGGAGTTCCATAAGAAAGAAAGGAATGATTCTTGGCTTCTATTCCTTTCTATAGTATATCCATACGAATTCTTTTATACTTTTCTTGGTTTTGCATGATAAACATCAATGCAGGGTTTAATTCTTGACGGATAGATACATTCTTTATAGCAAATTCCATAAGTTACAAATATATATCCCATTTGAATATAATTTTGTTTAATTTACATACTTTCTTTACATTATTGAGTGTATAATCTTAATTATTTGTTGCAATAAATCTCAAATATACATATCACACAACATAATCAAGTTCACAACAATGAATGATTAGGATTCTACAATAATTATTGTTGTGGTTACATGTAATTTTTTTTTCAGTAGGCTCTGACTAATTAAATTCAAACTCAAGATCTCACCGACTTGAAAATAATCGATTGATCGGTAATTCAAAAACATGCCTCTTTAGCACCATCAAAGTACATAGATGTCTAGACTTTATCCTTCTCAAACATGGACATTATGAAATGTGGTTAATTGAAGACATTTGAAGTGCGAATCTAGCTATATTTGTCTATTGTTAAAGGCATCATAAGGAATTGGAAAAATGATTATGATATTTGTATACTCTTCTAAACATCATAACTCTTGGTTGGCAACAGAGAAAAATCAAGAGACACTCACTTCTACCATCATTAGGACTTTGCTCAATTGGTCATCATCATGCATCTTCAAATCCATTTGGTAGCTTATTCTATAATACAGTATCTTCTGCTTCCCCTTGCCAGAAAGTTGTTGTATTTCTAGTTGAAGTTTGAGAATTAGACACTAATTATATCTTAAGCATGCTCACTTTTGCATTTCCTAATTTTAATTCATACAAAATTTTGATAATTTTCGAACTTTTATATTATAAGACAAACACTCTATTGAATCATTAATGCAACTTAACTGCTCACTATGTTAATTTTGTTCATAGGTTGGCCTTTTAAGTTGTCTAATGATTGTGTATCATTAGCCTCCCTACAGAGACCTTCCACTCCAAATTGTTAGTTGTGATCAGGTGGATCCCAAGGTGCTCTAGGAAATTTCAAAACCTAACTAATAATAACCAACTTCATCCTTAAAGAATGGTGTATGAACAGTAAGTCTTTTAATATTAAAAAAATAAATAAATAAGCAACTTCACTCTTACCCTGAATCCATAAACATCCATGCAAAATTTGCCTAAATAGCATCTTCCTTGTATTCATATGCCATTTTTATATACTTTAATGCTAATGGTGCTACTGAAACTTTGACTTAAATATTGCTTACAACTGAGTCTCTTATTTAACTATTTAGCAACAGACCATAACTAAGATTTGCGAAAGTTCAATAACTAAATCATCTTTTTGTCTATTCCATACTTTTTTTTTTTGGGATAGTAACGACTAATTTAAGTGTAGAATTGTACATAGAAAACTTGAATAATTTTGGTGTTATTTAGTTGCAGTAGGTGAACCTAAAGGCAATTGTTAATTTGTGGGTCCAAAAATCACTATCATGAATTCATCACAATCACCATCAGCCCACATCTCTACGTGATCCTGATCCAAAGTCCAAATATCTATCTTACGTTCTCCTAGATTTTAGCTTTATCTTGAGCAAGGTAAATCAAATTATAACGTAATTTTGTTTTTTTTCTTAAAAAAAAAAAAAAAAAAAAAACCATCCAATGAACAAGGTAGCAAAAACAAAACCACATTGTAAAATTTTATATGTAATAGTATGGTCAAGTCAAACATCATGAGTTAAACTGGGTGTGCACTGGCACAAAATAGCAGAGCCAGAGAAGGGGAGGTTTAAGGTTATTTATAACAGAAGAAGGAAGAATCATAATTAATGGTTAGATGGAGGAGCATGTATATATATTTCTTCATTTATTAATTTTACACTGCCACTGGTTTTTTTTTTTTTTTTTTTTAATTAAAATTTAATTTTATCTTCTACTACTACTGTTATGTTAGGAAATGGAAAGGACAGTTTCACATGGGGAATACTGAAGACAGAAGCAGAGTACTCTTCTTTTGTCACCTTCAATCTTCTTATTTTCTTCAATAACATACTCATTAAAAAGATCAATCCATTTCCCCTCTCTTCTTCTTCCTCTTTGTATCTTCCATACACAATAACATAAGTTTCTTGGAATTGCTTCTTTTGGTAGAATCTTTGTTTCTTGGAATTGCTTTTCTTGATTTTGATTTGATTTTACAAAATGAGGAGCTTGGCAACTTGTTATAGTGAACATGCCATTAAAGTATCAGATTCATATTGTTCAGGTCCTTCTTCAACTCAGCCCTATCTTTCTCCTAATCAAACACCTTCAATTCCTAATGCAGTTACTTGTTTATATAAAGTCAAAGTTTCAGAACCATCTCAAAAGACCCTTTTCATCACTCTTACATGGTGCAAGAAACTGTTGAGTCAAGGCCTTATCACTATTAATGTTAGTGATGCCATTTCTTGCCCTTCTTCTTCTTCTTCTCCTTCAAAATTCAACGCTAATTCCCAGTTTCTTAAAAAAATTAAAGGGTCAAAAACATTCCAGTCTTGCAATTCAAAAATTGAAGTTTATTGGGATCTTTCTTCTGCTTATTATGATGCTGGACCTAAGCCGATTGCTGGGTTTTATGTTGTTGTTTTGGTTGATTCAGAATTAGGCCTATTTCTTGGAGAAATGGATGAAAATGAAGATGATGAAAAAGGGTTTAAAACAAAAACATTACTGCCATTAAAATCCTCATTGGTTTCAAGAAGTGAGCATTTCTCAGGGAATGCAATATATTCAACAAAGGCACAGTTTTCTGATTCTGGTATTGCTCATGATATATTGATTAAATGCAGTGGAGATGAAGATGGATCAAAGAGCCCTCCTGTCCTGTCTGTGTGCATTGATAACAAGACAAATTTTCAAGTGCAGAGATTGAAATGGAATTTTAGAGGGAATCAGACAATTTTCTTGGATGGATTATTGGTAGACATGATGTGGGATTTGCATGATTGGTTTTTTAAAGAAGCATCATCATCAGGTTCTGGTTCCGGTTCTGCTGTTTTTATGTTCAGGACAAGAAGTGGCTTAGATAACAGGTTGTGGCTAGAGGAGAAGAATTTGGGGCAAAAAGGACAAGACAAAGCAGAGTTCTCCTTGTTGATTTGTGCCTGTAAGAATCCTGGGTGATTGATTGATTCCTTCATTTTGTTTCTGTATTTGTAATTGCTATATTATTATAATTTTATTTTTACTTTTCTTTCTTTTTAAAGAAAAAAATACACTTTTATGATGTTAATTTCTTTCTTTCTTAT
Source organism: Mallotus nudiflorus (assembly GCA_947683625.1). NCBI lineage: Eukaryota > Viridiplantae > Streptophyta > Magnoliopsida > Malpighiales > Euphorbiaceae > Mallotus > Mallotus nudiflorus. The sequence continues at coordinate 1,314,663 of CANTUR010000304.1, forward strand.
CTATACAAAAAAAAAAAATAATAATAATAAAAAATAAATCCAAATCTCAAAAAGTTACAGAATTTGTCTTCTAATTATGGAAAAATACTATTGGTTTTGGAATGGGTATTAAATTAGTACGTAAGTTGTGGATATTGAATTGTATATAAAACATGTATACTTTATTTTTTTCCTGTTTTCATTAGGCGACAGATATTCGATAATATAATTTTTCTACTGCTGCACTAAAACTTTTACATTTTTATGGGGCATCTTAACTTTGTTTTTGACATTTAGCACACATATATATTTCTTGGAAGATCAGCATTTCACTAGAAAGATATTTATTATATAAAATGTAGTCAGCTTCACTTGGTTAAAACATGGGTAGGAGAGAAATAAGAAAATAATTAAATAGTAATTCAATTTTAAGAAATATTTTAAAATATAGTATTTAAATTCTATCGTCGATCTAAAAAGGGATGACTGACCTGTTATGTATTACATTACGCTTCTGTTTAAAAAAAACATGGGTTGAGGGAGGGGCCATTTTCATGGCAAGAAGGAGAGGCTATCATTTTATTAATATGAACAACCAATTCCTTAAGAAGAAATAAATAAAATCACTTTTTTTGGGTTAATATATAAATATAGACATCATAATTTTGATGAGTTGATTAACCTTTTGAATCCTTTGTAAGCAACAGGCAGACAAATGTTCCTTCTAATGATAGCCCAAATTCTTGTCCTAACCACTACTAAAAGCTTTTCTTTTGCTTTGTCAATGGGGTAGCCAATAAGGATTTTGAGACGAAGTCCTCTATGTGTCTTTTTGGCTTCTCTTTTTTGTTTTCCTTTGGAAATACAATGTTTGATTTCAGTTGATGATTTTTTTTATCTGATGCATACCCTATTTAATAGTTATAAATTTTTTTATTATTTTAAAGTTAAATCAGATAAACTTATAATGGGATAATTTATTTTTTTATATATAAAAATTTCAATTTTAAAAAATTTAAATTTTCTATCATTTTAATAAAAAAAATGATGATTCAGTCTATGATTATTTTAATATATATATATATACATATTGCATTTCAGCATAAAGGTTTGATGGGGGCTTTCACTTATTGTTGGAATCTTTCTGATATGCTTAACCTGGCTGTAGCCTTGCATGTGGAACACTTTGCAAGGACAAATTTTGACCGGTGAATGTGCCTTTGCTGGATTTGTTGAAGAGCCATGTTAGTGATTTAAATGTCTGTGTACTTGGCCTCTAGTTTTGTCTCTATTCTACCAGAACCAACCCCCCACCAAAAAAAAAAAAAAACAAAACAAAAAGGTTAGTGCATGTGTAGTTATATTCTACTTTTAGTGTATGTGCAGTTGTATTCTACTTAATGAAGGTTAAGGTTGCATTATGATGGCCAAAAAGCTTCATTTCTTTATCCAATTGGACTGGGGGTGGCCATTGAATTTATGGTGATGGCACATTAACACTTGGGCAATACAAGCTGCAGGCCCAGTTTGAAATACATGTAATTTTTAAGTATTTAAAACCTTTAGTTTGAAAGTGGGTTTTTTATATAAATATATCAAAAGCTAAAAAAAAAATATCGTTGATTAAAAAACTTTCAAAATTATTTTTTTTAATTTTTTTTCAAATATATAGGTCACTCTCTTTATCCTTATTTTTAGAATTTTTTTTACTTTTTTTTCAACATTTTTTTCATTTTTACTAATTTTTTTCCTTTTTGCTTTATACTTTTTTTTTTCAACATTTTTTTCTTTATACTCAATTCTCAATATTTTTTTAACTTAACAAATTTTTTCTAAAAATTTTTCCAATGTCTTCTTTTTTTTCTTAATATTTTTTTAATGGTACTATTTTTATCTTTTTTTTCTCAACATTTTTTCTACTATTTTCATCTTTTTTTTCTCAACTTTTTTTGCTCAATATTTTTTTTATTTTTAAGATACTGTCTTTATTTTATTGTCAATATTTTTTTTTTGCACAATATTTTTTTTATTAAGAATTTTTTTTCAAATGAATAATTATGAAGTAAATATTTTTAATTGTTGTTAAACCAAGTAATAAATAACTTTAAATGTTGTAACAACAATAAATAAATAAAAAATTCTCATTTTATATTCTTAAGGAATAAGGATTTTTTTTTACTTTGATTTATTTATTAAAACGTCTAACAATTTTTTTAAAAAAAATTATTTGATCATAAATATATAACAATTTTACAATCCTTATAATGTATTTGTAAAATAAACAAAAAAAAACTGAAAAAAGTAAAAAAATCAACAAATTGAAACAATAAAAAACAACTAAAAACAACAATTGAAACAACAAAACAACAAAAATCAAGAAAATTTTATAGTTGTTGATTTTTGTTGTTTTTTAAATTATTTTTTCATTATTAATGACAAAATTAAGACCATAAATAAAATTTACTTTTATTAGTATTAATGATAATAATAATAATTTTTTGACATATTTCATAATTTTTATTGTTCTTTGTTGTTATTTTTTTTATTTTAACAAATATCAACAAATATAAACATCAGAAACAACAAAAACAATTAAAAACAACAATTGAAATAAAAAAAATCAACTAAAACTAAGAAAATATTACAGTTATCGATTATTGTTGACTTTTGCTCTTTTTTTAGTTTTTTCATCATTAATAATAAAATTAAGACCATAAATATAATTTGTACTTTTATTAGTATCAATAATAAAAATAATAATATTGTAGACACCTAGTTCGATCGGCATGTGATTGGGGGTGAACTGTGAATGTTTAGTTTGGTCGGCCCATAATAAAGTTTAATGACGAGAAATGTAGAACTTGAATGCAAGAAAAAAACCCTAAACCTTTTTAAAAATGAGTCTGAGGGCTGGAAACCCACAAATCCAAGCCCAAAACCCTTACAAAACAAGCAAAAGCCGCCCTTGACCTAGTGCAGGGCAAGCCATAGGGGCAACGCCTCTGTAAAGAGGCGATCGCCTCTATAACAGCAGCTGAAGAGGCGATCACCTCATCGTAAAGGCACTGCCTCTACAACAACCACTTGCCTCTACATTAAATGTAGAGGGGATCATGACAGCCAACTTGGTGGGCCTACCTCGACTGGAGCTCAGCTTTTGGTCTGAAAAGAAATTTTTGAAAAAAAGAAAAAGGCTAGAAAATGCAATGATGAAGGAGAGTAGTGAGGGGATGGGCTATAGGGGTGAATAAAAGAGGAAAAAAGAGAGAGAGAGAGAGGAGAGGACTCTTAGGAATTGGAAAAAAGGGAATTTCAAAAAAAAAAAAAAAAAGCTCTGAAGGGAGGAAGTAAGAAAGGTTCTTAGAAAAAAAAGGGTTTAGAGGTTAGTTTTTCTTAAAAAGGAAGGGAAGAAGCTTACATTCAAGGGAAGATCAACATCCTAATCATTTTTTAGGGCCAACTATATTTGGAAAGCTCATTCTTTAGTAACCATCTTAATTTTCTCCAAGCTCAATTCATAGATTTGCATGATTCATCTCTCACTTGCTTATATAACTTCTAGCTTATTTATTTACTAGATTTTATATTAATTTCCTTGTGTTTATTGTTCATAATACACCTTGCTTTTAACATGATTCACTGAGCTTTAAGTGTAGTTGTGTATCTAGTTTGTGTGCTATAGTAGACTTTTACTTAAAGTGGAAGTTTGTTAGTTTGAGAGTCGTTTGAGCCTGTTGATCAGGCGATCACCTCTCACAGAGGTGATCGCCACTTTGATAGGCCTTCAAGAGTTTATTTTTTGGCCTAGTCTCTACAAACTATGTCACCTTATTGTTATAAGGCAATCGTCTCTTCACAAAGGCGATCGCCACTTCGACAGGGTCTCATATAACCTTGTCCCATTTTTTTAGTAATTATGTAAGGTCCTTATGTATATATAGGCCTTAGCATACTCAAGTTTATTTTTGTATGATTATCCCACTTTGTTGTTCAATTAAAGTTAGAGTTTAATATTTACCTTTTTGTGGCTTCATCTCTTCGTTCTACTAAATTGTTTCATGAGTTGATTTTTTGGATTTTTATATATTTCGAGGAACTAACATTTTGTTTATTGTAAGGGTTTATCGGTGATTTCTAATCATCAAGTATTTATCTCGTTAATTAGTTCTTAAAGGTTTTATTTAACCCAAGCGGTTTATTTTCAATTTATTTTTGCTTTATTTTTCGTTTAGTATACTTTTACTTGGCGTAAAATTTTGTAATCCTTAATCCCTTCCCCACTTGATTTAGAATGTATGGTTGCAAATTATAATTTTTATTTTATTCATGGTGAATGTTGGGATCAGCCACATGAAAGAAATTAATATGCATACCCGGGCGTAATTATAAAGTATAACAATTGTTTGAAGGAAATTACAATTCATTTGGTAATAAAGAAATCATTGAATAATTAAGGGTAATAAATTACAAAACACAAACGAAGGCCAACCGCAAGGTTGAGTGGGTATTCAAATGCCCATACCCAGTTTCTGAACTTGTTCTCCTACTACGGCTTTTGAGAACCTCCTTGGGATCCAGTTGCCGTATAAGTGTGTTTCGACTTTCAACTGGGTGGTGATTCCATCTCTAAGTAGGATTTAAGACCTATTTCATATTTTCTAGTGGGCCTCGAGCCCACATAGTGCTGTGGTTGCCAAACACTTGGACGCGTACTAAACCTCGCCACCTACAGTGGCAACTCCAATGGGGATAGAGAAACTGATTCCAAGTGTTTTGTAAATAATCATCTTTAACTATTGATTTATTTCTTTTAAATTTCTACCGCATTCACTACACTTTTTAGACACAATAAGCACTTCAAGTCCCGTATTAACCTGACAATAGTCAGTATTTTGCTACCTACATTTCACTCAAACCTGGTGGTGGAATATTTAATTATTCTCACTCACAACACGTGCTTATCCAAGTCGCATGAACCCTTGAGTGGGGAGACGTATATGGATGTATATCTTTGTGGGAGCCGAAGCTTACTACCTAAGACTCAAGCTCACATAGTGACCTACTAATTTCCCTTAGAAAATTTCTAATTGCTTATGTTTTATGCCCTTTAATGGAGCCTTAAAGTAAAACTCAAACCCGTTACAAACGGACCTTGTCAAGATGGGCCTTTTACACTTATTCTCAACCCATTTTAAAATAAGTGTTGTCAAAATGGGCCTATCATGCCCATTTTGGACCATTGAAATGGATCTTGACAAGATAAAGCCTTGATGTCATTCTTGACCCATTAAAGGTGGACTTTGGATTTATTTAGAGGATTTATTATTTGTATGCTCCTTTTTGAGAGTAATCTTATATACGTCCATTTTTTTTATCCCCTGTTGATAATTAAAACCCAGGTTAAAAATCCTAGGACAAGATACTCACAATTGAACGCGTATGTGGGAGAAATAAGGGCGGAGGCCATCATTTTTTTTGAAGTTTTGCATTTTGTCTTTGTTAACCGTAGCAATAATCAATTTTAATTTTAATATTAATAAACTTAAGTTTGAGCATTTAATTTTTTTGTTTAAGTGTGTATAAGTTAGGACTCTATTGGAAGTTAAAATGAAGTATGAATATCTTGGGCTAATTCGACCTTTAAGATTCAAGGAGCCTTTTGACATACTTAGAGCTTTATAATGAGAAAGTGATATTCTTCACATTTGAAGTAGACATCTTAAGCTTTCTGAATGGAGCTTACTTGTCAAAATTTGAGTTCATTTGGGTATGCAAATATTACGTCAAAGTCAACATATGTAGCTGCCATTTTAGATTGCACAACTCTTAGTATTTTAAAAATATCTTGAGCTATAGAAGTCCAATTGAGGTGATTCAAAATGACATAGAAAGCTAAGTCAAATATCTACAAATTTTATAAAGAAAGTATAGGAAAATTAGAGCGTATCCAATAAAAAATCATAATTTTAACTCATGCATAGCTGTCTGATAGCAGTCTGCCATTTTAGATTGCATAACTCTTCGTATTTCAGTAATATCTTGAGTTAAGTCCAATTGAGGTGATTAAAAATGATATGAAAAGCTAAGTCAAATATCTATAACTTTTATAAAGAAAGTATAAGCAAATGCGAACATCTTCAGTAGCTAATAATAGCTTTAACCTGTGCACAACAGTCTGACAACATTACTTTCAATAATTCAAAATTATAAATGTTGGATTCAAAATATAGACATTGGACACATTATTTGCACCTCCAAAAGCTATATTTTTGAGTTTTTATCTATATAAACACCTCTAGAGCTGAATGGAAGTAAAGACATTTTTTACTTATTATCATTCTCTATCTTAACATTCATTAAAGCTCTCAAATTCTCAAATATTCACTCTTTATTTATAACTCTTATGAGAGTTAGTTATGTGTTAGAAATAGAATTTCTCTTCATTTTAAATCTTAGGATAGATTAGTAGGGAAGTGAGATTCATTTCTAAAGGAATTGGTTTAAGTGTTGTCCATTGAAACACTTGGGATTTGGTTTTTTAAATGAGCCTGGAAAACTCATGTTGTAAGGTTGTAAGAGTGAGCCATAAAACTCTTGTGTAATCTTAATCTTATGAATAAGATTATGGTTAATTGATAATTCTAACTTGGGGATAAGTTAGGTGGAGACGTAGAATTATTGTTGGGATAATTTACAATGTCATTATACATTTCAAGAATGGCACTAGGGCACATCTATACTAACAATCTCCCACTAGCACTAGTGCCATTCACTATAATATTTAAGACCCATCTTCTCAAGATGATGGTCTAACTGTAATTGAGTGAGTGCCTTGGTTAGTGGATCAACCACATTATCAGCCGAAGCTACCTTTTTGTCACGACCCAAAACATGGGCCATGACTGGCGCTAGGGAATGGGAATTCTTTCGAATCCGGAACCCGTAGCAAGCCTAAAAATAAAATAAACATACAATAATAATAATAACAATATTTAATGCAGCGGAAATAAAAATCATAAGTATAATAATAACATATACACCAACTGGATTTAAATCAAATCCTGATCATTTCATATATATAAATCTTAATACAAATCCAGTTCAAATATAATACAACATCTCTTTAAATATTTAACGACTACTGCAGTGTCTAAATAAAATAAACCCAAGACTCAGAGAAGTAGTTTACACAAAGAAGCCGGGACGGAAGAAATCCGACGTACAGACCTGCTACTGAGGTCTGAAGATGATGACTCTCCTGAAAAATGGTCAACAGAGGGGAGTCAGACCTCACTGAGTGAATTACTATAATATATATACATGCATACTAAAATGACAATGCATACAGTCAACAATATATATCTAATATGTATATATACAGGAAAATACACACAGATGCAATAAAATCATTTTATATATTTTTATTTAAAATCATTATTTATGAAGGATCATATAGAACCCTAGAATATCGCAACCTCAAACAGTGTTAGACAACACTCTAGCCATACAGGCTCACTTATTCCAAAATATATCCACTTATTCCATTTAGACAGTAGACTGGCCTCGAGACACTAAGTCAACTGAGCTCCAGCAGTCTGACTGTCAGTGTGATTGGCCCCGAGACACTTGGTCAACCGAGCTCCAGTAATCACACCTCCAAACCATATCTTATACATCAAATAAATCAATTCCAATCAAAATCCTCAAACTGGTTAGTAATATAGCCTCAATGCTATAAGCGTATCGGTACGTATTCGGTCCTAGTGCTGCCCACTAGGTAGCACGTTCTATCGATATCCTTCATTAATAAATATAAAACATTCATTCACAAATCAATGATGCATGAATTTAAATAAAATAACAATATAAACCATATATATACTGGAAATATACCAAAAGTAAACCAGGTATATTTCGAATATATATACGTCAAATAAATCCAATTAAATTACAAATTAAACTAGAAATATATTTAAAAACCTTTTAAACCTGTTTTATTAATAAAACATGCATATAGTTTAAAATAAACCAAAAATAAATCAAAAATAAACTAAAATAAACTCAAGTACTAATTAAAGTATTATGCATATTTAACCAAGATAAAACATATATTTCTAAAATCATGCACCCTAAGCATATATATATAAAATAGCAACTCACACTTAGTGCGCTCCACGAGTTAGATCCGACGGGCCTGGTCCACTAGGCCTCGGTCTTGGCGCAACTAAACAAACAATAACGACAGAAATCAGAATAAACCTAACAGAAAATCCTAGAACTCGATCTAGAATATTAAACACATAATCGAAATTAGGGATCGACTGGACATAACGTTTTACGAGAATTCTACCAAAAATTCGACAGAACCTCCCCTGTAAAACGGACATATCTCTACTCAAAGAGTAGAACCGACCCTACAAAGAAACACACTTCGAAAAACAAGCTCAAAAAAAATCCACAACCCCTCGGTCGGACTCCAAACTACAGTCTATCGACCGGGGTCCATAAACACAGAATAATTTCAGAAATACCAAAAATACCCTTATAACATAGAAATACATTTTATACATAGAAATTACATAATTAACCTTTAAACACAGTAAAAACCGATAAAAACTCATTTTATTAATAAAATCGTATATTATGTATATAATTGAAAATAATTCATGAAAAATAGTTTTAATTAGTTAAAAATACCAAATAATTTGTAGAAATCATTTTTATACCTTAAATAACTATTAAACCAATTAAATTACATTTTTAGCAAATTTTGTGTAAAATTACCAAAATACCCATATATATATAAATATACTAAAATTCATTCAAAAATTCACCAAAAATAGTATAATTATCCAAAATTAATTTTCTCAACATATTTATCAATAATATCAATAATTAAACTCAATTAACCAATTAATTTCAATTAAAAACATAATTAACCTAATTTCCCCAAAATTATATAAACTCAAATAATTCAAATAAATACTTAGAAATTCATAAAAATTCCAAATAAATTCCTATAATTCATTTCAACACCTATAATTATCATAAAACACAATTTCATAATTTAATTAATTAATTTCCTAAAATTAGAAAATAATATTAAAATATTCAAAAATACCCGAAAATCAAATTAATCTCCAAAAATTCCACAAAAAATCATAAATTTAGATTAAGCTACTAGTATCAACATTTGTTAAGGGACTTTTCATGAATCAAACAACTTGAAGTTCAAAAAAATCAAAAACCCTAAAATGGCCGAATTCGAAAATTCAAAACCTAAGCAAATCAAGACCATTTAAGCTAAAACCAAAGCTAGAATTACACTCACCGGAGCTCAAGGAGAATAAAGAGATAGACGGTGTTGAAAACGGTGGCCGAAATCACGAGGGAAGAAGAAAATGCAAACTCTCGGCTTCCGGCCAAAAACCGATCTCCAGACGCCGGAAACGGCTGCTACAGGCGGCGAGGAAGGCTGGGGGAGGTGGTGGTACACCGGATGGCACACCAACGACAAGGAATCGATAGTTGCAGACGGCGGACGGCGAGGGAAGCGGAAATCGAGGAAGAAGGAGCAAATAAAATAATATATAATATGTATATACTTTAATGTGTATATATATATATTCTTTATACTATATAATAAAATAATATTAAATTACACACATTAAATATACACCACACACTTATAATTTAATATTTTAATAATTTAATACTAAATAAAATAACTAATAACAATAAAACTCATAAATAATTAATAAAATATTAAGGTAATAAATTAAACCCTAATTAAATAAATATATACACATATAGGCTTTATTTAGTAATTTAAAAATATGTATGAGTTCATGCAAGTCCGTAAATCTATTTAAAATAATTAATAATAAATTATTTACGTGAAAATTTCCCCGAAAATGTAAGTCTCGGGAAAATTTTACGTAAAGCACTTAAAATAATAAACAATTAAAAATCAATTTTAATTAATCAACAACTTATAAAATATCAATATCATATTTAAAAATTATTAACACTGCATATCCCGATGCAGTGTAAAAATGTTTAAAAACACGGGATATTATAGTCTTCCCCCCTTACAAGAATTCGTCCCCGAATTCTAGAAAACAAGATCAAGAAGGAAAGAGATACGGGTAAGAAGCTCGCATCTCAGCTTCAGTCTCCCATGTATGCTCCTCAACTCTGTCGCTACACCATAAAACCTTGACCATCGGAATCTGCTTCGACCGCAACTGTCGAACTTGATAGTCAACGATCGCCACAGGTTCTTCCACAAACGTCAAATCTACACTGTCGGGCTGCAACACGTGTGAAAGGTCTGAAATATACTTCCTCAACATCGAGATATGAAATACTGGATGCACCTGTGACATACTCGGAGGCAAATCCAACCGATATGCAACAGTGCCAACTCTCTGTAGAATCTCAAACGGTCCGATATATCTCGGTGCTAACTTACCCTTCCTACCAAATCTCATCACACCTTTCATCGGAGATACCTTCAGAAAAATAAAATCTCCAACCTGAAACTCTACATCTCTATGCCTAGGATCCGCATAGCTCTTCTGCCTGCTAATTGCGGTCTCTAATCTACGCTTAATCACGGTGACTTTCTCTGCAGCATCCTGAACCATCTCAGGTCCAGTCAAAGCTCTCTCACCAATCTCATCCCAACTCGGAGGGGATCTACACTTCCTTCCATACAACGCCTCATACGGTGCCATACCAATACTGTTATGGTAGCTGTTATTATATGCAAACTCTACGAGTGGCAAATGATCATCCCAACTACCTCCCAAATCCAGGACACACATCCTCAACATATCTTCCTATAGCTACTTGACAGAGGTGATAGTTACAAGATTAGGCCTTGTACACAATATAACATACATTAAGCTTCATATAACTATTTGACAGAGGTGATAGTTACATGATTGATTAGCTAGCTAAACTCTATATGATCATGTGATAGCTAAGCTCGTTTAGCATCAACATTATTGTTATATGTATTATTTTTGTGATGCATTTTAGTGGCACTATATGCATATATATTTGCAATTATTTCCTCACATTGCCTAATATTTATTTAAATGATCATGTTATCATATTTTATTTTTTTAATACATTTGTCATAAGAATGCCATGTTTTTTTCCCTTTTGCTATATTTTATGTTGCTTTTATTTTTTTTTGTCAAGGGGAATAATCTATAAATTTATATTTCTTCTCATGTCCATATTCATAGGAGGAGAAATAAAGAAATGTATTTTATTTCATTTGGTATCATTATTATCACAAATATTATCACACACTTTACTTTGTATTATTTTTTTATCAAACTCAAAATAAGTTTGTTAAAATAAAAAAGGGGAGATTATTGACCTTAGCAACAATCAATCTTAATTTTGATCTTAAAAAACTTAATTTTGAGCATTTAATTTATTTGTTTAAGTGTGTATAAGTTAGGACTCTATTGGAAGCTAAAATGAAGTATGAATATCTTGGGCTGATTCGACCTCTAAGATTCAAGGAGGCTTTTGACATCCTTAGAGCTTTATAATGAGAAATTTATCTTTTTCACATTTGAATTAGAAATCTTGAGATTTCTGAATTGAGCCTACTCATCAAAATCTAAGTTCATTTGGGTATGCAAATATTGAGTCGAATTCAACATCTGCAGCTGTCATTTTATATTGCATAACTCTTAATATTTTGGAAATATCTTGAGCTACAAAAGTCCAATTAAGGTGATTCAAAATGATATGGAAAGATAAGTCAAATATCTATAACTTTTATGAAGAAAGTATAGGCAAATTCAAATTTTTCAAATAGAAAATCATAGTTTCAACTCGTGCACAACTGTTTGATAGCAGTCTGCCATTTTAGATTGCATAGCTCTTTGTATTTTAGAAAAATCTTGACCTAAAAAAGTCCAATTAAAGTAATTCAAAATGATATGGAAATATAAGTCAAATATCTACAACTTTTATGAAGAAAGTGTAAGCAAATTCAAACGTCTCCAGTAGCCAATCACAGTTTCAACCCGTGTATAGTAGTTTAAAAACTTTACTTTCAATAATTCAAAATTGTAAACATTGGATTCAAAATATAGATGTTGGACACATTATTTGCACCTCCAACATCTATATTTTTTAGCGTTTATCTATATAAATACCTTTAGATCTGAATGGAAGTAAAGACATTTTTTGGTTATTATCATTCTCTATGTTAACATTCATTAAAGCTCTCAAATTCTCAAATATTCACTCTTTGTTTATAACTCTTATGAGAGTTGGTTTTGTGTTAGAAATAGAATTTCTCTTCATCTTAAATCTTAGGATAGATTAGTAGGGAAGATTCACTAATTTGGGATGTCCTTTATCCAAAGTCCTTGAGAAGTTGATCGAGAAAAACCTATTATGACCCTTACTTTCATAACAACCTTTGCCTGGTGCTAACCCAAAAATTTTCTGCAAATTCCATTAGACTATTAGGCATGAGACCGACAACTGTGGTTGATTGAAATATGAAATCTAAGACTTAATCGATGTGGGTAAAATCATTAACCTCAAGACAAGAAAGCCAAACACCCAAAACAACCCTGTCACGACCCAAACCAGGAGTCATGACCAGTGCTAGGGAATGAGAATTCTTTTGAATTTGAAACCCATAACAAGCCTTAAAAATAAAAACAAATGCAATAATAATATAAAAATATGTTAGAATTAAAAATTTAATTAATATAAAATAAAACTTTATATCATAACATAATAAAAATATCTTTATATATGATTCAAATACAATATCTCTAACTAGTACAACACACTACTACCACAATAACACTACTACTACAGTGATTACTAAGACATAAGAAAATAACAGTTTAGTATTTACACAAATAAGTTGGAGTGAAAAGGGTCCGGCAAATAGTACTATGGGAAAGGTTTGAAGTAGATTCTAAAAAAAATATTGAGGGGAGTTAGACCTCACTGAGTGAATTATTATAATATATAAATATATGCAACCTAAAGTTATATACAATCAAGCATCCGTATAATAATATATATATATATACACATGCAGTTCATACAAATGCTGAAATCCACTTTTATATAATAATAAATGCAAAAAAGTTTATTCAAGTAAAGGATCAAATAGAACCATAAAATATACGCAACTTCAATCAAAATATCTGACTAGCCAACACGCTTACTTAATTCCAAAATAATTCTCTTATTCCATTTTTGGACAATAGACTGGCCCCGAGACACTAAGTCAATCGAGCTCTCGCAATCTCACTGTCAGTGTGATTGGCCCTGAGACAGTAGGTCAACCGAGCTCCTATAATCACACTACTCACTCACTGCAATTCTCATTAATCAATCAATCAGATCTCTCCTCAAATAATTCTCATAATGAAAAATCCTAAATCTAACGCACTGGTACGTACAGAGTCTTAGTGCAGCCCACTAGGTAGCATGTTTTATTGATATCCTTTAAATAAATTGTATATATGTTGAAAAATAATAAATACACAATTAAAACATAATGACATCCATTTTATAAAGAAATATACCAATTATATCCCAAACATATACCAAAAATATACTAAGAATATTCCAAATACATATGCCACATATATACCAAAATATACCAAAAATATACCAAATATATATGCTGAGTATATATCAAAATATATTGAGTATATACTAAAAATATACCAACATATATATGTCACGTATATATATATATCAAAATATACTAAAGGTATACCAAAAATATACTAAATTATTTAATAAGATAATTCATGTTTAAACACATTATGGAAATATGAATGCTCATAATCATGTATCCTATATACAATGCATATATAAAATAATAACTCACAGTTGTGCGTCCCTCTAAAAGAGATAGACTGGCCTGATCCAGTAGACCTCGGTCTTGACGCAACTATAGAAAATAAATAAATAATACTAATATTAGAATCGAAATCCTAATTTTATACTTTAGAAATACTAGAGAAGACTTAATCTAGGACATGACTCGATCAATAATCAAAAACTCAGGATTGACCCGATGTTACATTTTATGAGAATTCTCATCTATAAAACGGACGTCTCTCTACTAAAAGTATATCCGATCCTGCACGCAAATACACTTCAAATATACACAAAAGCATAACTTCTCAGGTTATACCCCCTGAACTACACCATTCGAGAACCAAAATACACAAAAAACCAATAATTTAATAATAAACATTAAAAATCACTAAAGTCCATAAAAATCAATAAAATTCTATAATTCAACTTATTTAAATAATAAAAACATTAAAGATATATATTTTCAAAACAATTAATAAAATCTCAATATAATTAAATAATATTAATAAAAATTCATTTTTCCCAAATATTTGAAATTAAATAGCATAATTTATCGATAATTATTTAAATTGCACAATTATATAGTAAAAATGCCTAAAAACTTATTTAAGCTTAAAAATAATAATTAAAATTATTATTCGAATATATTTTCAAAAATTACCATTAATTAGCTAAAACTAGTAATTAATTTATAAAAATTAATTTCATAATTTTTATTATTCAAAAACTGCCTAGAACATAATAATTAACAATAATTTCATCTAAAATATAAAAATTACTAATTTATACTAATTTTTTCAAAAATTCATTTTTCACATAAACATTCAAAAATTCATAATAAATAATCGGAATGCAATTTCAATAAACTTTCTTCATAAAATATGCGTAAAATAATTAGTAGAATTTATTAAAAATATAATTTTTTAAAGCTCAGAATAGTACATGAACAGTAACCACGAGCCTAGAAATTCAAAATTTTTAGAAAAATAAATAAAAATGATTTACCTTTTTCACAACCTCTACAACAATTAATCTCAAAGCAACAATAGCTAATAAAATCAAGTAAAGATTCAAACTAACAAAAACTCAAATTACAAAAAATAAAAATATACAAAAATACGGTAATTACTAGTGTCAAAACTCAAAACGGTTTGAAAATTTGAGAAGCCCGAGGATGAACTTCCAAAAGAGACCAACCTTGTGCCTTGAGGTGGTGGTTGACAGTAGTGGTTGTCGGTGGTTTACAGAGAAAGGAAAGAAAAAAAGAAAAATAAAGAAAGAAAGAGATAAAAAAAGAAGAAGAAGAAAAATGGGAGGGGAGGGGGTTGTGCACTGCATCCATGTTTTTTACTTATTTTATTTTATTTTTTTGAGAAAAGAAAAAATAGTGTAAAAATGATATATACATATTTATATTAGAGAAGGACAAAATAATGTAAACATAATATTTTTAATTTAAATATTTACTTTTCTAATTAAATTCACCATAAAAATATTAAATTATATTAAATACTCTAAATTAATACTATTCACAAATCATAATATCATAAAATAATCAACACTAATAAATTTCACAATTTGATTTAATAAATAATTAAGTAAAATAATAATTAAAACTCAATTATTCTCACCCACAAAATATATATATATATATATACACAATATTAAAATACACTACACTAATAATTCACAATAATAAAAATAATAATATTAATAATATTAAAATAATATTCAACACTAAATCTTCAAATTTAATTTCAAAAAATAATTATAATATAATAATTTAATAAAATATTTATTAACACAGTATATCTCAAAAATTAATTTAATAATTTATGAAATATCGGGTGATAACAGTCTTCCCCCCTTACAAAAATTCATCATTGAATTTTCAGAATAAAAAAAAGGAATAAAAGAAATCATCGAGGAAAAAGATCAGGATACATTGTTCACATCTCGGCTTCTGTCTCCCATGTGTACTCTTCCGAGTTGTTGTTCCTCCATAACACTATGACTATCGGGATCCGTTTTGAATGTAGATGACGAACTTGAGAATCCACAATCGCTATTGGTTCTTCCTCGTACGTCAGATCTTTGTTCATTTCTACACTCTGGGGCTATAACACGTGCGAAGGGTTCGAAATGTACTTCCTTAACATCGAGACATGGAACAGTGGATGCATTTAAGACAAATTCGGAGGCAAAATCAACTGACATGCAATCATGCCCACTCTCTCCAAAATCTCAAAAGGTCCAATATATCTCAGTGCCAACTTTCCCTTCATTGGTGATAACTTCAGAAATACATAGTCCCCAACCTGAAACTTCACATCCTTACACTTTAGATCCACATAGCTCTTCTATTTACTAACTGCGATTTCTAATCTTTTTCTTATCACAGCAACCTTCTTAGCTGCATCCTGGACAATCTCAAGTTCAGTAAGCTGTCTCTTTCCCACTTCATTCTAATATAGAGGGGATTTACATTTCCTTCCATACAGAGCCTGATACGGTGCCATTTCAATACTACTATGGTAACTGTTATTATATGCAAACTCTACCAGTAGCAAATGATCATCCCAACTACCTCCAAGATCCAATACACACATCCTCAACATATCCTTAAGTGTCTGGATCATCCTCTTAGATTGACCATCTGTCTAAGGGTGAAAAGCAGTACTGAAATCAAGCTTGGTGCCTATTACTTCCTGTAACTTTTGCCAAAATTGAGAGGTAAACACTAAACCTCTATCAGATACAATGGAAATAGGTACTCCATGAAGGCACACAATATGCTTAACATACAGTTTAGCCAACTTAGCTGCAAAATAAGTGGCTTTAACTGGCAAGAAGTAAGCTGATTTGGTTAACCTGTCCACATCACCCAAATGGAATCGTATCCATCCTTCAAATGAGGTAACCCTATCACAAAATCCATAGTAATTCTCTCCTACTTCCACTCAGGAATAGGAAGAGGCTGAAGCTTTCCAGTAGGCTTCTAGAACTCAACTTTCACCTGCTGATAAGTTAAACACTTAAAAACATAATCAGTTACATCCTTCTTCAATCCATCCCACTAGTGCAAATCTCGAATACTATAGTACATCTTAGTAACACCTGGATGTACACTATAAGTTATAGAATCCACTTCTTCAAAGATCTCCTCTCTTAAATTATCCACATCAGGAACACATAATCTACCACTAATCCATAAAAAACCTTCATCATCAAGTGTAAAATTAGTGAACTTCCCTGCACGAACATTCTCCTCAAGCTTTACTAGAATAGGATCTTAGCCTTGAGCTGCCTTAATCTTATCTCTTAACACAGATCTGACTCTGAATTGAGCTAGCAATCCACCTGATCTGCTAATCTTCATCATCAGACCTTGATCCACTAACTCATGCAACTCTTGGATCAAAGGTCTCCTCTCCACACTAATGTGAGCAAGACTACCTAAGGACTTCCTACTCAAAGCATCTACTACCATATTAGCCTTGCCTAGATGATAAAGAATATCGCAGTTATAATCCTTCAAGGGTTCCAACCATCTTCTTTGCCTCAAGTTCAGATCTCTCTGCTAAAAAATGTACTTCAGGCTCTTGTGATATATGAAAATCTCATAAGTCACCCTGTACAGATAATGTCTCCAAATCTTAAAAGTAAAGATCACTATAGCCATCTTTAGGTTGTGAGTAGGATAATTTTGTTCATGCTTTTTTAATTACTTTGAAGCATAAGGTATCACCCTACCATTTTGCTTCAACACACAACTTAGGCCAACTCTGGAGGCATCAAAATACACAGTGAACTTATCTACTCCATTAGGCAAAGCCAAAACTGGAGTTATGGTCAACTTCTCTTTCAACAATTGAAAACTATTTTCACAAGCATCTGACCACACAAACTTCATATTCTTCTGAGTTAGGTGAGTTATAAGAGCTGTAATTCTAGAGAAATCCTGCATAAATCTCCTATAATACCCAGCCAAACCTAGAAAACTCTGAATCTCAATGACTGTTGTTGGTCTGGGCCACTCAGACATTGCCTCAATCTTTTGTAAATCAAGTTGAATATCATCTTTAGACACTACATGCCTAAGGAATGCAACACTCTCCAACCAAAAATCACACTTTAAGAATTTAGTATAAAGCTAATGTTCTCTTAATGTCTATAGTACTATCCTCAAGTGATATACATGCTCCTCCATACTCTTTGAATACACCAGTTTATCATTTATTAAGACTACCACAAATTGATCCACAAACGGTTTGAATATCCTGTTCATCAGATCCATAAAAGCAATTGGTGCATTAGTCAACCCAAATGATAACCCCATAAACTTATAATGATCGTATCGAGTGCGGAATGCCTTTTTAGGAACATCAGCTTCATTGATCCACAACTGATGATAACCTGACCTCAAATCAATCTTGGAAATGAATTGTGCACCCTGAAGTGTATCAAACAAATCATCTATCCTCAAAAGAGGATACTTGTTCTTCATTGTCACCTTATTCAACTCTTTATAATCAATGCACAGTCTTAGTGTACCATCCTTCTTCTTTACAAACAGGATTGGTGCACCTTAAAGAGAAACACTATATCTAATGAAACCCTTGTCCAGTAAATCTTGCAACTACTCCTTTAATTCCTTTAACTCTGCAGGAGCCATTCTGTAGGACAGCATCGAAATAGGAGTTATACCCAAGACCATATCTATACAGAACTCGATCTCTTTATGAGGTGGTAAACTTGGCAACTCATCAAGAAAGACATCTGGAAACTCACAAGCTACTAAAACATCTGAGATGGATGTCTTCTCCACTGAAGTATCCCTAACTAGTACCAAGTATCCCTGACAACCTTGCCTCAGTATCTTCCTAGCCATGATAGTGGAGATAAGATTCTGAGGTGCAGAACTCTTGTCACCCACAAACTTAAACTCTTCGTCATCTGAAATTCTGAACATCACCTTTTTACTCCAATAACCAATAGTGGCATAGTTTTGAGACAACCATCCCTTTGAAGGATCAAAATAAAATCCATTCTCAAAATAACGTCAAGTCAATTACACCTAAAAGGAATGAATATGAAAAATAACTCTTTAAATTTCAGTCCTCAGCTCGAATGCTAATATATTGAACTTAATCTTGTAACATATAGTTCTACCAGTCTCCTCTTATACAGTATCACATTTACAACATGACATGACAGATTGAAGAGTTCACAGGTATTCTTCTCAAATGACCGCTCTTCTCTTACTCTTTACAATTGCCACCATGTGTAATTATCCCTTCTTGAAGGTGGATGGAAGTATATTAGAAATCACACTTTAAACTCCAATCATGTCACAGTAGTCACATAAAGCAAATTTGATTGTATGCACCAATTTTATACTGCAGTCAAAATTGACAACTTCATTATTAGGAGTACAAAAGTGTTGCGTCCGCATTAAACATCTTCTGATTCCTTCATCAAAGTATAGTAAAAATAATTGTCATTCTTGGTTAAGCCCTACTAAGTCCTCATTAACACTAGCTATCCCAGCCATAAATGCTATAAGTTCGAGTTCAAAGGCTGCATGTACCTCTTACAATAACTTCTTTGACCTTTGAGTTACATTTGCCTCTGACCTACCCCTATATTAGGTAGGTGTAGTTCAGGCTGAAACTAGAATCACAACTTCAACTTGAAATGACTGTTTATCAATATATATTATCTCTATGGTAGAAGCAGTTTGTGTTCACTTCACTTGAAAAGACATGAAAATCAACAAGGTTCAAAATATGGAATATATGCAGAATTAACACATCCTGAGCTCTCTACTAAAATAAAGGCTGCATCTGCTGTACGGCTAGAGGTATCGGCACTGTACCCTGCGAAACTCCTGATGCATGGGCAGCATCATCGAAACCCTGAGCCCCAGTCTCCTTATTCTATTTTTCTCGCTGTCTACGGTGACCACCTGGCCCTCTAGATTCACCTCTACCCCTACGCCTAGCTGGCTGCACATGGGGTAGAACTTCATCCTTAAAAGACTCTCTGTCATCGAACTTATTAACTGATAGAGCGACTCACACTTGCCACAATAAAAAAAGAATAAAAGCAAAATATATAATTTAGACATAAACAAATAATAAATAGATACCCTAATAGTTATGCGAAATTTTAAAAAGCAACGAACACTTTTCAAAGACATAGTTGAACCTAATTTACTGCAGTAGTTTCAAAGAAAACTCAACTCTATTAACCTAGGTCCACAACATTAAAACCTAGGCTGTGATACTAACTTTGTCATGACCCAAACCGGGAGTCATGTCCTGCGCTAGGGAATAAGAATTCTTTCGAATCCAAAACCCATAGCAAGCCTTAAAAATAAAAACACATGCAATAATAATATAAAAATATGTAAGAATTAAAACTTTCATTAATATAAAATAAAACTTTATATCATAACATAATAAAAATATCTTCATACATGATTCAAATACAAGATCTTTAACTAGTACAACACACTACTACCGTAATAACACTACTACTACAGTGATTACTAAGATATAAGAAAATGACAGTTCAGTATTTACACAAAATAGCCGGAGAGAAAAGGGTCCGACAAATAGTACTATGGGGAAGGTCTGAAGTATATCCTAAAAAAATATTATGGGAGTCAGACCTCACTGATTGAATTATTATAATATATATACATGCAACCTAAAGTCATATACAGTCAAGCATCAGTATAATAATATATATATAATTATATATATATATATACATGCAGTTCATACAGATGCTGAAATCCACTTTTATATAATAATAAATGCATAAAAGTTTATTTAAGTGAAGGATCAAATAGAAACTTAACATATACGCAACCTCAATCAAAATATCTCACTAGCCAACACGCTTACTTAATTCCAAAATAATTCTCTTATTCCATTTTTGGATAGTAGACTGGCCTCGAGACATTAAGTCAATCGAGCTCCCGCAGTTTTACTGTCAGTGTGATTGGCCCCTAGACACTAAGTCAACCGAGCTCCCGTAATCACACTACTCACTCATTGTAATTCTCATTAATCAATCAATCAGATCTCTCCTCAAATAAATCTCATAATGACAAATCCTAAATTTAATGCACTGGCACGTATACAGTTATAGTGTAGCCCAGTAAGTAACACATTTTATTGATATCTTTCAAATAAATCGTATATATGTTGGAAAATAATAAATGCACAATTAGAATATAATGACATCCATTTTATAAAGAAATATACCAATTATATCCCAAACATATACCAAAAATATACTAAGAATTTTCCAAATATATATGCCACATATATACCAAAGTATACCAAAAACATACCAAATATATATGCTGAGTATATATCAAAATATATTGAGTATATACCAAAAATATACCAACATATATATATATCAAAATATACAAAAAAAATATACTAAAAGTATACCAAAAATATACTAAATCATTTAATAAGATAATTCATGTTTAAACACATTATAGAAACATGAATGCTCATAATCATGTATCATATATGCAATGCATATATAAAATAATAACTCACAGTTGTGCGCTTCTCTAACAGAGATAGACTGGCCTAATCCAGTAAACCTCAGTCTCGACGCAACTATAGAAGATAAATAAATAATATTAATATTAGACTTGAAATTCTAATTTTATACTTTTAGAAATACTAGAGAAGACTCAATCTAGGACACGACTCGACCAAGAATAAAAAATTCAGAATTGACCCGATATCACGTTTTACGAAAATTCTATCAAAAATTCGGTAGAGTCTCCTTTATAAAACAGACGTCTCTCTACTAAAAGTAGAGCCGATCCTACACACAAACACACTTCAAATATACACAAAAGCACAACTTTTCGGGTTGGGCCCCTGAATTACACCATTCGCCCAACCGAGAACCAAAATACACAAAAAGCCAATAATTTAATAATAAATATTAAAAATCACTAAAATCTATAAAAATCAATAAAATACCATAATTAAACTTATTTAAATAATAAAAATATTAAAAATATTTATTTTCAAAATAATTAATAAAATCTCAATATAATTAAATAATATTAATAAAAATCCATTTTTTCCCAAATATTCAAAATTAAATAGCAGAATTTACAGATAATTATTTAAATTGCCCAATTATATAGTAAAAATACCTAAAAACTTATTTAAGCTTAAAAATAATAATTAAAATTATTATTCAAATATATTTTTAAAAATTACCATTAATTAGCTAAATATAGTAATTAATTTATAAAAATTAATTTAATAATTTTTATTATTCAAAAACTACCCAGAACATAATAATTAACAATAATTTTAACTAAAATATAAAAATTACTAGTTTATACTAATTTTTCCAAAAATTCATTTTTCACATAAACATTCAAAAATTCATAATAAATAATCGGAACACAATTTCAATAAACTTTCTTCACAAAATATACTTAGAATAATTAGTAGAATTTATTAAAAATATAATTTTTTAGGGCTCAGAATAGAACATAAACAGTAACCATGAGCCTAGAAATTCAAAATTTTTAGAAAAATAAATAAAAACCACATTTAGTTTTCTCACAACCTCTACAACAATTAATCTCAAAACAACAATGTAATGACTGACATATTTTTAATTAATATAAATATATTTTGGGAACTCTATTATTTAAAATACTAAAGTTATTAATATACTATTGTCATTATATTTTTTTATATATAGCATTATTATTATTATTATTTCTATTGTTATTAATATTATTATTTTAACTAGGGTTATTTTTATTATTGTTATATGTTGTGTGTGTGTATATATATGTATATATATTGTGTGGCTTATATTAAGTAGTGTGTGTATATATATATATATATAAAATAATAGTTCAAAGCCCCTAAAAACCTGGTCAACCCCTACGCTCGCTTCCCTTTTTTCTTCATTCTTTCCCACACCATTCTCTTCTGCTCCCTCTCTCTTTCATGTTGCTTTCTTCCTTTTCCAGTAACACCACCGCCTGTTTCTTCTTCCTTCTTGCTGTTTCAACAGTCGCAGCAATAACAGAAGACTGGCAGCAACAACACCGAAGATCAACAGTAGCAACAGCTCCAGTCCAAGCAGCAGCTCTCCCTTGTCCTAGAATTCTGTATTAGGTGAGTTCTAGGTTAGTTTAATTGAGTTTGTTAGGTTGATTCTGAGTTGGTTGTTTGTTATTGTGTTTATTTTAATTTTTTTGTTAATTAATGTAATTTTTGCTTAATTTATCAGAATTTATTTTTAATTTTTGGTTAATTTTTGAGTTGATCTACATATGTACTTAGTTGATTTTAAATTATTTTAGTTAATTTTAATTATGGGTATTTTTTAATATTTTAATAATATAAATTGTAATTTTTGTTAATTATGTTAAATTATTTTGGTAGGAAATTTGAGTAAATTAGTGTTAGTATATTATGTTAGTAATTTTAGTAGTGATAATATAATTTTTAGTATTTATATAATTTTTGAGAAATTATTATGTTTATGTGAATATTGGAATTTTGGGATAATCGTGTAATTTTATTGAAAATAAAGTTAAATTATATTTTAAATGGTTCTAGAATTTTATAGAGTATTAGAATAATTTTTATAAATTAATTACTATTTTAAACTAATTAATTCTAATTTTTGAAAATTATATTCAAATATTAAATTATTTATTATTTTGTGATTAAATGGGTTTTTAATTAATTTTATAATATATTTGAACTATTTATATAATTAAATGTGAATTTGACTATTTTATGATGAATAATTGTAAAATTGGATTTTATTGATATTATATAAATTATTGGGATTTTATTATCTAATTTGGAAAAATAATTAGTTTTAATGTTTTATTATTTAAATAAATTAAATTGTGGCATTTTGAGTATTTTATGGATTTTTAATGATTTTAAATTTTTTTTATTAAATTATTTATTTTTGGTGGATTGTAAACCTCGGTTGGCGATTTGGGTAGTTTAGGGTCTCAACCCGAGGTGTTGAGCTCGTGTGAATTTAGAAGTGTGTTTACTTGCAGGATTGACTCTACTTCAGTAAAGGGATATTCGTTTTACAAAGGAAACTCTGCCGAATTTTTGATAAATTTCTCATAAAATGTGACATCGGGTCTATCCTAAGTTTTGAATTCTGAGTCGAGTCTTCCTTAGAAATTCTAGAAATTAGGATTTCTGTTTTCTGATTGTCATTTCATTTTTTGTCTTTTAGTAGCTCCTTCGGTCGTGTCTACCAGTCGAGATCGGACACGGCATATCAGAGGTGTGCCTTAATCTTGTATGTTAATATTTGATTTGAGTGTCCGGTCTTTCAATTTAAATCATATTAAATTTTGATGAATTTTATATTTGCGAGATTCTATTTGGTACTTTTAAATAATAATGCTTGATTTAAATTATAGTCGGTTTACTTTATTTCCATTTATTGTAATTTTTCTTTTTTTATTTATCTTTATTTATTTTAAATAAACTACGGTAAAACGGACTACCTGATGAGTTTCATTAGGACCGTGTGTGCATCGATAAAATATTTGATTATATTACTGGGGTCGATGGTCTGATGATGTTTTGCTCTCGAACACTGCCAGTAATATGATATTTGATTATATTATTGATTAAAATACTAGGGCTGAAGGTCTGGTGATGCTTTGCTCTCAGACACCGCTAGTAAAGTTGGACTATATTTATTAAGTTATTGGGGCTAATGGTCTGGTTATACTTTACTCTCGGACATCACCAGTGATTTTAGATTAAGTGATGTGACTACGGCTATGTATCCTGGTGATGCTTTACTCTCAGGATCCAGTAATCTTGGATTTAAGTGAGATGTGTAACTGTTAGAATTGGGGACTAGGGTTCTACCTAGTTTTTATACTGAGATATTTTAAAGGCACTTAAAATTTTATTTCTCCTTTGAAAAAAATGGATTATATATATATATATATATATATATATATATATATATATATATATTAAAAGATTTGAATAAAATTATAAATAGATTATATTTTCATAAAAACCTATTTTAAAGGAAATTTTCAAACCGCATTCATTTCTTTTATTAGCTTACTCAGTGAGGTCTGGCTCCCCTCAACTTATTTTTTTAGGAGTTTGAGAGTCTTCTGTTAGGCTTACTTCCCTACGCCAAGTAGTTTGCTCACCGGCTATCTTATATAAGTCTATATAGTTGTATTTGTATTAGTATTTGTGTACCACAATAGAGAAACTTTATAATTGCATATTTTAAATTTGGATATTATGTATTGAGATTTATGTACTGAGATATTATTTTATATAACTGATGATATTTATTTATTTTATGCATGTTATGGTTTAATTAAATTTAGAAAAATCAGTTTGATAATGTGCATTATGATTTAATTATTTTATTATGAGGTTTTAAAGTGACTTATTCCGCATTTTTCTTTTAAGGCTTACTACTTTTTCGGTAGCTTTATGCTTTCTCATTATCTAGTGTCAGTCACGTGGCCCTGGGTTCAGGTCGTGACAAACATTAACTAATAAAATCAAATAAAGGCTTAAACTAACAAAAACTCAGATTACTAAAAATAGAAATATACAAAAAATGAGGTAGTTACCGGAGTTAAAACTCGAAACGGTTTAATGATTTGATAAGTCTGGAGGACGAGCTTCCAAAAGAGACCAACCTCGTGCCTTGAGGTGGTGGTTGACAGTGGTGGTTGGCGGTGGTTTATAGAGAAAGGAAAGAAAAAAAGAAAAATAAAGAAAGAAAGAAAGAAGACGAGGAAAAATGGGAGGGGAGGGGGTTGTGCACTACATCCATATTTTTGACTTTTCTAATTTTATTTTATTTTATTTTTTTGAGAAAAGACAAAATAGTATAAAAATTATATATGTATGTATTAAAAAAGGACAAAAGAATGTAAACATAATATTTTTAATTTAAATATTTACTTTTCTAATTAAATTCACCACAAAAATATTAAAATATATTAAATACTCTAAATTAACATTATTCACAAATAGTAATATCATAAATAATTAAATAATAATCAACACTAATAAATCTCATAATTTGATTTAATAAATAATTAAGTAAAATAATAATTAAAACTCAATTATTCTCACCTACAAAATATATATATATACACAATATTAAAATACACTACACCAATAATTCACAATAATAAAAATAAAAATATTAATAATATTAAAATAATATTCAACACTAAATATTCAAATTTAATTTCACAAAATAATCATAATATAACAATTTAATAAAATATTTATTAATAATGCATATCTCATAAATTAATTTAATAATTTATGAAATATCATATTATAACAAGCCCTTTGCCCTATTACCTAAACATGCCACTGCCTAACCCACCCACTTTAATGATTAACACCGGTCTAACAGAAGAGTAAGTCTTGAACTCTTTTGCTGACACCATTTCTAACCCGCTAAAACTTGAACCTGAACCAAAAGACTCAAACCAAGACAGACAATCTGTAGAGACTACCGTACACATCTTAGACATTTGGAGCTCTAATGATGAGGATGAGGGGCAAGTTAATTTATGGGATGATGAGGAAAATAGGTTAGGCCAATTTATGAAAAAGGGCAAAGAGGAAACACAAGAAGTTAAGACTACTGAGCCTGAATTAGAAATGATAGAGAAATCAAGAAAAAGGAAAGAAGTAAAGAGAGATAAGGAAACCATTGCCAGTATTTGGGAGTTACTCATGCATTCCAAAGACCACCGGGAAGCGCTAGTTTTGGCATTAGATAAAAAAAAATCTCCATAAGTTGCCCTCTCGAGCAGATGGTTAATTAATTGATAGAAACCCCCCAAGGCACCATAATATTTTCTAATAATGATTTACCCTTAGAAGGGAGGGATCAACATAAAGCTTTATTCATCAAGGCTGAAGTGAAGGGAAAGATGACATGTTATGTTATAGTAGATAATGGTTCTGCCATTAATGTGTGTCCATTAGTTGAGTGTGGCAGATTTAAAACCTTATGAGGTAGTCATCAAAGCCTATGATGATATGAAGAGGCTTGTCGATGGGACATTTAGAACTTTGGTCAAGACATGACCTATTGAGACTTAGGTCAACTTACACGTGATTGATATTTTGTGACCTTTGCTATTCTGTTAGGAAGGCCATGGTTTCATCCCTTAGGTGGCGTGCCCTCCACTTTTCATCAAAAAATTAAGTTTTCCACATGAGGGCAAGGTCATCACCATCTTTGCTGAGATCGAAGCCGTTATGGCTGCCCTGAAGTTAACTCCTAAGGAGATAGCTATAAGCCCGAGCTTTAAGGTAGATGTAATTTATGAAGATAAGATAGACAATAAAGTTTTAAGTATGATGTGTAACATGAAATTCATGACTGGCATGGGATTGGCAAAGAAACAAAGCAGACCCTTAAGATTTATTGAGCATAAAATACCCATTTTGAAGCACGGGGTAGGATTTGAGGGGACTGATGGGTCTCAAGAGGAAATTAACATCTAGTATCAACCTAAGAAAGAAGAGGAAGAGATTGTGGTTAAGAGAAAGGCCTTGTGGGAAACTTTTGTAAAATAAGGTATTGGATATCCATACAGTGGAGCTCCGGAACTGCTATTAATGGTTGGAAAAGTGATCCTGGGATTTAAAATCTTTTCTAAGTTTGTGAATGGAATAAATAAAGCTACTGTTAAGGAAGTTTCAGTGGAAGAGCTGGTACCAGCCGATGAAGAGTCTAAGGAGAACACCGCCGCTCTAGAGATGAAGAACGTCGATAATCAGGGCAAGGAAAAGGATTACATCCTTAATTCCATCATAGATGTCTTTTATGATGATTTTGATGTTTCTCTTGCTACTTTATTTAAAACTAATGATTTTTTCTTTTCAAAAGTGAATGCAATGAAGTCTAAGTTTGCTTATTTGTGTGCTTTATGGTTATTTTATTTATGATGATCATTTCATGCATATATTTGACATTAATTCCACATAAACTGAATCATTTAATTTAGACACAAATGACAACCCTAAAAACATATTGCTTGCTTCTGTTTTAACTCATGATGACAGAGAAAAAATGAAAGAAACATTAATAAAAAGATAGAAAGTATTTGCTTGGGCTATAAAAACATGCCTGGGATCGACAGCGAGATCGTTGAACATAAAATCCCTACATATCCTTATATATCACTTGTAAAGCAGAAAAAGATGAGGCTAAGGCCAGAATGAGATCTTTTGGTTAAAGAAGAAGTCAAGAAGTAGCTAAAGGCAAAGTTCTTGGAAGTAGTGAAGGACGCCCAATGGTTAGTGAACATAGTTCCAGTCCCTAAGAAAAATGGAAGGGTCAGAATGTGTGTGGATTATCAAGATCTAAATAAGGTTTGCCCGGAAGATGATTTCCCATTGCCCTATATCGACACATTAGTCGATAGCATGGCCTCCAGTGTTATGTACTCTTTCATGGATAGGTTCTTGGGTACAACCAGATCATGATGGCAATAATAGACAAGTTAAAGGCGTCTTTCATTACTGAATGGGGCATTTATTATTATCTAGCGATGCCATTCATATTAAAGAATGCAGGAGCTATTTATTAGAGAATGGCGACCGCTTTATTGTATAATATGATCCACAAGAGATAGAAGTGTATGTGGATTATATGATAGTGAAGTCTGCAACTAAAAAAGGGCACTTCGAAGCTTTAGACAAGTTCCTGGTATGAGCGAAAAATTACAATCTTAGACTAAACCAATAGAAGTGTGTTTTTGGAGTCATATCCAGTAAACTGCTAGGACATATTGTCAGTTAAAGGGGAATAGAAGTGGACCCAAATAAGGTTAAGGCGATCAGAGAAATGCCCACTCTGAGGAATGAAAAAGAAGTTAAAGGGTTCATAGGATGATTATAGTATATTAGTAGATTCATAGCTAGGTTGATTATTGTGTGTAAGCCGATTTTCAAGCTCCTAAAAAAGAATTAACCTGTGATATAGGATGATGAATGTTAATAAACTTTCAAAGCCATTAAGATTTATTTAATGAATCCTTCAGTTTTACATCCACCAAAGCCGAGTAAGCCTTTAATCCTATATCTGGCGATTAAGAAGGATGCAATAAGGGTAATGCTAGCTTAAGAAAATGAAGAGAAAGTTGAACACGTAGTGTATTACTTGAGTAAGAAGGTCTTACAGTACGAAGCTAATTACAGTCTTGTAGAGAAAACATGTCTTGCCATGATCTGGGCAAGGAAAAAGCACTGATATTACTTTCAGTTCTATAGAGTATAGGTAGTTTTTAAACATGATCCCCTCAGATATCTTCAACAAACTCCCTCACTCACAGGAAAGCTAACTAGATGGTTAATGTTGCCCACCAATTTTAACATAGATTATATGGTGAAGAAAGTAGTAAAAGGAAGGGTAGTAGCAAACTTTTTAGCTCAAAATCCAATGGTCGATGAGCAAGAATAGAAGCTGGAATTTCCTGATGAACATTTGAGGGCAATAGAGGTTTAAGGATGGAGATTGTACTTTGATGGAGTCATCAACAACAAAGGGGCTGGTATTAGTATAATCTTGATCATGCCAGAAGGAGAAATGATCTTAATAGTGAAAGGCTTAAATTCGAGGTGACAAATAATCAAGCCGAGTACGAGGCTTGCATCTTCAGTTTGGATGCATTATGTAGTATGGGTGCAGAGGATGTTATCGTGTATGGGGATTCAATGTTGGTGGTAAAATAGGCTTTTAATAAGTGGGAAGTAAAGGAAGATAGGCTGCGTCCATATTGGGATTATTTGGCTGCTATTTCATTGTCTTTTACTCATTGCAAATTTATTCATTTACTGAGAGAAAGTGTAATATCTCGAGTTTTTAAATAATTTTAAACTGCATCGGGATATGCAGTGTTAATAATTTTAATATATATATTTCTAGTTATTTAATTAGTTTATTATTTATTAAAGTTATTTTTTCATTATTTTAAGTTTTTTACATAAAATTTTTCCGAGAATTTTATTTTTGAAAAAATTAAAACCTAAATAAATAATTATTAATTATATTGATCAGTTTTGTGAATTTTCATCAGTCCATGCACGATTTTAATTGACGTATTAATATATATATATATATATATGCACATTTAATAAATTAGGGTTTATTTTTAATTAAATCTATATTATATAGTTTTAATAAATCATGTGTGTTATATATATGTATATGTATATAGATATTATAATTTAAACATGTGGTGTATAAATATTTTGAATATAATAATAAAATATTATAATAATTAAATTTATATATATATAAATATATATAAACAAAAAAAAAAGTTGGTTTATTTATGATTTCTACAACTCTCCTTCCCCAAAGTTCCGATGCCCTTCCTCCCCCATCCACCACTGCAAATTCCGTTCTCACAACGGCGGAGTGCCTCCCAACCAACCACCACCTTCCCAAGCTTCCTCCGCCACCCTCTCTTTCCTTTTCCGGCGTCGTTTGGTCGTGAAAAGCCAAGGAGATCAAAAATCACCCTCATCGTCGATCAACGTGATTCCGACCACCATTTTGAGTGCCACTGGTCTCTATCTCTTCCTTGAGCTTTAATGAGTGCATTTCCAAGCTTGGTTTCACTTGATTTGGTCTAGATTTTCCTAGGTTTCCAATTTTCAATTTCAGCCTATATGAGTTCTTAATTTTTTTGAGCTTTGATTTTAATGATTCAAGCTAATTTCCTTCACAAAGAATCATCCTAGTAGCTCAATCCACATCTTGTAATTTTTGAGGAATTTTTGGGAATTATTTTGAATTTTTTGAATTTTTTATTATTTTATTAATATTTTCTAATTTTCATAAATTAATTAAATAAATTATGAAATTGTGATTTATGGTGTTTATAGGTGTTAAAATGAATTTTAGAAATTTATTTTTAATTTTTATGATTTTTGTATAATTATTATGAATTTATTTAGTTTAGGTGATTCTTAGAAAATTAGGTTAATTAGGTATTTTGTTAAAATTAATTGGTTAATTGAGTAGAATTATTGATTTTATTGAATTATATGTTGAGAAATTAATTTTTGAGTAATTAAATTATTTTTAGTGAATTTTTGTATAATTATTGTATATTATGTGAAATTATATAATTAGCGGTATTTTGATAATTTGGCAATAAATTGGTTAATAATTTAGTTTAAATTGGTTTTAATAGTTATTTGAGGTATAAAAATGATTTTTACAAATTATTTAGCATTTTTAACTAATTAAAACTATTTTTCGTAAATTATTTTCAAATTATATATAATATACTATTTTTCTAAATAAATAAGTTTTTATTGATTTTTAATATGTTTTAGGGCAAATTATGTAATTTGGATTTATAAAATGAATTTGGTTAATATTTATGAATTTATCGAGAATTATGGATTTTTAATACTATTTTATTAAAATTAGGGTTTTTTTTGTAATTATCGGCTAAATAATTATTTTCAGTGTCTTAAATATCTAATTTGCTATATTTTGATTATTCAGGGTATTTTTGGTGTTTATGGAATTTAAATGTGTTCTGTGTTTACCTCGTGAATTGTGAACCTCGATCGGTGGAATTGTAGTTTGGGAGTCCGACCGAGGGATTGTGAGACTGTTTTTACTCGAAATGTATTTCTTTGCAAGACCGGCTCTACTTTCTGAGTAGAGAGATGTCCGTTTTACAGGGGAGGTTCTGCCGAATTTTTGATAGAATTCTCGTAAAACATGATATCCGATCGAATTCCTATTCTAATTCGGTGTTCGGTATTTCTAGATCGAGTCTTTAGAATTTCGTTAGACTTATTCTAATTTCATATTGTCGTTTGTTTGTTTAGTTGGGCCGAGACCGAGGCCTAGTGGATCAGGCCCAACTAAACGCATAATTATGAGTTGTTATTAATATCCCGTGTTTTTAAAAATATTTTTACACTGTACCGGGATATGCAGTGTTAATAATTTCTGTATTTTATATGATATCTTTACGAGTTAATATGTATTTAAAACCTATTTTAATTACGGTGTATTATTTTCAGTGTTTTACGTAAAATTTTCCCGGGACTTGCATTTTCGGGGAAATTTTCACGTAAACAATGTATTATTAATTATTTTAAATGTATTTACGGACTTGCATGAACTCATGCGTCTTTTTAAATTATTAAATAAAGCATGTGTGTGTATATTTATTTAATTAGGGTTTATTATTACCCTAATATTTTATTAATTATTTATTTGTTTTATTGTTATTTAATTAATTTTATTTAGTATAAATTATTAAAATATTAAATTTTATGTGTGTGGTGTATATTTGATGTGTGTAATTTAATATTATTTTAATATATAGTATAAAGTATATATATATACATATATTTGTCAAAAATCAAAAAGTTTGGAAAATTACCATTTTGCCCCTGATCATCCCTTTCTTCCCCGATTCTTCCCTTCTCCATTTTCGGTCACTGCCGTGCCGTTTCTTCACCGTGGGTGTGCCGTCCGGTGTGCCACCGTCTTCCCCGACCAATTTCGCCGCCTGAGGAGGCCGTTTCCGGCGTTTGGAGATCGATTTTGGCCGGAGAAGCCGAAAATCGATCCACCGTCGATCACGTCGATTCCGGCCACCGTTTTTGACACCGCTGGTCTCTTTCTTCTCCTTGAGGTCCGGTGAGTGTGATTCTAGCTTTGGTTTGAGCTAAAATGGTCTAGAATTGCTTAGGTTTCGAATTTTCAATTTCGGCCTATTAGGGTTTTTGATTTTTTGAGCTTCGAATTGGATGATTCATGAAAACTCCCTTCACAAATGTTGTTCCTAGTAGCTCAATCTACATGTATGAATTTTTTTTAGAATTTTTGGAGATTTTTTGGATTTTTGGGTATTTTTGAATATTTTAATATTATTTTCTAATTTTCTGAAATTAATTATTTAAATTATGAAATTTGAGTTTATGGTTAAATTAGGTGTTGAAATTAATTATAGGAATTTATTTGGAATTTTTATGAATTTCTAAGTATTTATTTTGAATTATTGAAGTTTATGTGATTTTGAGAAATTAGGTTAAATGTATTTTTATTTGAAATTAATTGGTTAATTGAGTTTAATTATTGATATTATTGATAAATATGATGAGAGAATTAATTGTGGATAATTGTATGATTTTTGGTGAATTTTTGAAGTAATTTAAGTATATTTATATATATAGGGGTATTTTGGTAATTTTACCCTAAATTGTCTAAAAATGTAATTTAATTGGTTTTAATAGTTATTTAAGGTATAAAAATGATTTCTACAAAATATTTGGTATTTTTAACTAATTAAAACTATTTTTCGTGAATTATTTTCAATTATATATATAATATACGATTTTTCTAATAAAATGAGTTTTATTCGGTTTTTACAGTATTTTAAGGCTAATTATGTAATTTTTACCTATGAGATGTATTTCTATGTTGTGAGGATATTTTTGGTATATCTGAAATTGTTCTGTGTTTGTGGACCCCGGTCGGTGGACTGTAGTTTGGAGTCCGACCGTGGGATTTTGATTATGCCTTGTGTAGTTTTTCGAAGTGTGTTTCCTTGCAGGGTCGGCTCTACTCTTTTGAGTAGAGAGATGTCCGTTTTACAGGGGAGGTTCTGCCGAATTTTTGGTAGAATTCTCGTAAAACGTGATGTCCAGTCGAACCCTAATTCTGTTTCCGTATTTTAATACTCTAGATTGAATTCTAGGATTTCTATTAGGGTTATTCTGATATCGGTTATTTATTTCTTGTTTAGTTGCGCCGAGACCAAGGGCTAGTGGACCAGGCCCGTCGGACCTGTCTCGTGGAGCGCATTAGGTGAGTTACTATACTATATATATATGCTTAGGATGCATGATTTAGAAATGCATGTTTTATGTTGATTAAATATGCATAAATAATTTGATTATTTCTTAAGTTTACATTAAGTATATTTTCGGTTTATTTTTGGTATATAATAAATTATATACATGTTTTATTAATAAAATATATTTAAAAATGTTTTTAAATATATTTTTAGTTTAATTTATGATTTTGATTGGATTTATTTGATATATATATACTCGAAATATACCTGGTTTATGTTTGGTATATTTTCGGTATATATATGGTTTATATTGTTGTTTTATTTAAATTCATGCATCATTTAATTGTGAATGAATGTTTTATATTTAATAATGAAGGATATCAATAGAACGTGCTACCTAGTGGGCAGCACTAGGACCGAGTATGTACCGGTACGCCTATAGTATTTAGGCTATAATACTAACTTATTTATGGATATTGATTGATTATGATTATTGATATGTGTAAGATATGGTTTGGAGGTGTGATTGCTGGAGCTCGGTTGACCAAGTGTCTCGGGGCCAATCACACTGGCAGTCAGACTGCTGGAGCTCGGTTGACTTAGTGTCTCGAGGCCAGTCTACTGTCCAAATGGATTAAGTGGATATATTTGGATTAAGTGAGCCTGTATGGCTTGAGTGTTGTTTAACACTATTTTCTGAGGTTGCGATATTCTAGGGTTCTATGTGATCCTTCATAAACTGGGATTTTTCAGTAAAATATATAAAAATGATTTTTCTGCATCTGTATGAATTTGCCTGTATATATACATATTATATATATACTGTTGACTGTATGCATTATCACTTAGTGTGTATGTATATATATTATAGTAATTCACTCAGTGAGGTCTGACTCCCCTCCGTTGACTATTTTTCAGGAGAGTCAACATCCTCATACCTCAGTAGCAGGTCGATACGCAGGATTTCTTCCGCCCCGGCTTCTTTGTGTAAATTATCTACTTGAGTCTTATTTTATAATCTAGATACTGCAGTAGTTGTGAATTAAAGTATTGGATTTCATGTATTTTATTTTAAAAGAGATGTATTATATTGAAACTGGATTTGTATTAGAGATTATGTATCTATGAGATGAGATTTTAATTTAAATCCAGTCGATGTGAATAATATTATGATATTATGATTTTATTTTTTCGCTGCATATTATATTGTTACTGTTATTATGGCATGCTTTATTTTATTTTTAGGCTTGCTACGGGTTCCGGATTCGAAAGAATTCCCGTTCCCTAGCGCCGGTCATGGCCCCTGTTCTGGGTCGTGACAAAGTTGGTATCAGAGCGGAGTTCTATGTCAGGGCTTAGTTATGTGAGTTGTGGCCCTAGTTTTCAGAGTTGTGTTTTCTATTGGACTACTGTAGTGTATTAGGTTCGAGTATGTCTTGATGAGTATTCCTTGCTGTAGTTTTCAGCGTTATTCTTCCGTTGTCTGTTTTATCTGAATCTTTCCGTTTGTCTTTTCAGTATGAGGAGGCGAGCGCGTGTCGCTCCACCGGTCGTTGAGGCCGAGGATGATGAGTCTTTTCAGGATGAGGTTTTACCTCCTGAGCAGCCAGTGAGACGTAGAGGTCGTGGCAGAGGTAGACCTCGAGGAGCGGCAGGTCGCCGTAGGCAGAGAGAGTTACAGGACGAGGAGCCTGTTGAGCCTGAGTTTGATGTTCCTGTTCCTCCAGTTGTTCAGCCTGTTCAGCCTGCCTATCAGCAGGGTATGTCTGACCCTGAGGCAGCTTTGTTCTATGCCCGAGTTGGCAGGATTGCTTTTGATGGTACTTCTGATCCTTTAGATTTTCTGCATGCGATTGAGACTAGGACTCAGACTGCTCATACTGAGTACCAGCGGATCATGATCGTCGAGTTGTCTGTCGAGGGACCAGCCTTAGATTGGTTCATTCAGATGATCCAGCCCTATATGATGATGATGACCTGGGCTCAGTTTCGAGAGCGATTCATGAGGAGATTCTGTCCAGAGCCTCTTCGTTTGAGCTATCGTCTCCATCTGACTAGTATTTCTCGTGGAGATCGATCTGTAGAGGAGTATACCCGAGAGTTTCTTCGTCTGGGTAGATATGCTGAGGATCTGATGCGAGATCAGTATTTCGTTGTTACTACATACGTTACTGGTTTGGGTCAGGTGCTTCGAGCAGCAGCAGTGGTCGTAGTTCTGGATCAGCGGCCAGTGTTTGTCAGACTTATGGTAGAGTCCATCAGGGACCATGTTATCTGACACCGCTGACATGTTTCAGATGCGGGCAGACAGGACATTTTGCCAGATCGTGTCCTTATTCTGGGTATCAGCAGCAGCAGATTCCGTGATTCCCACAGCAGTCGATTGCTAGTGCAGCACCCGTGCCATTTCAGTTACCACCAGCCCAGCATCAAAGTTCCACTCAGTTTGTTCCACAGCAGAGTCGTGGTAGAGGTACTAGAGGAGGTGCCAGAGGCGTTGGCCAGGCTTCTACCAGTCAGCGGGGAGGTCGAGGTCAGGCCAGAGTTTTCCATCTGACTCAGCAGGATGCTCAGGCATCTAATGCAGTCGTAGCAGGTATTGTTTCTATTTGTTACCTGGATGCTTGGGTTTTGTTTGATCCGGGTGCCACGCATTCGTTTGTTTCTCCTATTTTTACTTCTAAATCTTGTTGGCAAGCTTCGAGGATGGCTTTTCCTTTGTCTGTT
Source organism: Mallotus nudiflorus (assembly GCA_947683625.1). Classification (NCBI taxonomy): domain Eukaryota; kingdom Viridiplantae; phylum Streptophyta; class Magnoliopsida; order Malpighiales; family Euphorbiaceae; genus Mallotus; species Mallotus nudiflorus. The sequence goes on from CANTUR010000304.1 coordinate 1,351,180, forward strand.
GCCACTCCTCTGAGTGATTCTTTGGACACCGATATTATTCTTTCTGGTTGTCCAGTTCTCGTGGGAGATAGAGAATTACCCGCTGATTTGATTTTGTTGGATGTGATGGAGTTTGATGTTATTCTGGGAATGGATTGGTTATTTCAGCACTATACCGTGGTAGATTGCAAGAATAAGGAGGTGACTTTTAGAATTCCTGGTGAAGAAGATTTTAAGTTTGTTGGTGATAGGAGTTCAGCACCTCAGAATCTTATTTCTGCTATTACAGCTAGGAAGTTGTTGAGGAAAGGTTGTCAGGGATATTTGGCATTGGTTAGGGATACGTCAGTGGAGAAGTTGTCACTCACAGATGTTCCGGTTGCTTGTGAGTTTCCTGATGTTTTTCCCGAGGAGTTACCAGGTTTACCACCTCACAGAGAGATTGAGTTCTGTATAGATATGGTTCCAGGTACTACTCCTATATCTATGCCACCTTATCGTATGGCTCCTGTAGAGTTGAGAGAGTTGAAGGAACAGTTGCAAGAGTTATTGGAGAAAGGTTTTATTAAACCTAGTGTTTCTCCTTGGGGTGCACCAGTCTTGTTTGTGAAGAAGAAGGATGGTACCCTAAGACTGTGCATTGACTACAGAGAGTTGAATAAGGTAACAGTTAAGAACAAGTATCCTCTCCTGAGGATAGATGATTTGTTTGATCAGCTACAGGGTGCACAGTTCTTTTCTAAGGTTGACTTGAGGTCGGGTTATCATCAGTTGCAGATTAGTGAATCCGATATTCCTAAGACAGCGTTCCGCACTCGTTATGGCCATTATGAGTTTCTGGTGATGTCTTTTGGTTTGACTAATGCACCAGTAGCTTTTATGGACCTGATGAACAGAGTATTCAGACCGTATGTGGATCAGTTTGTGGTAGTCTTCATTGATGATATACTGGTTTATTCGAGGAGTATGGAAGAGCATGTATATCATTTGAGGATTGTACTACAGACACTGAGAGATCATCAGCTTTATGCTAAATTCTCGAAGTGTGATTTCTGGATGGAGAGTGTTTCTTTTCTTGGACACGTAGTGTCTAAAGAAGGTATTCAGGTTGATCCACAGAAGGTTGAGGCAGTATCTGAGTGGCCTAGACCTACTTCTGTTACAGAGATTCGGAGTTTTCTGGGTTTAGCCGGGTATTATAGGCGATTTGTGCAGGATTTTTCCAGGATTACAGCCCCTATGACTCGCTTGACTCAGAAGAATGTTAGATTTGAGTGGTCAGAAGCTTGTGAGAATAGTTTTCAGTTGTTGAAGGAGAAGTTGACCACAGCACCAGTATTAGCTTTGCCTAATAGTGTGGATAAGTTCACAGTTTACTGTGATGCTTCTAGAATTGGTCTTGTTTGTGTGTTGATGCAGAATGGTAGGGTGATAGCCTATGCTTCGAGGTAGTTGAAGAAGCATGAGCAGAATTATCCTACACATGATTTAGAGATGGATGCAGTGATCTTTGCTTTGAAGATTTGGAGACATTATTTGTACGGGGTGACTTGTGAGATATTTACTGATCACAAGAGCCTTAAGTACATTTTTCAACAGCGAGATCTGAATTTGAGGCAGAGGAGATGGTTGGAATTGTTGAAGGATTATGATTGCGAGATTCTTTACCATCCGGGTAAAGCTAATGTAGTAGTAGATGCCTTGAGTAGGAAGTCCTCAAGTAGTCTTGCTCACATTGGTGTTGAGAGGAGACCATTGATCCAGGAATTGCATCTGTTGGTGGATCAAGGTCTGATGATGAAGATTAGTAGATCAGGTGGACTGTTAGCTCAATTTAAAGTACGATCTGTACTGAGGGATAGGATTAAAGCAGCTCAGAGCCGAGATCCTATTCTAGAAGAGCTTGCAGAGAATGTCAAAGCAGGGAAGTTCACTGATTTCACACTCGATGATGATGGTGTGTTGTGGATCAGTGGTAGATTGTGTGTTCCTGATGTGGATGACTTGAGAGAGGAGATTTTAGAGGAAGCACATTCTACAGCCTACAGCGTTCATCCAGGTGTTACTAAGATGTACCAAATATATGTATACTGGTGGGATGGATTGAAGAAGGATGTCGCTGATTATGTTACTAAGTGCTTGGCGTGTCAGCAAGTGAAAGCCGAACATCAGAAGCCTTCTGGGAAGCTTCAGCCTCTTCCTATTCCCGAGTGGAAGTGGGAAAGGATAGCTATGGATTTTGTGGTCGGTTTACCTCGTTCGAAGGATGGATACGACTCCATCTGGGTGATCGTAGATAGATTGACGAAGTCTGCACATTTCTTGCCTGTGAAAGCCACATATTCAGTTGCTAGATTGGCGAAGTTGTACGTGAAGCATATCGTATGTCTTCATAGAGTACTTGTGTCCATTGTGTCAGATAGAGGTTCAGTGTTTACTTCTCGTTTTTGGCAGAAGTTGCAGGAAGCAATGGGCACTAGGTTAGATTTTAGTACTGCTTTTCATCCTCAGACAGATGGTCAGTCTAAGAGGACGATCTAGACACTGGAAGATATGTTGAGGATGTGTGTCTTGGATTTGGGAGGTAGCTGGGATGATCATTTGTCGCTTGTTGAGTTTGCATATAATAACAGCTACCATAGCAGTATTGGCATGGCACCGTACGAGGCATTGTATGGAAGGAAGTGTAGATCCCCGTTGAGTTGGGATGAGATTGGTGAGAGAGCTTTGACTGGACCAGAGCTGGTTCAGGATGCTGCAGAGAAAGTCGCCGTGATCAAGCGCAGATTAGAGACCGCAGTTAGCAGACAGAAGAGTTATGCAGATCCTAGGCGCAGAGATGTGGAGTTTCAGGTTGGAGATTTCATTTTTCTGAAAGTATCTCCGATGAAGGGTGTGATGAGATTTGGCAGGAAGGGTAAGTTAGCACCGAGATACATTGGACCGTTTGAGATTCTGGAGAGAGTTGGCACTGTTGCATATCGGTTGTATTTGCCTCCGAGTATGTCACAGGTGCATCCAGTATTTCATATCTCGATGTTGAGGAAGTATATCTCAGACCCTTCATACGTGTTGCAACCTGACAATGTGGAAGTGAGTGAAGATTTGACGTTTGTGGAAGAACCTGTGGCGATCGTTGATTATCAAGTTCGACAGTTGAGATCGAAGCAGATTCCGATTGTCAAGGTTCTGTGGCGTAGCGACAGAGTTGAAGAGCATATGTGGGAGACTGAAGCTGAGATACGAGCTTCTTACCCGTATCTCTTTCCTTCTTGATCTTGTTTTCTGGAATTCGGGGACGAATTCTTGTAAGGGGGGGAGACTGTAATATCCCGTGTTTTTAAAAATATTTTTACACTGTACCGGGATATGCAGTGTTAATAATTTCTGTATTTTATATGATATCTTTACGAGTTAATATGTATTTAAAACCTATTTTAATTACGGTGTATTATTTTCAGTGTTTTACGTAAAATTTTCCCGAGACTTGCATTTTCGGGGAAATTTTCACGTAAACAATGTATTATTAATTATTTTAAATGTATTTACGGACTTGCATGAACTCATGCGTATTTTTAAATTATTAAATAAAGCCTGTGTGTGTATATTTATTTAATTAGGGTTTATTATTACCCTAATATTTTATTAATTATTTATTTGTTTTATTGTTATTTAATTAATTTTATTTAGTATAAATTATTAAAATATTAAATTTTATGTGTGTGGTGTATATTTGATGTGTGTAATTTAATATTATTTTAATATATAGTATAAAGTATATATATATATACATATATTTGTCAAAAATCAAAAAGTTTGGAAAATTACCATTTTGCCCCCGATCATCCCTTTCTTCCCCGATTCTTCCCTTCTCCATTTTCGGTCACTGCCGTGCCGTTTCTTCACCGTGGATGTGCCGTCCGGTGTGCCACCGTCTTCCCCGACCAATTTCGCCGCCTGAGGAGGCCGTTTCCGACGTCTGGAGATCGATTTTGGCCGGAGAAGCCGAAAATCGATCCACCGTCGATCACATCGATTCCGACCACCGTTTTCGACACCGCTGGTCTCTTTCTCCTCCTTGAGGTCCGGTGAGTGTGATTCTAGCTTTGGTTTGAGCTAAAATGGTCTAGAATTGCTTAGGTTTCGAATTTTCAATTTCGGCCTATTAGGGTTTTTGATTTTTTTGAGCTTCGAATTGGATGATTCATGAAAACTCCCTTCACAAATGTTGTTCCTAGTAGCTCAATCTACATGTATGAATTTTTTTTAGAATTTTTGGAGATTTTTTGGATTTTTGGGTATTTTTGAATATTTTAATATTATTTTCTAATTTTCGGAAATTAATTATTTAAATTATGAAATTTGAGTTTATGGTTAAATTAGGTGTTGAAATGAATTATAGGAATTTATTTGGAATTTTTATGAATTTCTAAGTATTTATTTTGAATTATTGAAGTTTATGTGATTTTGAGAAATTAGGTTAAATGTATTTTTATTTGAAATTAATTGGTTAATTGAGTTTAATTATTGATATTATTGATAAATATGTTGAGAGAATTAATTTTGGATAATTGTATGATTTTTGGTGAATTTTTGAAGTAATTTAAGTATATTTATATATATAGGGGTATTTTGGTAATTTTATCCTAAATTGTCTAAAAATGTAATTTAATTGGTTTTAATAGTTATTTAAGGTATAAAAATGATTTCTACAAAATATTTGGTATTTTTAACTAATTAAAACTATTTTTCGTGAATTATTTTCAATTATATATATAATATACGATTTTTCTAATAAAATGAGTTTTATTCGGTTTTTACAGTGTTTTAAGGTTAATTATGTAATTTTTACCTATGAGATGTATTTCTATGTTGTGAGGATATTTTTGGTATATATGAAATTGTTCTGTGTTTGTGGACCCCGGTCGGTGGACTGTAGTTTGGAGTCCGACCGTGGGATTTTGATTATGCCTTGTGTAGTTTTTCGAAGTGTGTTTCCTTGCAGGGTCGGCTCTACTCTTTTGAGTAGAGAGATGTCCGTTTTACAGGGGAGGTTCTGCCGGATTTTCGGTAGAATTCTCGTAAAACGTGATGTCCAGTCGAACCCTAATTCTGTTTCCGTATTTTAATACTCTAGATTGAATTCTAGGATTTCTATTAGGGTTATTCTGATATCGGTTATTTATTTCTTGTTTAGTTGCGCCGAGACCGAGGGCTAGTAGACTAGGCCCGTCGGACCTGTCTCGTGGAGCGCATTAGGTGAGTTACTATACTATATATATATACTTAGGATGCATGATTTAGAAATGCATGTTTTATGTTGATTAAATATGCATAAATAATTTGATTATTTCTTAAGTTTACATTAAGTATATTTTCGGTTTATTTTTGGTATATAATAAATTATATACATGTTTTATTAATAAAATATATTTAAAAATGTTTTTAAATATATTTTTAGTTTAATTTATGATTTTGATTGGATTTATTTGATATATATATACTCGAAATATACCTGGTTTATGTTTGGTATATTTCCGGTATATATATGGTTTATATTGTTGTTTTATTTAAATTCATGCATCATTTAATTGTGAATGAATGTTTTATATTTAATAATGAAGGATATCAATAGAACGTGCTACCTAGTGGGCAGCACTAGGACCGAGTACGTACCGGTACGCCTATAGTATTTAGGCCATAATACTAACTTATTTGTGGATATTGATTGATTATGATTATTGATATGTGTGAGATATGGTTTGGAGGTGTGATTGCTGGAGCTCGGTTGACCAAGTGTCTCGGGGCCAATCACACTGGCAGTCAGACTGCTGGAGCTCGGTTGACTTAGTGTCTCGGGGCCAGTCTACTATCCAAATGGATTAAGTGGATATATTTGGATTAAGTGAGCCTGTATGACTTGAGTGTTGTTTAACACTATTTTCTGAGGTTGCGATATTCTAGGGTTCTATGTGATCCTTCATAAACTGGGATTTTTCAGTAAAATATATAAAAATGATTTTTCTGCATCTGTATGAATTTGCCTGTATATATACATATTATATATATATTGTTGACTGTATGCATTATCACTTAGTGTGTATGTATATATATTATAGTAATTCACTCAGTGAGGTCTGACTCCCCTCCGTTGACTATTTTTCAGGAGAGTCAACATCCTCAGTCCTCAGTAGCAGGTCGATACGCCGGATTTCTTCCGCCTCGGCTTCTTTGTGTAAATTATCTACTTGAGTCTTATTTTATAATCTAGATACTGCAGTAATTGTGAATTAAAGTATTGGATTTCATGTATTTTATTTTAAAAGAGATGTATTATATTGAAACTGGATTTGTATTAGAGATTATGTATCTATGAGATGAGATTTTAATTTAAATCCAGTCGATGTGAATAATATTATGATATTATGATTTTTATTTTTTCGCTGCATATTATATTGTTACTGTTATTATGGCATGCTTTATTTTATTTTTAGGCTTGCTACGGGTTCCGGATTCGAAAGAATTCCCGTTCCCTAGCACCGGTCATGGCCCCTGTTCTGGGTCGTGACATTATTTTTTATATACGTGTTTTAGGGTTGCAGGTTATAGAAATGTATGTTTTATTTGTATGATATCTACATAAATGATTTAATAATTGCTTAGGTATATTTATTATATTTTTGGTATATTTTAAATTAAATGCATGTTTTATTATAAAATTATACCTAAAATGTTTTTAAGTATATTTATAGTTTATTTTATATTTAAATTGAATTTATTCAACATATATATACTCAAAATATACTTGGTTTATTTTTGGTATATTTCTAGTATATATATATGGTTTATATTGTTATTTTAATTTATGTCATTCATCATTTATTTTATGAATGTATGAATTTATTTTTAAAATGAAGGATATCAATAGAACGTGCTACCTAGTGGGCAGCACTAGGACCGAGTACGTACCAGTACGACGATAGAATTTAGGTTAAATTACTAACCTATTTGTGGATATTAAGTGGATTGATTCAATTGATGTGTGATGTGAATTAAGAGTGTAATTGCTAGAGCTCGGTTGACCAAGTGTCTCGGGGCCAATCACACTGACAGTCAGACTGCTGGAGCTCGGTTGACTTAGTGTCTCGGGGCCAACCTACTATCCAAATGGAACAAGTGAATTTATTTGGAATAAGTGAGCCTGTATGGCTAGAGTGTTGTCTAACACTATTTTAGGTTGCAATCATCTAGGGTTCTATTTGATCCTTCATAAATGGTTATTATTTTCAGAGTTATATAAAATGATTTTGCTGCATCCGTATGTATTTGCTTGTATATATATTTATTATATATACTATTGAATGTGTGCATTTGTCATTTAGTTATGCATGTATATATATTATAACAATTCACTTAATGAGGTTTGACTCCCCTCCATTGATTATTTTTCAGGAGAGTCTTTATCCTCATACCTTAGTAGCAGACCTTTACACCGGATTTCTTCTGCTGCAGCTTTACTATATAAACTGCTTACTTAATTTTATTTTGTATTCTAGACACTGCAGTAGTTGTTTTAGTAAGTAGTATGTATTATATATGTTTACGATTTGTATTTTAAAGAGTTGAATGAAAATTGTATTAAAAGATTATCTATATATGAGATGAGTTTGTTTATTTAAATGAATTGGTGGATTATTATTACATATGAGATTTTAAATTCTGCTACATGATGTTTTATTTATTTTAATATATATTGCATGCTTTTATTTTATTTTAAAGGCTTGCTATGGGTTTCGAATTTGAAAGAATTCTCGTTCCCTAACGCTGGTCATGGCCCCTATTTTAGGTCGTGATAGAAAGGCACTATGGCTTCTATATGGGAAAGTGGCAAGCAAACAAAGGTTAGACCTTTAGTATTGGTAAAATCTCGAAACCCTTGTTATGAATAAATAAGGGTATTGCCAATGGATATTGCTAAGAAGCCTTGATTTTATGACTTACAACAATATTTAGAAATGGGACAGTTCCTTGAGGATGCTGATAAGAAAGAAAGGGTGTCTCTATGAATGCTATCCCGGCAATTCATTAGCCACAATGGAATGTTGTACAAAAGAATGCCTACAATGTCCACTTAAGATGTGTCGATAAAGAGGAAGCCTAGAAACTTATGGAAGTGATCCATAAAAAAGTGTGTGGGCCACATATGAATAGGATAATTTTAGCAAAGAAAATAGCTTGTCAGAGTTATTTCTGGATCACCATGAAAATGGATTGTGTCAGGTTCATGAAGAGATGTCATAACTGCTAAGCTTATAGGGATGTAAGACATTTATCATCTATGGAGCTCGAGGGAATGACTTCCCCTTGGCCATTTGTAGTTTAGGGAATTGATATTATAGGAGAGATAAGGCCGAGGGTGTTAAATGGACACTGATACATCATCGTGGTGATAGACTACTTCTCTAAAAGGGTTGAAACTGAATCTTATACCACTGTCAGTTCAAAGCAAATGTCAAGGTTCATCGAGAAGAGCATAATCTGCAGGTATGGACTGTTGCACCACGTCGTTACTGACAATAGTGTACAATTTTGAGCAGAAACAACAATACTATTAAGGGACTATAAAGTTGAGCATCATAGGTCATCTCCATATAGGCCACAAGTGAATGGGGTGGTGGAAGCTGTAAATAAGAATATGAAGAAAATCCTAACCACGATGATGGAGAATTATTGACATTGGTCAGATTACTTGCAATTTGCATTATAAGGATACTGAACTACCATTATAACTTTAACGGAGGCCACTCTGTATTCCTTAATGTATGAGTGTGAAGTCATATTTCCAATAGAGGTCGAGGTTCAGTCACTAAGGGTTCTCTTAGAATCCAAGATCCATGAGTACCAATGGGTGGAAAGTCAACTGGCACAGCTGACATTATTAGATAAGAGAAGGATGAGGGTTATCTATAATTCTCAGCTATATCAGAAGAGGATAGCCCAAGCTTACAATAAGAAGATTAAGCTGGGAAAGATCAAAGAGGGAGACTTCGTGATGAAGCTTACAAAGCCGAATATGATTAACCCATGAGGGAAGTTCAAGCCAAATTGGGAAGGCCTACAAATAGTGAAAAAGTTATTCTCCAAAGGTAAGGTGTTTTTGTCCTATCTAACATTGAAGGGCATGAATTCAGAGAGCTCAAAAATTACTTTCTATAAAAGTCTCGCTAGGGAGAAAACCTCAAAAAGAGATTGTCTAGGCAAAAGTTAGAGACAAAAATGAAAAAAATAAAAATTTCTACTGGATTGAAAACCTCGAAAGAGGCGGTCTAGGCAAAAGTTAAAGACAGTTCAAAAGGAGAGAGAGAGATAAAAATGGTTAGTTGGAAAACTTGTAAGGGTAAGCCAACTAACAACATGAGATGTGTCAAAAGCAAAATGTATATATTGATTATGCTTAAATTAAATGAAATAGATTGCTTTAATTACTGTTAAACATTGTGTTAAGTGTCTATTATAAATTATTTTAACTAAAAAGGAAATTCTGTCTAACAAAAAGAGAAATGATGACTCAATTCATGAACTGATTTTATTTTTTTCTCTTTTGTTGAGCATCCCGAGCACTCGATATTTGCAACTCTTTTGTTCTTTTATTTTTAATAAACTCATCTCTTTCTGCCTTCTGTAATTAAATATATGCCTTGTAATAATCATCAGTAGTCGGGTCCCTATTATAGTCTTTGTTCCTCTGAATGATTCTACAAAGCCAGGTAGCCACTAAGTTATCTAGGAAGTTCTAGGTGAGGGGTCCTAGTTCGGCCTCATATACTAATTTTGCAATCTGTTGCTTCTGTCCCTATTAGCGACAAAGACGAGTAGGGCTATAAAAGGTGGCAAAATGAAGGCCAGCAACCAGAACACAATAAGTGTAAGACCGAACAGTCATATATTATAACCTCTACCATGGGCACATCCATCGGATTAAAGTATCAGGGAATGTTAATAGTCAGCTTTGAATATTCTCTAGTATTGGATACAGCTTTTTAGATCGATAATGCTTGGCTCTATACCATGCTATGTCTCAGGGAGGTCAAGTAGTCTTAGTTTCTTATGGAACCACATCTATAAGAATGATGGGTAAGTAAAATTACCAGCAAATCAGAAAATAGAAGTTAAAGAATAAGAAGCTTACCTCCAACAAGAACGAACTTCTAGAAAATCGCTTGGTCCCTGTAAAGTTATCCAGTCTGATGATGGTTTCTACTAGAATAAAAGGGAATGGATAGAGTCTCACTTCCACTTACTCTAAAATGTGGAGGAGTTTTGAATCACACTTTCTAGAAGGCGAGACTAGTAAGAATTGGGCGTACAAGCAAAGGACCATCATCCGAGGCCAATAGACTTCTCCCCTATCTACATCTGAGATAGCTTTAAGGAAGAGTTCTAATGCAACCTCTGAGCCAAAAAGGTAGTGAGATGAAGACTAGGGTGGAAGATTGAACAAGCGGGCCATGTGATATTGAACAGAATATGAGTATGGAATTCTAAGCGAAGGGATTGTGAGTTAGCACGAAGAATCCATTTGATAATCAAGGAGGGCTTCAAACTCCTCTAGTAAGGGACATAACTCAATCGTATTGAACCAAAAAATGTGTTTTTGTGGATCCTAGAACTAAGCTACTACGTGAAGAAATGAGAATTTGATTCTTTTAGCCTGTAGTGATTTGAAGACTGACAAGTAAAATGGCTTCAATTTAGCCCATAATGTGTTGGCTAAGCTCTTCAGTATTGGTTGTAGCAGCTTAAAGCTTCTTCTAATCATAATTCAAGCTTTAGCGGTATCCAATAAGAGAGAATAAAGGTTTGGGGTTGGAGGTAAGGAATTTGAAGCTTAAAAGAGGGGAAACCGACCTAGCGATCACCTCTTTAGCAGAAGGCCATGAGGCGATCGCCTCTTTAGCAGAAAGCCATCACCTCTCCAATGATAATCAATGAGCTTCTGATGGATCATAACAGTCTCAGCCTTGCAAATTGAAATATAGTAGTAAAAAACGGCATCTGTGCAATTATCAATGCTAAAATTATTTATAAAAAATTAAAATTCATTGAGATAAAAATTGAATTCTACAAGAATCCAGTTAACAAATGTTAAAATGTGCAAGTGTCAGAAGTAAACAGATAAACAGAAGCAGCAATCAAAAGGAATAGTTCATGGATCCTAGTCTATAAAGAATCTGACTCAGCACCCTCAGGATCATCCTCACCTCTAATACTATCATCGCCCCCATCCTTATTATCGTCATCATTCTTGTTAATATAAAGAACTTTAATATAGTGCTCGAGGGTGCCAATCCTCGCCTGGCTGGCCTCATTATGATTCTGTTCAAATAGATCACAGGTTAGTAAATCATATAAGCATGCATACATATAGGTGTAGGAAAGATTGTTACCTTCCACTGTTGGGTGACGTCTAACATGTAGTCCCTCTAAGCCTCAATCATCTGATACATGTAAAGGCCTTACTCCAAAGAAATCTACATCATTGAAAGAATGTCAAAATTAATAAACGTGTTAAGAGTGATTCTATAGATAAGTTAGAAGAAAGCTAACATGGGTAGTGCCCCTAGGAATGCATGCAGGCTCGAGATCCTCATCTAGGGTCAAGAACTGACAGGATAGCTCTTTAGGAGGGACCCGGGAGCGAGCCAAAGAATCAAAAGTGTGAACAAAGTTGCTAGTGACAAACTGAGAGCTAGAGGTGGTAGGGGGTCTCATCTTCTCGATTGCAGCTAAAGTTCCCTCTCTACTCGGGTCAAGGCGACATCTCTGAGGCTCTCTCTCTCTCACCTAAGGTATGGCAAGAGGAGTAGGTCTAGTTGTTGTAGCCTGAAAGCAAAAAAAGACCATGTTGGGGCATGATAATTCTAAATAAAAAAGGGAATATCAAATAATTACTTGAGAAGTGGAGGTAGCAGCCAAGGGAATTGCAAGTAAGAGGTGAGATCATACAAACACCATATTCTGACTCTTAATCTAAATAATGTGGTCTACAATTGGCTCTCTAGTAATAACCCAATCCAGCTCAGCACCCTCTAACTCATGAGTCCACAACATGCTCCTCGGAGGAGATTTGGGCATGTGTCTTGTGTAGTTCCCCGGTTCCAGTTTAAGATCCACTCACCAAGATACCAGACTCAATAGCCTAGCCTATAAAGGAGGACCCTCCTCTGAGCTAACAGTTTGGAATGGGTCATCTCCATTTTTCATCTATCCTTAGGGCCCCATAAGTCATTCTAGATCTGCAGTGAAAGCACCAACATGTAAGTGAATTAAATTTACAATGTTATCAATATGAGTGTGATTGTTGTAGGTACCGTATCCTGTGTCAGGGAATTTAAGTGCTGCCAATAGATATGTACTCGAGCCAGGTGCCATCTCAAGACATGACTACCGCCCCACTTGCTGATGCTGAAAGTAGGAAAATCATCCCCTACTCGTGTCACACTAATGAGTAACTCTAGCTCTAGGTCCCAAACCTATAAAAGAAAGAGGGATAGTAGATGTTAGTGAACAAATATTAAAATCAATCAAGGAAAGGGGGAGGTATGGCTTACCAGAATGGCATGCCAAAAGCCACAGAACCTCTTAGCCCCACGGACCATCTCATCCATGCTCCGATACATATAAGCTAGAGCACAGCTACCCCAATCATATATAGACACATAATCCAAGTCTCGCAGAGGCAGTAAGAACATTAAGTCCATCAAGCTAGCGAAGTTAGGAAAGAAAGTGGTGCCAAGAATATAAATCATAAAAGCATGCACCACCTGATTAATCTCGTGTGGGGTGACCATCGTCGTAGCTCTATCCTAAGTGTAAAAGCTCTGAATCAACTCGAGCTTGAGGTTATGTGTCCCTTTTATGCCTGGGATCATACCTAAAAGGCATTTAATATAGGTGACCTTCTTTGTGGTTAGCTGGTGTAGGCTCGCCTCAAATGGAATAAGATCTCCAGTGCACGCGATCTTGGTAATAGCAGCAAAAGAGAAAAGATCTAAAGTAAACTCCTCGAAGGGGAGGTGGAAAGTGTGTGTCGTGTTGAACCACTTCTCTATCAGCGCGTGGAGCAGCTGGTAGTTTGTCCAGCCCTGCTCTAAGGGAAGTAAGAGGATGAAGTCTTCAAACCCAATGTCCTAGATCCGATCTTTTTGGTCCTCTGTTGAATTATTGTAAAAGACCCAGGCCCTATGAAAGTTCCTAGCACCTTTAAACATCTATGCATCATATTGTAAAAGGAATCAGGGAAGTTGAATTAATATAATGCAATTTTATTACTTTTTGAAAAGAAAAGAAATGACTAAGTGATTGCAAAATAAGTTAATTCGCCTTGTTAACGAGGCGCAGTGCCTCATTAATGAGGCAATCACCTTTGTGCTTGAAGTGATGCCCCTATGCGTTGGCATAGAGGCGATCGCCCCTTTCTATGAAGCGATCACCCTATCAATAAGGCAATCGCCTCAACAAAGAGGCGATCGTCTCTGCGCAACGAAGGACAATGAATAGTTTTTAATTATTCACCAAATGCATAAAATTCATGTTCAATTAATCCAATTTTTAATCATAAATGATAAATTAACATAAATATAACCTAACCCAATGTGATTTATAGGAAAAAGGTGAAGGATTCTAGTACTAACCTCTTCGGATGCCGATAAACAAATATGGCTCCTCAAATCTACCAAGAGAGGAATGGTATCTCCCTTTAATAATCCAAAAATGCATGGGGCTTTTGTAGAAGGAGGAACATGATCCCTTTCTAGCATTGAAGGCATACTCTCATCATCCATTTTTAAAAAAATATGGGCACAGGAAAGAAGAAGGAGGAGTAGAGGAAAAGAAAAGAGGAGGAAAAGAAAAGGAGAGAGGAAGAAAGAAAAGAGAAAAGAAAAAGAAAAAGAAAAGTAGGTTTTATAGTAAAGAAGAGGGTTTAGGCTAGGTCTTTTGGAAAAAGAAAAAAATAAGAAGGAAAGAAAAGGGAGAATGAAAAGGTTAATCTCGAGAAAGAAATAAAGGAGAATTTGAAAAAGGAAGATGTGGTTAAAAAAAAGGTTGTGAGATGAAAGTTCTTTAGTTAATTTTCTAAATTGATTGATTTAATAGACCACAAAAACCCAAGGATCATGTTTCTTAAGAAAAGGGTTATGCGGGTAGTATCCCCGAAGCTCGTCATCGAGAAAGGGTTGTTCGGGTAGCATCCTAGAAGCTTGTCATTAAGAAAGGGCTGCTCGGATAATATCCCCGAAGCTCATCATCAAGAAAGGGCTGTTAAGGCAGCATCCTCAAAGCTCGTCATCAAGAAAGGGTTGTTCAAGTAGTACCCTCAAAGCTCATGATTAAGAAAGGATTGTTTAGGTTGTATCCCCAAAGTCTATACTTTAGTTGAGTGACAATTGATCTAGGAAAACTTAAAAGTCTATGTTTCAATTAAGTGATGCATCGAACTAAGAAAACTTAAGAGTCAGCATTTCAGTTAAATGGCGATCAGGCCAAGAAAACCCGAGGATTGTCATTTTCAGATAAGTTACCAAGTATTAATGAGTGACTGATCGGGTTAGAAAAACTTCAGGATCACAATCAGGTTTTAAGATTAAAAAATTTGGCTCTCTAGTGAAGCTCAAAAGTCAGGTATATTATTTATTATTTTCTTGTGTTGTGCATGTGATTTTTTAAAAAATTATCGTTGCATGTATTTAGTTTTTCAAAAAATCACGAGGCAAACTATAGACTCCTAGTTTGATCAACCCATGATTGAGGGCAAACTGTGGATGCTCAGTTTGGTCGGCCTGCAACAGAGCTTGATGATAAGAAATGTAAAACTTGAATGCAAGAAAGAAACCTTAAACCTTTTTAAAAATGAGCCCAAGGGCTAAAAACCCACAAATCCAAGCCCAAAACCCTTACAAAATAAGCCCAAGCTACCCTTAGCCTAGTTTAGGGCAAGCTAAAGGGGCAATGCCTATGTGAAGAGGCGATCGCCTCTATGGCAGTAGCTGAAGAGATGATTGCCTCATCGTAGAGGTGCCGCCTCTACAGCAACCACTTGCCTTTACATTAAATGTAGAGGTGATCATGGCAGCCAATTTGGTAGGCCCACCTCGACTGGAGCTCAACCTTTAGTCTGAAAAAGAACTTTTTTTTAAAAAAAAAAAAGGCTAGAAAATGCAATGATGAAGGAGAGTAGTAGGGGGATGGGCTAAAGGGGTGAATAAAAGTGAAAAAATAAGAGAGAAAGAGAGAGAGGACTCTTAAAAATTAGAAAAAAGGAAGTTTTAGAAAGAAAAAAAAGAGTAAAGGGAGGAAGTAAGAAAGGTTCTTGGAAAAAAAAAGGGCTTAGAGGTTAGTTTTTCTTAAAAAGGAAAAGGGAAGAAGCTTGCATTCAAGGGAAGATCAACATCCCTAATAATTTATGAGGGCCAACTATATTTGGAAAGCTCATTCTTCAGTAATCATTTTAATTTTCTCTAAGCTCAATTCATAGATTTGCATGATTCATCTCTCACTTACTTATATAACTTCTAGCTTATTTATTTGCTAGCTTTTATATTAATTCCCTTGTGTTTATTGTTCATAATACGCCTTGCTTTTAATATGATTAACTGAGCTTTAGGTGTAGTTATGTACCTAGTTTGTGTGTTATAGTAGACTTTTACTTGAAATGGAAGTTTGCCAGTTTGAGAATCGTTTGAGCCTGTTGATCAGGCGATTGCCTCTCAAAGAGGTGTCACCTCATTACTTTGACAATCCTTCAGGACTTTATTATTCGGCCTAGTCTCTACAAACTATATCACCTCATGGTCATAAGGCGATTGTCTCTTAACTAAACATATGACCTTGTCCCATTTTTTTTTAGTAATTATGTAGGGTCCCTATGTTTGTATAAGCCTTAGCATACTCAAGTCTATTTTTGTATGATTATCCTACTATGTTGTTTAATTAAAGCTAGAGTTTAATATTTACCTTTTTGTGGCTTCATCTCTTCGTTATACTAAATTGATTCATGAGTTGATTTTGTGGATTTTTATATGGGATCTTTATGTACTTCAAGGAACTAATATTTTTTCTGTTGTAGGGGTTTATCGGTGATTTCTAATCATCAAGTATTTATCCCATTAATTAGTTCTTGAGAGGTTTTATTTAACTCAAGTGGTTTATTTTTAGTTTTTTTTTTGTTTATTTTGGGTTTATTGTACTTTTACTTGGCACAAAATGTTGTAATCCTTAATCCCTTCCCCCACTTGATTTGGAATGTATGGTTGTAAACTATAATTTTTGTTTTGTTCATGGTGAATGTTGGGATCAGCCGCATAAAAGAAATTAATGTGCAAACCTGGGCCTAATTATAAAATATAATAATTGTTTGAAGGAAATTACAATTTGCTTGAAAATAAAAAAGTTATTGAGGGTAATAAATTACAAAACACAAACGGAGGCCAACCGTAAGGTTGGGTGGGCATTCAAAGGCCCATACCCTGTTTCCGAACTCTGTTCTCTGACGACGGCTTCTAGGAACCTTTATGGGATCCAATTGCCATATAAGTGTGTTCTAACTTTCATCCGGGTGGTGACTCCATCTCCGAGTAGACTTTAAGACCTATTTCATATTTCCTAGTGAGCCTCGAGCTCGTACATTGCTGTAGTTGCTAAACACTTGGGCGCACGCTAAACCTGCTGCCTACAAATATATTTCATAATTTTTTTGATATTTTTATTGAAAAAATAAATATTGAATACTACGGGTAATTTTTACTTTAATTAGTTTAATTTCTAAATTTTAAATAATTATGAAAAAAATAATTATTGAAGACTATGCGTAATTTTTTATTTAATTAGTTTAATTTTTCTATTCTAAATAATAGTAAGTTTCAAAATTAAAAAAATTGTTGTTTAGAATATAAAATTAAATTATGTAAAATATACAAATTAAATAAATACATATAATCAACTTAAATTAAATATGTTTTTAAAAATAATAAATAAATAAATAAATTATAGAAAAATTAAAAAAAAAAGATGAAAAAAAGAAAAAAACGAAAATCGCCAAAATTTAGTCCAAAGTTTAAAAAGTGGACCAAAATCAAAACATAACGGAAACTAAAAACATATACTAAAAAAAGAAAAAATGGCCGACTATGAAAGAAATAAGGGCAGTGATTCTGCTTATATTTGATATTATCTCTTCAAAGTATGAACCAAGGTAGGCCCAAACTAACCAAAATTAACCAAATTGGTGTTTTGACCGAAAAAAAAATCTTGGTGGCCCAATTAAACACCTAAACATTAGGGTTTTTAATGGATATTTAATAAGGAAAATAAACGTTATTGTACCTACAATGTGTGACCAACAAGTAGCATCTAACAACTTCAGATGTTGAGGATTTTTTTTAATAATTAGTAAAAATGGTTAATTTCCAATACCATAAAGGGGAGAGAAGAGGGGTGAGGGTTCGAATCCCGATCTCCTCAAACTGAATAATACGAACCTTACCTATAATAGAGATAGAACGCATATCCAACTTTAAATATTAGCTCAAGGATCATTAAAAATAGGTTGTGTTAATGGAGATAAGCCTCTTACTTATTAAATTAAAATAAGATACTTAGCTATTAAAAATGAATATTCACACAATTTTTAAGTCTAATCTAACCTAATAATTATAATGAAAAGTATAAGTGAAACAATTCAAGTAAACTTGTAAAGTTTTAAAATAACAAAATTTAAGGAAAAACCTCACTTTTTAATATTTCAATCCTTTTAAATTCGTTTTACATATGTTTAGCCCTTATATGGGTATGTAAACAATCTAATCCTTGAAGGAAAATGTTTCTTTCTTATTCTCAAAGATGTTTATATAGGAAAATTCTTAATTGAAGAGGTTTCCTTCAAAATAGAACAATTAATGACAACTCATTTTTAAAAAGTCAAAATTGACAGTTAATGACAACTCATTACAAAGTAAAATGACAACTCATGACAACTAAACATTGAAGCATATCATGTCACATGTCATGTAGGATGTTGACTATTGACCTTAACTTGTTGACTTATTGACTTTAACTTAGAATATTCTTAAATATTCTCACATCTTCTTAAATCTTTCTTATTGACTCTAAAATAGAAAAATAACTCAAAATTTATCCATATCAAGCTAATTAATTTCAAAATATGAAATTAAGCTAACTAGTTTGAATTCTTCATTATTTGGCTCCATGCTTACACTTTGCATCCCTTTTAGGATTCATATTACTAAATATCCACACCTTTTACCACTTAAACTGCTCGTAAGGGACTAGATATTGAGGATTCCTAATAATAGTTTTAAGTGCAAATAGACAGGGTTAGTGTTCCTCATTAAAGAACTTAAAAGAGATGATGTAGGACTTAAAGAGAATAAGCTCTACTCTCAAGTTCATCCAATGAACTTTTTTTTTCATTTTAAATTGATAGGTAATAAATCATATCATCTAAAATTTGATTTAGAATATGTAAATAACGATTTTATTAATAAATATTTAGTAAATGATAATATTTTTTTGAACAATAACTAAATTATATTAAAATGTCTTTGGGGCAAAAGATAAAACAAACTTTATTGGTTTGATACAAATTAAACAAAGATAAACTAGATACTCAGAAAAATATACATATGCATAAAAGATTAATAAAGTTAAAGCAACAATAGTCATTATCAAAAGACCAAGAAATTAAAAACATAAGTTACTTGAAATGTTGGTACATTAGGATCAGCGTCGGCGTTGCACAAGTGATCATTTCTCATCATAATAGAAAAAGCCACAAATAGCTAAATAGAATTTTGAAATCCAATTGATTGACTAGACAAACTTGTTGTCGTCCTTTGTGAGCTCGTGCAAAATGACTGAAACCATTTTAAACAAACTAAAATTAATCAATGTTCTTGAAAGAATTTTGAAAAATGGGTCAAGTGAATGATAATATTGATACTTATACAATTAAAATACATGTATTTAGAAAAATCATAATACTTGCTCATGCAAATTACATACATATATTTCAACCATTTGAAACTTAAAAAATAACAAAAAAAAAAAGATTTTGTTAATGTAAATTTAGAACTTTGATATGATAATGGCTGGTCCGTTCGTCCAACTAGAAGAAGCCTATAAGATAGAACCAGTGAGGGGTACACCAAGCGAGGTCTTGGTGAACCGACTATGATGATCAAGTTAGAACAGAACACCAAAGAGAGATGAGAGAAAATGAAACCATAGTTGGGTTAATTTAGGGTATACATGTTATACCTTCCTTTATATATTGATTTTCTAAGGTTTTTCGTGGGTTCATCTTTAGTTGGCACTTGGAGCTCTTCCAGCCTGATAATGTTCATATGGATCTATTCCTTGGATGGGGGTTTGGTACTGTTCACGCGGGTTTGACCCTTTTGGGATCTCCAACTTTGTCTGCAAGCATGCTCTGCATTCATCATCCATGTGTACTTTGTCGAGTGTGAAGGCAAATCATTAGGTTTACAGGAGTACTAATCGTCAGATAATGGGTAGCTTTAATACATCAGATTGTGAGGTCGATTCTTCTTCACTCTCTCGAGTTATCTAGTTGATTTGTTTTACTCTGTCTGATTATCAAGTTGGTTCATCTTCTAGATTGAACCAACGTGTTTAAGCCTATATTAGGTTTGGGCTTGAAATATTAATTTGGGGCATGTTATCGATATCAATAATTAAGATGTTGCACAAATCAATGCAAGTGTATGAGGCACACTACCCCGATCTTACAGGTGAATATAACATTGAAGCTGCTTATCGCGATAAGCAATGTGCAAGGGCTCACTAAGTTGATGAATTTATAAATAGAGTAAATTTCTTTAATTTCTAATTATTCTATATAAGACTTCAATCTGAATTTTATTTTAAAAAATTTAGATTTCTTACGAGTTAAATTAATAAATACCGATGACTTAATATATTTTTCCTTTAATTTTTGTATAGAAATGTCAACAGCTAATAAAATAAAAGGAATAGAATAAAAGGAATAAAATAATATTAAAGTTTAAATAGTGGGAATTGAATATTGATTTTTCTTCGATTTAAATTGCGTTGGATCCACGCATGATGCAAATTGTAGGTCTTTATTTATTGTTGTTAATTGATACTGAGTCATGTCGCCGTTACAATCCTCTGGCACGCTTGAAACTTAGTTGCAATAACACACACAAGTTTCACAAAAATGGACCATCTATTTTTTCCAGAATATTACTGTTACATAAAATTATAAATATAAATTGAGACAGAGAAGGAGAAAACACTTATATTAAAAAATTATATTATTAAATTATTAATTAAAGCGATTTATTTGTTTATGTTAAAAAACATAATTTTATTTAACCATCCACCTAATGCCTTATTAGTAAACGGACTAGACGTTATAAATATAGATTTAGAAATCTATAATATATTTATTTCGATACAAGTTTAGTAGTTTTTTTTCTATATCAAAGTGGTCATGCTCTAATTTTCTATGTCGGGTATTTTCAACTAATTTTAAAAAATTGCTTAAAATATTTACATTGTTAGACTCATCTAAAATTCCATAAATTAGTCCAGTAAAATCATGATATTTTAACAATTTTAAATGCCCAATTAAGACTCTCAAAAATTTTGAAAACTATTGTTTTCAATAAAATATTAGTATATGAAGCAACTTATCACAATTACATATCATTATATGATAATTTTTTTAAAATATTATTTTTACCTAAATATAAGAGGTCTATTTTGCAGAACCGTAATAGTACTGTTATTTTTAATAATATTAATTATTATCTTTTTTAATATAATACTATTTTTAAGAGATAATTCTTTTAGTTATATTTTTTATATTTCAAATGTAATATTATTTATAAGGTTTATTTTAATTCTGAGGTGTACTGTTGCTTGCGAGGCCTAACTTCTCGTGTCGGTTTCCCAAAGCATTGCGTCCTAGTGATGTCCCCGTGTCTCGAAATGCTAAGGATCAGTTTAGCCTTATGTTGCCAAACTGCTTTTTTTTTTTTTTTTTCTTTTCTCATTTTACTCTTAATTGTTTTAAAAAATTTATATATAACTATTTTAATAAAACTATAACAACATTTCCAGTTTACTATTTATTTAATCCAAACTTTTTATTATAAAGATTAATTATAAAAATAGTACTCTAACTCATTTTTTAAATCTAAATTATAGATTAGAAAATAAATTTGATTCTTTATATATGAAGAGTCAAATTCACTTTTATATAAAAAGTTAATTAATACATCACAATTTTCTATACATATTTTTATTTTCTATTAATTTCTTTTATTATCTAAATTTTTTTCTTTTTTCTTTCTACAATATTCAAAAATTAATATTAAATACTTTTAAGATAAAATAAAAAGTGAAATATAAAAAGGTGCATTAAAGTTAAATAAAATAATTTACTCTTTATATTGAAAATTTTCTTAAAATGCTCTTTATTATCTAAAATATTATCTTTATTTTAAAAAGTATCATTAGAGATACTCTAAGTTAAAAAAAGCATTAGAGATTCTTCTTTCAAATTATAATTTTGGAAAAATAAAAAATTACAAATTACAAAAACTTGTAATTAATTAATATATTTTGTGAAATTTTCATAAAATAGAATAAAAAATCGTGATTTTGATTAGTGCCCTTTCACTTTTTAAATTTTTTATTAATCAAGTAAAATTATTTTCAAATTAATTTTTAATCATTCAACTGAAGTTATATTTTCATTTTTTTTTTAATCTAACGGAGGTTTAATGGGCTATGAACTATACAACGAGTAGCCATGTTCTTAATAATCATCATGGAAATAATAACTCTTACCAATACGGACGGAACTCTACATTTTTTAAAAAATTTTACCGGTGAAAATATTAATTAAATTCTATATGCATTTTAAATTTATTTTAAGTGTGATTTACTATTATTCTCTAGTGTCTAGTGGGTCGCATTCCATATTTGGTAAGAAAGTTGGCTTTGACACAACTTGTAACCACCTAATTACATAAGAAAGACAAAATATGATGTTGACTTGGAAGTAATGAGGATTTGGTGAGTGAAAAAATGTAAGTATAATGTTGGAGCATCTTATTAACCTTTAATAGTATTGATAATGTATGTATTATAATTATATATTTCGTATGTAGGCTTGTTTTTAGTTAATAAATAATGACAATAATAGATTGTTACACCAAATAAAAAAGATTATAATTGTTTATTATATATACAATTAGTAGATAATAGAGAAAATTTACAGTTGATAATTGTAAGTTTGTTTACCAATAAGTTGTATATTTTCTCCATTGTCAATTTTTTTTTATCTAGTTTTTTGAATTTATCATTAGACTTGAACACTTAGAAATGTCTATTGATTTTATATTTAAATTGGGATTTTTAGACCGAACTATAATAGTAAATTTTATATGATTTGTTTATTATTTTAAGTTGATATCTAAACCTACAAATTCGTTGTTTGGAAAAAAAAATGGTGAACATAATTAGTTACAAAACAATCTTTTAGTGTTTTAATCTCAATATTGTGAACTATAATCTATTTATTACCCCAAAGGTCTAGGAGAAATTTTAGATTCAATTTTTCTCTGCATATTAAGTATTTGAAACCTTGAAGACTTATAAAAATGAATTTAAAACTATTAATTATTAATAATTAACAATTAACACTTTTCCTTCTCTGTCCCGATGATGTTGAAACTCACATTACAAATGCAAAAGATAAATTATTTACTATAATTTTGAATTTTATAAGAAAAATTAATTTTTATGAACATTAAAAAAAAAAAAAAAAAAAAAAAAAAAAAAAAAAAAAAGAGCATCTAGAGAAGGTCAAAACTCAAAAAAAATAAAGGAAGCCCACGTTGGCCTTAATCATGAAAGTTGTATATTTTTGAAAAAAATTATGACTTAGACATGCCAACATTAGTTTGCTGACCAAATATATCACGCTAATGAATATTATAAAAAACCTTAGGATAAAATTTAATTAAATAAATTTTAGTTTACTTTAGTTGGACATTTAAAATGGAGGTAATACACATCATAAATCCAAAGTAAGAAAGACAGTAGCTGCTAGAAGGTGAGATTCATGTATAAAAGCGGTTGTAAACTTGTGAAGATTGACAAGTAATTGAATAGAGAGTTCTAATTGGAAGAAAAACACAAACAAAAAAGACTCTCAAGTAAATTGAACTTTTTTAAATGAGATATTAACTTTTCATAGTCGTTTCATCCACTGAATGTTAATTGGTCAAAATTTTTATAACTAACAGATACTTGGGAATAATTATAAAATAATGCAAAGCCAAAATCAAATTGAAGATGCAATTTTCTACCATTTTCAATCATAGAATAAATCGTAATTGACCTATCAAATATGAAATTTAAAACAACCAACATCACATGTTATCACGTATTAACATCATATTACAAAGGAATGAATTTTATACATTTCACTTTATTAAAATTGTTTGGATAAAAAAAGGAAAAAAAAAACCTCTATTCATATAATCTTTCAAAAAGGCCTAACTACATTTAAAATGGATGATAAAACATCCATCACGAGATTAAAATATTTAATTGAGAATAAATTTGATTTTTCAATTGAACAAATTCAACTTTAAAAAAAGATGACGATATAAGTGTTCAACTTGAAAAGTTTAATTCCGTCCATGATCATGCTTTAAAAAAGGCAATTCATTATCTACTCAAAAGTTAGCTGATACTCTACTTCAATTGAAGTTGATTGTTCTTCATAAAGTTTGAATTTTTAACTTTCTAATTCTTTCATTTCAAGTGAGAGATATGACCATTAAAATTAGTTTTCAAAGTGGAGGCTTTGGAATCATAAGGTTTTAATTTCAAATCCTAGCAAGGTTTAAAATAATTAAAAAAATTTCCCTCTTCTGTTAATGACGAACAAATAAACAATTATAACTTTATATGTGTAATAAGAAGTAATACCGATAAAAAAAAAAAACTAATTTTCCAAAAGAAAATATTTTCAAAAGGCAATCACGGTAGCCACATGATAAGTATACAAAAACATGAAAAGTAAAAAAAAAAAAGGTTGAAGAACATAGATTAGATAGTAGAAGAAGAAAGTGAGGTGGCATGCCCGCCACAAAATAAAAAGAAGAGCAACTAAGACCAACAGGCGACAAGCGACCTTTTTTAATAAAAAAAACCATGACCTAACCCACCGGTATTGGCCTCGCTCTCGGTTTCCTTGTTTTTCTAGGTGGCCATTTTTATGAGATTTTTTTACCATTTTCTATTTCCCAACCCCCCTCGTTTTCACGCGAGGTAGCTGGTTTTGGAGAAAACTACTGTTAAACCACTGGGACTTGTATTTTCCCATTTTATCCTTCCGTTAATTACTATTCTGGCCACGCTAGATTTTTGGGAAAATTTTATAGCCTTGTTCCTAAATACTGCCCTATCAAATATCAAAAATTTTATAAATAGAATCTTTTAATATTGTATTAAATTTTATTTATTTATTTATTTTTTACCATATCACTTTTCAGTATGATTCGAAATGTGTATTATTATCTTTCAAAACGATTGAATATGAACTGATTTGAAAAGGCTATTTGAGAATTTAAATACTTTCAAAAATAAAATTTTTTATTGTATATAAGTAAAATTATAACTGATTTTTACAAAAAAATTATAAAATAAAGATATACAATAAATTTATATTTAGTACATATATCAACTTTAAAAAATACATTTTAATATGAATGTAGCTTATGATTATTTTATTTTTATAAAGTAAATCTTATTTTATTAATAACTACCATTGAATAGTTTAATATATTCTCATCCAATACTGATAAGTGTAAAGTGAAAATAAAGTAAATAAAAAATTAAACTTTTCTAGAATTTTTCTTTAGTATGGTTTTTTATTGAATTAATATTTAATATGTATTGATAACTCCGAATTGATATTTTTGTTTGTAGAACCTGCATCGACGAGGAAAATGGATAAAGGAGCAGGGTTTTCCCCATAAACACTCTGAAATTTAAGTCAATAATAGTATGAGGAAAAATATAATAAAGTAAATAGACATAATAGAGTAGAGAATAAAGAATAAAAGAGCAAAGGATGATTGCTTATGATGATGAGGTGATGGAATGATGTCTTGGTGATGTTGTATAATGAGAACATGAATGATATGAGATGTCATCAAATGTATTTATAGGAGAAGATATTGCTCAAACCTCTTAAAAATATTATTCCTTAGTCTTGTAGGATTGCCCTATTTAGGAGAGGAGAATATTTCCTTTGTAGAGTAGTCTTCCTAATTGAAATAGACTTCCTTATTGAGTTTTCTTCTTATTCAAGTAATCCTCCTCTTTGGGGGAATATATCCCTTATTATAATAGGATATTAATATGGGTTATCAAGAGTTCCCCCTGAAAGTCTGTTCGGACATTTATGTCCAATGTATCCAAGTCCATAAGATGATGGAAAATGTCATTGTATCTGCCTGGAGAGAGAGACTGCTTGAGTAACTGTATCTGATATGGAAGGGTGAGCTAAGGTGGCCAGCCTCAGTCATAAGAAAAGATAGAGCTTAGTACCGAGTCTTGAAATCATTATATAAGAACATTGTTTGAAGTACCAGCTGGACTTGAGTACACAAAACTTGTAATAAAAATGGTTTGGGGTAAAAGATTAACCCATCAGTGTGGAAACAACATGACGGAACCAGTCGTCACTAGAGTTTTGATGCTCAGTGCAAGGACATGAGGCTTACGAGCTCAAAACTTCTGTACTACAGAAGCGACCTGAGGGTGCTAGCTTCAATCGCTGGACTTAAATACTTCGAGGCTTAGATGCTCGATGCAAGGATGCGAGGCTTACATGCTCGGAACCTCAGTACTACAAAAGCGACCTGAGGGTGCTAGTTTCAGTCGCTGGACTTAAATACTTTGAGGCTTAGATACTCGGTGCAAGGACACGAGGCTTACATGCTCGAAACCTCAGTACTACAGAAGCGACCTGAGGGTGCTAGCTTCAGTCGCTGGACTTAATCTTGGTGCATTAAAAGCGCGACCCAAGTGCCGTATAGTCCCTGTGCATTAGAAGCGCGACTCGAGTGTTGTATAATGTTACTTGGTTCATGAACTTTAGTAACCCTTTTGATGGCAGCTGCCTAGTCAGAATAATGATTGATGTTGAGTCTAGACAATATTGCTGCTGATGTTTATTTTTTTGAGCATTTATTATTGGAAGTATTTTAGCAAAAGATAAGATGTTAGGATTTCAGTAGTGAGTCTGAGCCCTTTCAATCTGAGCTCCATAATATGGGATAGTAATTTAGTGAGAGTATTTGAAATTATAGAAGGTGGGTTTTAAAGGACCAAATTTAGGTTTGCCCAATCTGAATTATGAGATGAGCATTTGTAATTTAGGTGAAAGGTCAATGTTGCACCGCTTCTAAAATAGAGGATAGTGTGTGATACTGGCTAGGATGTCTTGGAATTGCCTTTTGATTTATTCAACTATGTGGCAGATATACTTGACTCCATTCTTGAATTTCCCTTGTCAGATATTCTCTGAAATTTTAAAGATCTGAGGTAGAGTAAGATTTGCCCAAGTGCTGTTTAATCTAGCTTTAGTGGGAACCACCATTTATTGTATGAGCATGAGTGAGTGCTTATTCGCCTTAAAGTTGTCTGGCAATGTGTCTAATATCTTTTGACAAACTTTGCATGTTAATACCGAGTGAGATGATCAGAGTGTCTGATTGTTTGGACTAATGGGTGCTTAAAGTAGCATCTTCAATAAATATGTTTTCCTTATCTGTAGTAATAGATAAAAGAACAATAGTTTTAAGATCGTATAATCAATCTCATTTGATGGTCAGTCTGTGTGTAATAAATATATCAAACGTAATTGATATATATTTTGCATGAATAATAATCAGGTATATATGAACGAGCATCTATGTGTAGATGTGTGAACGTGCTTGTGTGACGAGTTATAAATGTTCATATAAGAATAAATAAGCTGCGAAAATAAATAAAATAAAATAATATCAACAGAAACTTATCTCCTGATGTACTATTGTCCCTCTTTCGAATTCACGAATATTTATATTCGTTGTTTACTTCAATTGTTGCTTGAATGACTTTATCTTTGAAGATGCTGCCTAAGTTTGTGTGTGCCCAATTTATTGGCATTTTGTATATATCCAGCTTCACAAAAATATACCGTCTAAATATACAGCTCTGAGATTATCAATTGGATCAAATTCCCAAAGGCCATGATGATTTTTTTTATTGATACTTATGAGTATCGACATTGAGGTGCTCATGGTAACATATACATTTGTATTATTTTACTGTAACAATAAACAATAAAAGAATGAGAATCTCGAGATCGCTTAATCCATCTCAATTAATTATCCATCCATGTGATAATAATTTAAGAAAATGGATGTGAAAATAAATAATTAGGAAACAAACTTATCTTAGTTGTAATGCTCTTATTTTGCCTCTTGAAGTAACGAATATTTATGTTCGTTGAAATTGTTTAGTTGTTGTGGAGTATTTGAAGCTCTCTCCTTAATCTGTAGTGTTGATGTAATTTGACTATCCAAGAACGTCTATGTTGCTATTTGAGTTTTGAGTATATTATACTCCTTAGCACCTTGTACGTGGTTTAAACTCCATATGTTCATACTCAAATGCTTTGGACTCTTTGATGCTCGGACTTGAATGCCCGGACTCCTTTGATGCTCGGACTTGGACGCCCAAAATCCTTGATGCTCATATTTGGATGTCTGAAATCCTTGATGCTTGGATTTGGATGCCCGGACTCCTTGATGTCTAATACTTGGATACCCAAACTCCTTGATGCTCGAACTTGAATGCCCGAAATCCTTGATGTTCGGAATTGGATCCCCGAAATTCTTGATGCTCAGACTTGGATGTCTAAAATCCTTAATCCTTGGACTTGGATGCCCGGACTCTTGATGCTTGGACTTAGATGCCTGAAATCCTTGATGCTCGGAATCCTTGATACTTGGAATTGGACACCCGAAATCCTTAATTCTCGGACTTGGATGCCCGAACTCTTGATGCTCAGAATCCTTGATGCTTAAACTTGGATGCCCGAAATCCTTGATGCTCGGACTTGGATGCCCAGACTCCTTGACGCTCGGACTTAGATGTTCAGAATCCTTGATGCTTGGACTTAGATGTTCGAAATCTTTGAGGTTCGGACTTAGATGTCCGAAATCCTTGATGCTCGGACTTAGATGTCCGAAATCCTTGATGCTCAGACTTGGATGCCTGGAATCCTTGATGCTCGGACTTAGATGTCCGAAATCCTTGATGCTCAGACTTAGATGTCCGGAATCCTTGATGTTCGGACTTAAATGTCCGGAATCCTTAATGCTCAGACTTAGATGCCTATAATCCATGATGTTCGAACTTGGACAGACCATCATAGAATCTTAACTTTGTAAAACTTTATGCAGCATTTTCATCGTTACCCCTTCTTTTATTGCTCCTTCCACTGTTGTAACCTTGCGATGCAGAGTGGATTTTATAGTAATGATAGAAAAGAATAATCTCTGCAACATTTTAATCTGAATTTATTGTTGATGACTAAATTGGAATTTTTCACAATCGGAAGTTTGATTTGGCTGCTTTCCTTGAATGATCGAGCTAGATTCCAAACAAATAAAGATAATTCAAAATTGAATTTGATCTTTTTCCCACAAACGACGCCACTTGATAACTCCGAATTGATATTTTTGCTTGTGGAACCTGCATCGACGAGGAGAATGGGTAAAGGGGCAGGGTTTCCCCTATAAACACTCCGAAGCTTAAGTCAATAACAATATGAAGAAAAATATAATAAAGTAAATAAACATAATAGAGTAGAAAATAAAGAATAAAGGGGCAAATGATGATTGTTTATGATGATGAGGTGATGAAATGATGTCTTGGTGATGTTGTATGATGAGAACATGAATGACATAAGATGTCATTAGATGTATTTATAGGAGAAAATATTGCTCAAACCTCTTAAAAATATGATTCCTTAGTCTTGTAGGATTGCCCTATTTAGGAGAGGAGAATATTTCCTTTGTAGAGTAGTTTTTTTAATTAAAATAGATTTCCTTATTGAGCTTTGTTCTTATTCAAGTAATCTTTCTTTTTGAAGGAATATATCTCTTATTATAATAGGATACTAATATGAATTATCAAGTATTTTAATATGTAAATTAAAATTAATTAATTATATTTAACTGTACTTTAATTAGATATTCAAAATAAAAATAATTATATATTATGGGCTGGATTTTTTTATATATAGAAATCATTTATTTTTATCATTTGAAAAATAATAATAAGAATTTTTTTAAAAATAACAAAAATGTGAATTATTTACTATTTAGTTTGGGATCCTCTTAGAGAAAAAATTCAGTATGGGCAACAAAGGAAATCTCTGAGATTGATAAGAGAGGGGCAAAAGAGTAAAAACGAAAGTAGACGTATCTAGAAACTGGAGGCACACACCGTTTACGTGCAGCCAAAGAAGCACAGCAGCGACAATTTTTTTTTTGACTGACCTTTTCTCACTCTTTTGTTCTGGAATTAACCCCATTACCAACCCATCTTTTCACATATAAACCCTCTTTTCCTCGTCCTCTTCTCCTATCTTCTGTTATCAAAAACCCTCTTTTTTTCCTCCCCTTCCAATCGCCAAACAATCCTCTATTCCTCCATCGTTACTGCCACCACCATGACTGCTTACAGAGGCAAATACGCCGGTAATTCTCCTTTTCCTTTTCATTTAGATCTCTCATTGTCAAACTCGTTTTTCTTTTTTTTTGGATTTAGATCTGTCTGTGTTTCAAATAATAATTCGTTCATTTAATTTCTGTTTTTAGATCCATTTTCTCGGTGCTGCTTTTCGGATTTCTTTCGTTTGCAGTGTTTCGATCCGAATTTTATTATTATTAATATTAACACCTCTGTGTGATCTGATCTGATTTGCATGTTATGTAGGTGTTTTGTTTAATCAGATCTATTATTTTGCTCGGCTGTGATTTTTATTTCCTTTTAATTTCTTGCGTATTTGATCCGTTTCTTTAATTGTGTATAGTTCGATCAGTGATTGGTATCTTGGAATCTGATTTAAACTCATTAGTGAAACTTTCTCGACTTAATCTTAGGATTAGTTAATCTTTTAATTAATATCTTATGATCACTTCTGTAAATCTATATTGCCAATATTGATATTCTCTTATAGTATTATTAGTAACGTACTGTTGCCTGCCTTAAGTGTTTTTGATTGTGACTGGATCACGTTCTGAGATCTGGTCACTTTCTTGCTGGTATAATTTTGTTGAATCCCATTAAGATTTAATTAGAATTCGATTGGAAGGTTTTTTAATTCTAAAATGATTCTGGAATTAAAAATGAATCGGCATCTGATTACATTTTATCATTATTTTTTTCAGATGAGCTCATTGCCAATGCTGCATACATTGGCACCCCTGGCAAGGGTATCCTTGCTGCTGATGAATCTACCGGCACAATTGGCAAGCGTCTGTCTAGCATCAATGTTGAAAATATTGAGGAAAACAGACGTGCTCTCCGTGAGCTCCTCTTCACTGCCCCTGGTGCTCTCAAATACCTCAGTGGTGTTATTCTCTTTGAGGAAACTCTCTATCAAAAGACTAAGTCAGGTATATTCTTCATCCATGATGATTTGATTAATGTGATTCTGTGATCAACATTTTTCCTAGATTTTATCTTCTAATTTGGGTTTAATTTTTGTGCAGGCAAGCCTTTCCCAGAGCTCTTGAAGGAGAACGGTGTTCTCCCTGGCATTAAGGTCGACAAGGGTACTGTTGAGGTTGCTGGAACCAATGGTGAGACTACAACTCAAGGTCTTGATGGGCTTGCTCAGCGTTGCCAGAAGTACTACGAAGCTGGTGCACGTTTTGCCAAGTGGCGTGCTGTGCTCAAGATTGGCCCCAATGAGCCATCTCAGCTTGCCATCAATTTGAATGCTGAGGGATTGGCCAGATATGCCATCATCTGCCAAGAGAATGGCTTGGTTCCAATTGTTGAGCCAGAAATCTTGGTTGATGGACCTCATGATATTCAGAAGTGTGCCGATGTCACTGAGCGTGTTCTTGCTGCCTGCTACAAGGCTCTCAATGACCACCATGTCTTGCTCGAGGGATCTCTTTTGAAGCCCAACATGGTTACCCCTGGATCAGATTCTCCCAAAGTTTCACCAGAGGTGATTGCTGAGTACACAGTCCGTGCCCTTCAACGCACTATGCCAGCTGCAGTTCCCGCTGTTGTTTTCCTGTCCGGTGGCCAAAGTGAGGAGGAGGCTACCCTCAACCTTAATGCCATGAACAAGCTAAAGACAAAGAAGCCATGGACCCTATCCTTTTCATTTGGACGTGCCCTCCAGGCAAGCACCCTCAAGGCTTGGGCTGGAAAGGAGGAGAATGTGCCAAAGGCTCAGCAAGCATTGCTTATCAGGTGCAAGGCCAATTCAGAGGCAACTCTTGGAACTTATAAGGGCGATGCAACTCTCGGTGAGGGTGCCTCAGAGAGCCTCCATGTTAAGGACTACAAATACTGAGAAGCCTTCGAGTCATGTATTTTGATTTTAAAATTAAAACTGAGCAATGGACGGTGTTGGCTCAGGCATAGTTTTTAGGACTTTTTTATTTTTATGTTTGCTGATCGGATTTAGTATGAAGTAGCATAATAAGAAAGCTTGAGGAATATTTTCTTTTCGGTTTGATGGATTTGGTCAGTTTTCCGATGAAACTGTTATGATGTTTTGGCTTTTTTGTGCCAGTTTAATGAAGTTTAATCATGTCTTTTGGTGCAAATAGAAAGGCTTCTGTTCTCATGTTTTACTTGAGAGCTATATATGCTGTGCTTAATCGGCCATTTTCAAATCCAGGATTTTACAAATTACAAAAGCTTATTTGGTTACCCTCAATGCTAATAAAAGTGTTTCCGTAAGTCCATGGCCAGGAATGGGTGCTTGCGGCAATAGTTAGTCCATGGATGTGCACCGGTCCGGTTAATTCTAAGTTTTTGTTTGGGTCGATAGTTCGAAGAGGCACAAGTCCATGAATGTGCAACGTTAATGTTGGCACTGGACTGGTGAAGAAGCGAACAGAACTGGTCTATTAATTAGAATCATTTTTGAAGTAAGTTGCTCGATGAACAAGTAAATAGCAGTCTATTAATTACCTTGTATTACTATGTATCTATGTTAGCTTATATTGTTGTATATATCTGTTGAATTCTTTTTCCTTTAGAAATGATTATTATTATTATTGACCAAATTTTCCTTTAGAAATTAGAAACTCTCATTCATGACCACAAAAATAATGAAAAAGAACCCATTAGCATTAAATTGTGGAAATAGATTTGGCAAAACGTTGGGTCCATTTGCATTATTGATAGATAAGCCCATTGGGTATTACCTGTAGTGAAAACCTTCTTATTTCCAGTTAAAATGGGCTTCTTGTTAACCCAATCAAACAGCCCATCAACTCTATTGCAATGCATTATAAAAAAATTGGATAGGGGTTTAAGTCCAAAAATAGCACAAAAACATGGCCCATGCAGGTTTCGAACCTGCGACCTTCGCGTTATTAGCACGACGCTCTAACCAACTGAGCTAATAGGCCCTATTTGTTGTGCAGCTCACTTGGTTAAATAATAAAAGTATGAATACTTACAAATTAGTTATTTTCTTGAACAACATGAATTAGTTATTGTCTTGAACAACATGAATTAGGCTTTTTTATGTACCATTTAAATATTAAATAAAATTCATTTGAAATCATTTAGATTCTTTTATGAAATTCAACGAAATTAATGTTTATGTTAGCTAACCATTTCAGTTGAGGCAAAATATAATGAAGAAAGCCATATAATTATCAATTTAGACAAGTTTAGCAGCAACAGAATGACAGTTTAATTCCTTTCTTTCGAAGTTAAACAATTATCTAGTGACATCAAAATTGAAATGAACCAACAACCATTGAGATCAACTAACAAGTTATGTTCTTACTGAAATAATGTTTTAAATTTGAATTCTAATATATGCAGTTGCATTAAATTAGTTATTAAAAAATTATTACAATCCTTATATTCTTACATTAATCAAACTGAATATGTTAAAATATAAAATCTCTAGATAGCAGTGGTTTAAAAAAAATAAAATAAATGGTATAACGTATATATTTATGTCATCAAATGCGAGCCATCGTCATGTTCATCTCTCATCACCCATTAAATCAAAAGATGGGTTTGCTTCCATTTTCAACATTTTTCCATAATTGTCAAAGTAAAATCTTTTTCTTTAATCACTGCCAGTAACCAAAACTGTCTCTAGGCATTGAGACAACCAAGTAAGCTGGCTTCAACCTTCAGCAAATAAAGCTGAAAAAACAATAAAAAAAAAACAAATTACATATACATATAAAGTTTAGGTGTGGTGATGGTGATTGTAATGTGTAGCCTTTGTTTTGGGTTCTCCTGATGGGAAGCTTCTTTACTCTTTCCCTAGTACGGAAAAGTCCTTTCATATCTACATGTCTGTGACTGTAACGGGTTTCTTGTAGTGTTGGAATAGTGTGTGCATGTGTCTGTGTATGTGTGGTGTGGTACCGTCATGTTTGTTATTGAAGAACAAGGTTCCTGAATCTCTCTTTTCTTGTCTACTTATTAGTTACAGTATATGAAGATAATAATTCAGCCTGTTTT
This sequence comes from Mallotus nudiflorus, assembly GCA_947683625.1. Lineage (NCBI taxonomy): Eukaryota > Viridiplantae > Streptophyta > Magnoliopsida > Malpighiales > Euphorbiaceae > Mallotus > Mallotus nudiflorus. The sequence goes on from CANTUR010000304.1 coordinate 1,385,053, forward strand.
GCAACCAATTTGTGCCTTGCTAAGGTTCCTCTCAAATTGAATTTCTGTAGATGGGATGCAAAATTTGTAAATTTCCATGGATTGCGACAAAACTACTTGAATCTAGGGTTTTAGTGCCTCTTCAATTATAACTCTATATATTATTACTTTGCTTTTGTTATTAAAGGGAGCGGACTTAAAAACTATTAATCTGGTAAAGTGTTCATTATATAGAAAATAGAAAATTTACAGTCACTAGAATTTTAATTGACACTAGCTATTTTTTCTTAAATAATATATACAATTTGAGTTATGATGTATATAGTCAAGTTAAATTGGAAGATTTGTTCTTATAATTAAATAAATTAATCAAAATTTAATAGATTTTAAATAGCAATCATTTAGAAAAAAATTAAAAAATTTAAAAAATCATAGATTATATATTTCAAAAGTTTCGATATAGTGTAATAAGCACACTTGATTGCATAATTTTTTTCCCACAAATTTTAGATACGATAGAAGCATCTCGCTCTAGTTAAAAAAAAAAAAATTAAATAAGTCTTAGGTTATCCAGTAATGTCATATAAATGGCTTTAACATTTGTACACATTTTTTGTGCTTGAATGTCCATTGATAATTCTAAGCTTTTTAATTGCGTTAAAAAAAATATTTTACCAAATAAATTTAAATATTTAATCATAAAATGAGAATATCTAAGAAATTTTTTAATTATACAATATCGATTGGTTTAAGTAGTAAAAGATTTAAATTTTGTGTAATAAATTTTTGCATTCAAATTTTATATATAGAAAAAATATATGCTGGATCCACCCAATTAAAACTTTAAAATAGGTAAAATTTTGTGACAACGGAATAACAAAAATATTAAATAAAAAAATAAAAACTCTAATATAGTAAGAAACTAGTCAATCTTTAATTTTATTGTTTAACTCTTGATTCCTAACATAGAAAAATTAGTGTTGGTTTTGTTCAAATATATCTTATAAAATTTTATAAAATTTATTTACAAATTGAAGTAAATATTTTTGATTTAAATAAAAATTTTATAAAATTTATTTTAAATTTTAACTTTTTAATTTTGTAAACTTATTTAAAATTCAATCAATCCTTATTAATGAAATATAATTTATTTAAATAAATTTAAAATTTATTTAAAAATAAATTTTTTTATGAAATTTAACTAAATAAGAAATTAGGGTTCAATCAAATATCTTTTTTTTTTTCTTTTCACTTATGTAACAGTTTTGAAAACCAAAATAAAAATGAAAAGCCTCGTAACCTGGCTAAAGACGTAAGAATTGAGGGGACAAGTCATAGAAAAGCATTTAATCAACTCCAATTCTCTCTATTTGCAACTCCTTTTTTCTCAACGTCAAGGAACCTTAATTATTTACTTTGAAACTATCAGAGAGGACTGCAATTCAGTACGTTTACTCATGTTATCCGGACAGGATTGATCAATAAAAGCTAATCTGTATTAACCATTACTGTCTTAATTAGTACACTTTCAGTGAAGTTTGTCATAAAAAAAAGTTACTATAATACTGTTACTAATTTCTGCCAATACAGACATTAGTTAATTAATACCTTGGGATTTTTTTTAATAAATATGAAGTTTATATGATTTTAATTTTAATAGACTGTATGATAGAAGTAGTTGTTCATTTTTAAATTCACAATAGAAAATAACTTTTTCTTTTTAAATTAGGAATAATAGTATTTAAATTTTATATCTCATCATGTCAGTGGAGAGGAGTTATCATCTGACTACTCTTTAATAATATCTTAGAATTTTAAGTGCATATAAATTAACCAATAATTTTCATTCAATTTAGTACCAAAAAAAATTCATTCAATTAAAAACCCTAATCTTGATTCTTCATGTTAAAGACAAGCCAAAGCTTAATTATAGTCTTCTTTTTTTTTTTTTTTCTCAAAATCTTTTTGGTTGTGTACATATGTTTATTCAGGATTATCATAGTACTGAAAGGTCACGTTTTACGAAAGACAGTATCTTGGCTGTGGCATTGGTATTTATTGCTTATGCTTTGCTCTTATATGTAGTGTATTATAAATAGAAGAGTAGGGTACGAGACAGTGAGACGGGGACGACACAGCTCTACATTTATTCAGAACCAGTCAACAAGTAAAAGAGACTTGTATCACCTGCATTTTGTGTTCTTGAAATGTATGCTTAATTATGTCTTAAATAGTGAACTTAATTAATTGAGTTTTGCAAATTCCATGAATGGAACATTTAAATTTAATGCCCTTTTAGTAGAAAGATAAATATCATCAATTACATTTCATTTGATAGTATAAATATTATTGAGTTGGAATACACTTCAGTGATTAATAGATATGATATTTATTAAAATAATTTTTATGACATTTGATGTGTCTGATATTTAATAATCATAAAACTTCCGACTAATATAGAATTCAATCAGAGTAAGCTTATAAAAGATAAAATTCTTCCAATACTTATTTTTATACTCATTTTTCTCAGGATAATAACTTGGACAGCAACCACACCTCACTTCACATGGACAACAACTGATTTACTTTCCTCTTCAATTGCAATTCATTGTTGGTCCGACAGGCAACGGAGGCAAAGTTGACAGTCTCTCTTCTTTTCTTTTTGATAATCAGCAGTGCAACTCACTTTGTTTCGATCTTTTTATGGCTGCTATTTTCTAGTTTATTTTTTTGGGTTTAGTTTATTGTTTCTGGTTTTGTTCGTTTATTTTTCAGTTCTTTGTGTTTTCTTTGTACATAAACTCCTACTAATTTTATTTATAGTTTTAGGGAGAGGTTTTTTCATCACTAGGGATCTTCCCAAGTGGTTTTTCCCCTCAATATTAATAAAAACAACTTATCTTACTATAAAAAAGCTTGAAATGCACATAATAATATATTTTGAAATAATTAATAATTAGAAAACCTGCAATTGAGAATTGATCACATTATATCTAGTAGAAATTTAATTTAGACTATATTACTCAGAATTGTACATATAAGTAGAAGTATTTAATGGAGTGAAGCTGGCAGAAAATGAGGTTTCAACAATACTGCTATTGCATGCACTTAATTAGGAAATTTTAGCGCAAAGGAGAACTTCAAAAATGTTGGGTAATTGAGAACCTACCACAACTAGCTAGCAATACATCATCTTCTCCTCATCCACCTCCCTCTCCTCTCCTCATGGAAGATTAAAAAACCCATTATTTTTACCTTAAAAATTCTCCATATAAATTAAAATAAGACCCATTAAACGATATGACACCAATCCCAATAATAATATATATATATGTAAATCCTAAGTCAGCTCTTTCTCTTCTTCCCGCTTACAGACTGCAATCAGGTCCCATCTGTGTCAATTCTTGTACCCTCATTAGCAAGTCAACTTCTTTACCTTCACACTATCATCATCATCATCAGCATCAGCATCAGCAATTGCCATTGATCCTGCTTAGTAGACCAACTAAACAAACTGTCAGTAAGTTTTGTTTATGTCTTACTGGTTATTTTGATCTGCTTTGCTAAGCTTCAAACCGTAATTCTCCCACAAATTTTCTCCATCACTCATCAAGAAACGAAAGCAGCTATCGCTTACAGCGCTTCCTGCATTACAGTTTGCTGGTGATGAACCTTCTTGCCCTTGTTCGTTAATCTCACAATAAGTTGCTGATCCTGGATTGTACATACACTGATCATTGCTTTGGAAACTATAACTTCCTCTTGAATTCTCTTTGCGTTTCTTGTTATTTCCTTCTTTAGTTTTCCTCTTATAATTAATGTTGATGCTATCCCACTTCTCTTTGCACATTAAGGCACTTCTTTCATATCCAATACAAGCCATTTTTGCTGCTATTTCTTCCCATAAAGCCTCCTCTTCTTCAATGCACTCACTTTGGTTGAATCTTGATTCCATGCTGCCTCTCAATTGCATTAGTCTTGCAATTTCAGCATCTGGCCACCTGTGATGATCACTTTTGACATTATTGTACATTGTTTGATCACTTCCATTTTCATTCAGATTTTCGCTTCGGTTTCGAGTCATCTCAGTCCCCATTAGCTCCTCAGGAGATGAAGCATCGACTTGGTCTCTTCCTGATAATTTTTGCAAAGCTTCCATTAAAGCAGCATCACGAGCTTCGATCCAGGCTCGTTCTTTAGCCCAAAACTTGTGCTCTCTATCTATCCTGGCAGATTCTTGTTTCCTCCATTCTTCCTCTCTGAACATTCTTTCTTGTTCTTTTTGTTCAAGAGTCTTTGTCAATTTCTCCAACCACGCTTCTTGCTTCTCAATTAACTTTTTCATTTGCATATCGATGAAGTCTTTTATCTTCGTCTTCCAGCTCTTCCCATCTTTTCTCCTCCTCCTCTTTTCTATCGATTCATTCTCCGCTAATGTAGCCATGCTTAGATCATTGTCTTCGGAAGAAGAAGTATCGAATTCGGAGGAGTTTGAAAGACTAAGACTATCACAAAGCTTTTGAGAATGATAAGCCTCTTGATTTGCTTGTGAAGAGGTGTTAGCCGCATTATGAAATCGAAGACTATTGCCGACAAATTGCGCATCTGGGATTGATGTAGAATTGCTTGTTTCTCCGTATAGAGCTTCAAGTTGTCTAAAGAATCTATAATGCTTACCATCTTGTCTTCCTGCTTTTCCTTCCTTTGTCTTCTTGTAATATTTGTACAAGTTCTCAAACTTCTCCCTGCATTTCTTGCCACTCCTTTGATAACCATGCTCCTCAGACATGATCCTATATGTTCAAAAAGGAAAAAGAAAATGAAATTTAAAAAATAATAATAAAGAAAACACATGAAGTAAAAACATATCAACAGTAACCCTAGAATGAACAGTGTAGTAGTGCCCAAGAACCTTCATGTGATAATGATAGATCATTGTTACTAATTCCATGTAATCCCATGTTGTTTTCTTGAGGGGTAATTGTAGCTAACTCAATGTAGTATGAGACTATTCAAAATTTGTTCGACAAAGATGCATAATTGCCTGATAGGGGTATTGCCACAGTTGCCATTTGGTGAGATAATTAAGCCATAGTAAATGGGCAGCGCTGAGCATGGCAAAAGGTTCAAAACGTGCACCAGAAAGAAGGTGTACAGATTTTCAAATGGAAAAGCTAGTCAGAAATGTAGCTATTTAATTTTTTTTTAAAAAAAAAATTCTTTTCAAATAGGACACTACATACACGAAGCAGAAGATGAAGAAAATAACACCTGAGTCTGTGACTGTACGTGCAGTCATTTTCTCTAGTCAAAACCTGTAAACGAGTTTTCTGCTTCATACAAATTAAGTTTATTATCAGGCAGAAAAAAAAAACAACAAAGACACCCTTCTTTTTCAATTAAAAAAAACAAAAAAGCCATTGTTAACACTTTCCTTCATCATTACCATTAACATGAGAACGAGAAGTAAAAAGAAAAATCAAGAAAATGCTTTTCAAAAAACAACACCAATGGCTGGTTCTGTTATAATCTATCTTTTGGTAGCAATTTAATCTTCCATATAAAGCACAGAATGGAGCAGCAGTTACTAGTTAACAACAGAATTAGCTAAGGAAAACTAGAAGCAAAAAAAGAATAAAGAGAAGAAAGTTGCCATAACTCAACCAATAAAAAGCAAAGAAAAATGAAGAAGAAGCAAGAAAACAAGAAATTAAGTTTAGGGTAAGATTGTGTATGTACATATACCTAGAAACCTCATCCCATAAAGGACCCTTTTGATTAGCTTCCTTAAACTTAGAATCAAGACGAGATCTGATCTCAAGAAGTGTTAAAGTTTCTTGTCTAGGCCATCTTCCAGTACCACCATCACCACCGAAAGAGCAGCCAGCTTCAGCTTCTAAACCACTTAGTGTAGCAGCAGAAACATTAGCAACAGTAGTGCTAGCACTATTAGCAGTAGTAACAGCAGCAGCAGCAGGAGATGGAACACAAGCAACAGCTGCAGTGGTAGAATCTAAGTGGAAGTCATGTAATCCCCCACCGCCACCGCCACCACCGCCACTACAGCCGCCGCGAGGCATCAACATCATCATGTCATAGTGGTGGGTTTGTGGGGGTGGGTGAAGGTTCCTGTGGGAGGAAGAAAAGAGTTCAGGTGGCCCTGGTGGTGGTGGTGGTGGTGGTGGATTAATTGAAGTGAAATGGTGATGATGATGATGAGTAGTAGGTCTACCACTGATGAATTGCCTGAGATCTATACTGTACTGATTATGGTGACTGTGATCTTCCATTTCCATTGATTCTTGAATTCAAGAAAATTAAAGAAAGACAAAGGAAAAGAAAGCTGAACTGAGCTGAGAGAGAAAAGAAAAGAAAGGAAAGGCAAGAAAGAAGATAGCGGCAGACTCGGATCGTGTCGTCCACGAAAAAGCTCGAATTTATGCACAGGACGCTGGTCCCATTGCCTGTTTTCAAGTGTAACTGTGCAAGTGTGTCTATGTGTCTCTATGTATAGTGTAACTACGTACGCATTGATATATATTATTGTTGTGTGTATGTATATAGCCCTAATCTTTCTCTCTATTTAACCTTGTAATTCATCAATCACCATTTATACAAATCCACACTTAGTAGCATATGATCCTATTAAATTTGTACGGAAGACATTTTTATAACGGGTTTACATGTTCAAGTTCTCATAATGTCAAATTTCTTTAAATTAATATCAGTCACAAAATATCAATGAAAATTAATATCATATTCTATGATATAAAAATATCTCATAACTTAAAAAAATTATTTATACAGATTAATTAATTTTAGCGTAAGCAACTTTATGGCATGGTGTTATTAAAATTAGTGTGTTAATTCTGCAGAGGAAGCCAAAAGTTATTTCCTAGCTTTTTCTCTTTTTTATTTTGACAAAACATACAGCAATTTCCTTCCAAATTACAACAAAATATACAAATAAGAAGCGAATGTGATGGTATTTTGTTTGATGCTTGCTTCAAATTTGTAGATTAATGAAGATTAAAAAAAAGAAACGAGTTCTAATTAAAGTTTTTCTTAAATTACAATAATATATTGTTTTCAAATAGTAAATAATGTATTCAGCTGACTTAAATTAGTTGTTAAGAAATATTTACTGTTTTTATGATTTTAGCCTTTTTAATTAAACTAAATTACTTAGATTTCAAAAATTTTAAATATCAGTAATTAAAAAAAAATTACTATTTGATCTTATAAATATTAGATTCATGTAAAGGTGATAAAACAATTATTTTTTATGTTCGAATAATAAGAGCAAATTTTGCATTATTAAATACCAAATGAAGTAATTATGCGTTTTCAACTAAATTTGAATTTCTTCAAAAATCCAACCATATTGTGTCTAGAGTTCCAATTTAAAACTGTGTTTATTTTTTTAATAAATCATGCAAATTATTATTTTTAATTATATAGTGACAGTGAAGTAAGTTATGAACATTTAGTTTAATGTTTATTTTTCAAGTTAAATTAAACAAACCGATTTATTTTTATAACAATTATCTACCTACATATATTCGGACCTTCATTTTTTTTTGTTTATGTTACTATGGTATGTGGAATAATCGACAATATGATAACAAATAAAGTATAAGAAATTAACAAATTTCTTTTCAAGTAATAATTAATGCTTTACTTCAAAATTATTGAAAATGCTTTTGCAATTGATTTTTAATATAAACATTATTATTAAGTTATGAAATACAAGTATAAATATGTATATTTAAACAATTAGAATTCAATCTCCTTCTATATACTAATATGCTAATATTGTCCATAAATGTTTAGTCCGTTGGTCAAATCTTCTACCAAAGGCATGATGAAGTTTCCGGTTCGAAACTGTATCCCCTCGTTATTATTTTCTAACTTGTTTAATGCAAGGCAAAAAAAAAAAAAAAAATACTAATAGACTAACCTAAGTAAACATGCACAATACGTATAATTGAATAAAAGTGGAGCTGCTGAGATGGGTTTAGATACAAAACGGTGAAACCATAATACATAAAACGGTGTTATATATGATAAGGGGACGATGGGTTTTCCTTTCCATAATTAGCCGCTGAAGGTAATGAATGAGCAGACACATGGTTTAAGGCAAGAAGACGAAACTTAGTACAGAAGTTTTTTGTATAGCTGACGAATGTACAGTGCTTCTTAGGATCAAACCTTTTTGACCATCTACTTGCAACATTCAGTACTTGGCCGCACTTAGTACTATGCTAAACGGCTAGCCGTTTCAACATACGACGTATTAGCAGTTTTTGCATTAGGGTCCAAGTAGCATGTAGTCATGTTCATTTGAACTCTAAAGTTTATTTAATATCGTTGATTATGATTTATACTACATTTTAGATTAAAGTAGTGGTATGTGCCATTGTCTTAAATTAATCATTAAAACTTTTTTATTATTCTTATAGTTCTATTTGGATTGATCCAAAATAAATTGAACTATTAATTAGAATACAATTTACTTTGGATATGAGTGATTTAAACAAATATATATATTAAGGACGCTGATAAATGACATGGCTCGTGACGTCTCGAGTCTACTAAAAGATAAAATTTTTTGGATGCAACTCGAATATTGCTTTCGATGATAATTAATATTTATTTTTTGATTTTGATTTTTAATATTTGAAATTCAATTTTTTTAAGTAATTTTATTTTTAGAAATCTCAAACTTAAAAACATTGGGGAACCGTCCTACGAATACTTAAACATTTATAACTTATACTTATATATATATATATATATATATATATATATATATATATATATATATATTGTAAATTAAAAACAAAAAGGGTAAAGTAGTAATGTGTCGTGAGTGCCACATTGCACCCCGCGGCACATGTTATTTTTCATAGGAATAAACTTTTTGAAGAAGTTCAAATTGCCCTTTTTTGACTTTTTTGTCAATTTACCTCATAAACTTTGCAATAAAGGTCAAATTGGCTCTAAATATTTCATTTACACCCCTATCATTTGAGATGTACACAAATACCACAATAAAAATTACAAAAAACTCCCTGATAGTTTAGTAAGTTAATAAATTAGTGCATACTATCATAAAAACATCTAGTGAAAAATTTAAATTTTATTTTCTAATTTTTTTAAACTCTTAATTTATTTATGGTATATTATATTATTTTTTAAAAAAGTTAAAACATAAATTTAGATTATTTAAATTTATATATTTAAATTTATTTATATTTGACTATCATGAAAAATGCATTACTATTATTAGTGTTTAGGGACCAAATTTTTTAAGAAAAAAATTTATTGTAGGAAAATATTATCATGATATATATATAATTTATATAATTTAAATTTATGTATTAAATTAAAATATTATATTAATATGATAAAAATTATTCTTTTAAAATAATTAACTATAATAAGTTATTTTAAAAAATTTAATAATTTTAAGATTTAAAATAATGTTATTTATATTGAAATTAAATTAATATGCCAATACAAATATTATAATACTTCAAAAATTCTGACATATTAATTTACATATAAATAACATCATTTCAAATCTTAAAATTATTTATATGTTAAAAATTATTAAAATAATATATTGTAGTTAATTATTTTAAAAGAATAATTTTTTTTCATATATATATTCCTACAATAAGTGCTTTTTCTCAAAAAATTTGGTCCCTAAATGTAACAGCCTAGACCAACCTGCATCAGATATTGTCCGCTTTGCCCAGGCCCAGCCCGCAGCGCACGGTTTTAAAACACGTCTAATGGGATGGGAGCTCTAACTCAATCGGCTCCAACCGACTCTGGCTTTGATACCATTGTAACAGCTCAGACCAACCCGCATCAGATATTGTCCGCTTTGCATAGGCCCAACCCGCAGCGCACGGTTTTAAAACGCGTCTGATGGGAGAAGGTATCCACACCCTTATAAGGAGTGCTTCATTCTCCTTCCCAACCGATATGGGATATCACACTAAACACTTATAATAGTAATGTATTTTTCATGATAGTTAACTATAAATATATTAAAACATATAAATTTAAATAATTTAAATTTGTTTTTTAAAATTTAAAAATAATAATATAATATACCATAAATAAATTAAGGGTTTAAATATAATTTTAGAAAATAAAATTTAAATTTTTTGACTGAATGTTTTAATGAAAGGATGGACTAATTTGTTAACTTACTGAACTATTAGGGAGTTTTTGTAACTTTCATTGTGATATTTTTGTACATCTCAGTAAATAGGGGTATAAATGAAATTTTTAGAGTCAATTTGACCTTTATTATAAAATTTAGGCGGTAAATTGACAAAAAATGTCACAAAAGGGTAATTTCTAAAAAATTTAATAGCCAAATCAAACCTTATTCCTTTTCCATATATCAATTTGTTACAAGTGTAAATTTGATTATTGTCACTAGCTTTAGCTCCTTTATTCAATTGTATCTTGTATAGTATAGCTTAAGTTCATTCAACGCCTATATAAACAGTCGTCTGAACGGAGTTATGTTGATTAACTATATTTGGCGTCCAAATTATTAATGTGTATTTGTGGTGCGTGAAATATGTTCATCTATTTTAAATGTATTGTGTTTTATTAATATATAAGTGAAATGTTATTTAAGATATTTGTTGTCACTATTATAAATTACTAATAAAAGAATATAAAAATTTTGATTTTTTTATCTAAATTATCAATATTTATAATGTACTGAACTCTAATTAATTCAGTTCGATTCGGATATAACTATAAAAGTAATAAAGATTTCTCAACAATTAATTTAATACAACTGCACTTACCATCAATTAACTTAAAGTACAGATTAACTTTTGTCAACTAATGCCAATGTGTGTTAGTATGTAAATTTTTCATTTTGGTATTTTGGGTTATATATTTTTTTTGATATTTTAATATATTATGCGTTTTATATATATATATATTTAAATATTAAATTTTAAAATTATTAAATTTAAAATCTAATAAGTGTTTCTTTTCATAATTCAACATTTACTGTTAAAAGTTTATGTGTTATGTTTTTAAAATTTATAATATTTTTTATAAAAATATGAAAATCTTATTTAGATGTTCTATTCTATATAAAATACTCTAATTCTATTGCATCTAAAATATTATGTCTTTTATTGCAATTAAAACATCTTTTCTTTTAACTATTTTCTATTGTTTTCTTTTTTATCTATTCAATTATTATTATTATTATTATTATTATTATTATTATTATTATTATTATTAACACATTTAATAAAAAATAATAAAATAAATTATTGCATAATTTTTTAAATTCTCTTTTTTATATTTAATTAAATTTTAATTTTAATTTATTAAAATTATTTAATTAATTATTTTAAATATATATATTATTTACAGTCAATGAATTCACCACTAGTTATTTATAAATGCTAACTTAACTTCTAACACCACATTAAGTATCATAGACATCAACATTTATAAGTTTCAGCATTTGTAGAAATACTGGACATCCATAGTAGATAAATTATTAACTAGGAATTATTTTGATCCGGATCTCCACTACTTGAATGTCCAATTAATGTGATTTTTTTTTTTGACAGAGTCCAATTAATGCGGTTAGTGCTATATATTGTGAAGATTAAATTAAAATCAAACAATAACGAATTATGTTTCTATTAGCATTGATTCACACTTATATAATTTTTAGGTACTTGATTAATTATCTTACTTTATGACTGTTTCATGTAATAATATACCATTAGTGTAGGCAATTGACGTTCAGACTAAATTGAAGTAATAGATTTTTTTATTTAGATTATTAATCTTTAAAGTTCATTGAAATTAACTAATCTAATTCAATTTAAATAGAATTATAAGAGTGATAAAAATCTCCTACAATTAAATTAATGCATATATATACATAATAATTCAAATTTAAAATATTATTTAAATGACAACAGTTATCTGTCCACTAATTTTTAAAGTCGTTAATCACTGAAATAATATAATTAATATAAAAAAATTCAAAATACATACTTTCTAAAACCTAAATTTTATTAATTCAATATTGACTCTCTTTTCTCTCTCTTCAAAAAAAAAAAAAAAAAAACTATTGACTTTCTTCAAGATAACCCATTATCATGTTATTAGTGTAATGATATTTGATATCTTATTTTTAAATTCTATATGGTCTTTTTTATAGCTTACTTGTAAACCCAAGTAAAGAGTGAGTGCTGCTGTTAGAATTGAATTCAAAAAGTTGTCTGCATTTGAATTAAATTAAAAAAAACTCTGTGCATATTCTCAATAATGTCTTATCTAATCTGCCCAAATTGTGATTCATATTTATATATTTTTTTAATAAATTAGTAGTTCATATAATATTTATATGAATAGATTATACAATAAGGAGTAATAATTTTCTTTTAAATTGACGATGACAACGATCAAATCCTGCACTTTATGATACTCTTGGAAAGTAGTTACTGTTTAATTACTCTCTAGCTGACATATTTATATTATTTAGACCGAAAAAATTGTGATTCATATTTTTATCAATGCAGCCATCAAAAGCTACAGTGCCATCAAAAGCTACAGTTATCAAAAGTGTCAAGATTCAAACTTATTTGTAATTAAGAAGGCATGGTTAACTTTTGCATTTCTGTTATGATTTTTTTTTTTTTGTTAAAAGAAAAATTAATCTAATTTTTTATTATGATCATATAGTTGAATAGAGACATCCATTAAGTTCTTTTTTCAATCGAGTTCGATTCATGTATATAATATTTTAAAGTTAATCATATATGCAATAGATTGATATAGAAAAAATGAACTTGTAAAATTTTTTGGATAAAAAATGAAATTTCGAATAATGCAAATAATAAAATTAGAATATCCCTACCAATAAAAAAATTATTTAAAGTATATATTACAAATTAAATTTTTTTATTTAAATTACCGATATTTAGAGTTTATTGAATTTTAATTAATCTAATTTGATCAATGTAAAATTATAAAGATGACGAAAAATTTTAATAATTGATTTAATATGACTATATAAATTACAACTCGAATTTAAATTATTATTTAAATGAGAATTATTCCTTGTCAACTTTGATTTCAATGATTGTTAGTACAAATTAAATTTAATTTGTTATTAAAATTTTTTCCCCACTATAACTGAAAATTTTAGTTTTTGGTAATGGAATTTGTCATCAAAAGAAATCAAGAAGCAAATAATTAATATGTCATTTGTGAGTAGTTTAAATAATAAAAAAAGTGAAAATCTAAATATAAAGAATACGGTGTGAGCTATACTTTTCTTACTCTTCCTTCTTATAATAGAAAATTAAACCATTTCATCCAATCTTATCTCATAGAAAGAAAAAAAAACAATTAATATTATTTATTTATCTATTTGCAATCTCTTTGTGAAATTTTAATAACGTTGCATAAAAAAGTGTATAATAGAATTGGTATAATAGTTGTTAAAAAAAAAAAAAAGAATTGGAATGATAATTTTTCAGAAAAACCTGACGGCATCTTCAATTGTACAAACGTTGCAATTAAAACACAACGTCAATAATTGAAGAATTGTCTCAGTACTATTAAAGAAGTACTTCAATACATGCATAAGAAGTGGACCCAATTTAATCTCCATCCATTAAATGTTTTGCTTTTTTTTTTGGAACACGAATATCAAGCTTTGCCATGTGATCTCCAAAGAAATTTTTTTGATGGTGATGCCTGTTGACACCGTACCACCATCTTCTTACTTTATCATTAATTACTATTGTTGCAGAACCCCTTTTGTTAATTGTTATATTCCTTTTTTTTTTGTCATTAATAATACTTCTCTAATTCTTCTTGATTTTTGCTACTAATTATTATTAGGGTGTCGAGCATTAATTATTCCTTAATCTTACCGTGTAATATTAATTAATTACTAAGCCTCGTGCATGGACAGATTTTGGGTCTTTTCCTTTTAGCCATCTTGCAAACTTAGTGTATTTTAAAAAAAATAATTAGGTGATAATTATTTTTTAATGTAAAATTTAATTTTTACCGTCTTCGATTTAAAAGGAGAGAATTATCTCTTATTGTACAGTTAACCTATAGCTAATTCTATAGAGTAATGTACAAAATAATTCATTTTCTTGATGGAGCTCGGAGTACAGTCAATATCCGCATGGAACCCCGATCGATCTCGACCCTACAGAAATCTCAACAATAACCAAAGAAATCCATGTAGGGATCCATCCATCGACATGGGGAATTGTTCGATGTCTTTGCCTCAATTTGTTGCCCATATGTATATTTTACAACAAGTGCCAATATCTTGAATTATAGTAACAAATACAAAGTTAAATTTTGATTCCCTAAATCGTTCTTTGAAATTAATTGAGATTACTAGTAATATTTGTATTTATACAACTAAAATTAGAACAGTTATAATACTATTAATTTAATTATAATTATTAATATATTTGATAGATATTGATACACAAAAGTTATAATTAAATAAAAATAAATTCAATGGTTTTAATTTCATTTTTATAGATAGAAACATTTGTATCTTAACAAGAGTCATTATTATAAATGGAGATGAACGCTATATTTTTCCCAGTAAATTTATATTTTAAATAATAAAATGTTAAATTTTCAATATTGTACAATTTTTAATTGTTAGTGAGAGAGAAATATCATATCTGAAAGAGATTTAACAGTTTCTTTAGTCCAAAAATGGTACTCAAAAAATAATTGTATTGATAATTTTAAAGTAGTGTTTACAACGTTAGTGGCACACAACCTTTAATTAAGGTGGTACATGTGAAACAAAATGAATGAATAAGAAAGTACTAGAAAGCAGATTGCAATTAGACATTGCACACATTATTAAAAGAACACAGACACCATTCTTCATTCTGCTTATACCAGAGTCTTCACAAAGCATGGCCTGCTGCTAGCTTGCTGTCACATTCATTTAATTTCATATGCACATATATATACATTTATTGATCACATAAAACTATAAAAGAGGGAGAGAGAAGGACGTTTCAGGCTTTGAGAAACAAATTTTTTTGACCCCCCTGAAATTCCATCATCGGGTTAAAAAGATTTTCAACAAACTTTTTCATTCAAAAGAATCTCAACTACTTGTACGTTTAGGTTCACACGAACATTTTATATACTTAATGTAATAAACATTATTGTTATATAATTTTCAAAATAGTTAATTTGCTGCTTTCTACATATTTTTTCATTAGTTCAGTCAAACTAAAACTGATTTTATATTTGGTTCACTTAGTTTGAGGGAAGGGTTCAATTGAAGATGTTTTGTAATGGTTTGAGGGAAGGGTTCAATTGAAGATGTTTTTGTAAAATAATATCTCATATCAGTATCTTATTCTAATAAGAGTTATATTCTTCCAAAGATGAAGATTACTTGAATAAGAAGAAAATTCAATAAAGAAGTCTATTTCAATTAGGAAGATTACTTTACAAAGGAAGTCTCATTCTTTTCTAAACAAGGCAATCCTATAAGACTAAGGAATCATATTCCTAAGAGGTTTAAACAATACAATCTTCTATAAATACATCTCATGTCATTCATTCTATTCTCATATTCACTCATCTCCCCATTCTCATCATACAACATCACCAAAACATCATTCCATCACTCCATCATCACATCATCCAAGCAATCACTCTTTATTTTCTATTCCATTATGCCTATTTGCTTTATTATGTTTTTTCCTTATACCATTATTGACTTAAGCTTTAGAATGTTTATAGGGGAAACACCGCCCCTTTACTGGTTCTCCTCATCAATGTAGGTTTCACAAGTAAAGTATCAATTCAAAGTTATCAAGTGGCGCCGTCTGTAGGGATACCTAACTCTTCTTGTTTGTTTCAAATAAGAAAGTTAAGGGCTAGGCATAATTAAATTAAAGCTGGTAAACGGGATGATTCCTTTGCAAATTCCAAAGCATTTGGAAAACAATATATAAAAAAAGGGGGTACGTCTTCAAAGAACTCAGGCCTTAAAAGCATAGGGTATTGAGCATTAAGGGAGTCATGTACATCCACTCACCAAGCATCGTACTTTGAACGCCAAACATGGAGTATCCATCAGGCACTGAGTTTTGAATGTTACCATTAGGCTCTGAAGCATTGAGCACCCTTCCAACGCGGAGAATTGAACGCCAAGTATTAAGAATCAACTTCATAAGCACTCAGACTCCGGGTAAATGCTCAACGACTTCGCTTTCAAATTCGAGATAGATATCCAAATACAACCAAGGATATTGCACCAAGCGCTGGCCTCATGAGTGTTCACTGAGTACCAAGTGATATTGTGGCTTTATAAGCATCCTAATTAGATAATCAACAAATAAAGATTTGGACAAGTTGAGAAGAATATAAAGTTTAAAAGGCTGGCATAAGGAACTGACCACCACCAATGCAGCAATGGCCAATAGTGAAGCAATCGAGCAAGAACTACATCGTTGAGTTTAATAATCTCCCGATGTGCATAGCCCTTATGTGGAAGACAGATGTCAAAGCCAGAAAAAATTAAAGATCACTAAAATAGATGTCTGGACGTCGAAGTGCTGTAGTCGAGTTATAGTCAAACTTTTGAGTGAAGTTACTCAGGAATTCAATTCTGATCTTATTTGAAGCCCTCACCGGACACCATCTTTAGGGGCACCCAAACTCTTAGTAATGAGTAATTACAGAGAGTCGGTCATTCACTCCATGAGCATTCATCGATCTCCGAACATCGAACTCGAGCATCCAAGTTTAAGGTCTGAATTAGGTGTGTGCAAGAACCGATTGAACCAAATTGACTGAACTAAATCAAACCGTTTTGAGTAATCGATTCAATTAGTAAGTGCATCTTCGGTTCGGTTCTTACCTTATTAAAATACGATTTTCAATTTTTGATTCATTTTGAGGTTTCACCGACCGAAACAGACCAAAAACTGAAAATAATATATATATATATATATATATTACTAAATCTAACGAACGTCATTTTTCCCAAATCCTACCTATATAAACATCCTAAAACTAACCCTAAACCTTATTTCCTATCTTAATACACTCACCTGTCGCCTCCTTTCTTATTCTCTCTTGAACCTTCCTTCCTAACTCTTTACTCCAGAACCCTAAATGCCCCCTGCCTCGTCTTGTTTTCTTACATTACACCTTCTTTGGATTCAATGTAGTAATCATCTTCTTTTATTTCTCCAAATCACAGTAAATCTAATGACAAAAACCTTATCTGCTTGCTTTATTTCATTGAGTTTTCTGTTGATTTCTTTTAATTTTTACACTCTTAGACTCTAATACATTGAGATCTCATGCTTTTTTGTTGATATAGTCATTCATGCGATGAGATCTAAAATGGTAAAGTGTGTTAACTTCTTTTCTTTTGTGGGTTAATCATATGTTTATATTTTTTTAACAGATATTTTTTTTTATTTAAAATAGTTTTTTTATGATGTATTTTAAGTTAGATGTCACTAAGTTTGTGTATATTTAAAATTTTTGAATATCTACAAATATTCTTTGATTTGATTTGAAGAAAAAAGTGTGGTTTTTTTAAAAAAAAAATGATCGTCTGCGGAATTTTAATACATGTGTGTTAATTTTTTTCAAAATCTATGTTTGATTTGTTATGATTTTTAAGTTAAATGGAGTCTGTGCATATAGATCTAAATTGTTGGTGAAAAAATTATATACTTTTTGCATGTTATATTACTCTGATTTAAAAAAATATTAGTTTTATTTTTTATACTTTTGTTAGTTTCATTTAAATGTTATATGTTTTATGTTAATTTTTTGAGTTAAAAAGATTATGTAAACCTATATCTAACTTATTAGTGAAAAAATAATATATTTTTTTTTATTTGGAACTCCGATTTAAAAAAGAAAATGTTATTTTTAATACTTTTGTTACTTTCATTTATTTGTTATATGATTAAGTATATGGTTCATTTCTGTTTGGTTATTTCTTTCAGTTTTGATTTTAAATGTTATATGATTTATGTTAATTTTTTGAGTTAAAAAGATTATACAAACCTAGATCTAACTTATTAGTGAAAAAATAATATATTTTTTTGAATGGAACTCCGATTGAAAAAAGAAAATATTATTTTTAATACTTTTGTTACTTTCATTTATTTGTTATATGATTAATTATATGGTTCATTTATGTTTGTTTATTTCTTTCAGTTTTGATTTTAAATGTTATATGATTTATGTTAATTTTTTGTGTTAAAAACATTATGTAAACCTAGATCTAACTTATTAGTGAACAAATAATATATTTTTTTGAATGGAACTTCGGTTGAAAAAAGAATTTTTTTTTTAATAATTTTGTTACTTTCATTTATTTGTTATATGATTAAGTAAATGGTTCATTTCTGTTTGCTTATTTTTTTCAATTTTGATGCTTCTAAAAGGGTGGAAGAAATTTGCTTCATTGTTGAATCACAAATGATATGTGATATATTTTGAGTGCAAAATTTAAAAAGGGTGAAAGCATTGAAGCAGTCCATTTCTTAGATTTTGTCACTGTGATTCTTGATTCTTAGACTTTGTGGGGCTGCTAAATTCAATTACAAAAAAAAAAGGTAGTATGATACTCTTAATATTTTTAAGTTTGTTGATTAAATTATTTTAATTGTGTAACTAATTGGTTCATTTATCTTTTAATTATTTTGTAAGATGGAATGTGATAGTGGCAGTAATCCTACCACTAGTGTCTTTGAGATTGTCTCTGAAAGCAATTTGAGGGTGGAAGCAAATCAATGTGTAGCCCAAACACAGTCTGAGATACAGAATGCATTTACGAAGATTAAGAAGCAACCTGAGCCTGCAAAAAATAAAAAAAGAAAAGCCTCTGAATCCAGAGCAAAGTGTTGGGAGCATTTCTTAAAAATAAATGATGAGGTAGGGGGCAAGACTGCCAAGTGTAAATACTATGGTAAGACCTTCTGTGCTGAATTTAAAAAAAATGGCACATGTAGTCTTAGAAATCATGTGATGACTTGCAGGAAAATGCCATAATCTATAGAAACTAGGTAGTCTCTTTTAACACTTCAACCTACATTTGATACCGCTGCATCACAATATGAGTAATTAGGCATATTAGGCACATGGAATTTTGACCAAGATGCAATATGGAAAGCACTTGCACATATGTTAATTGTTGATGAATTGCCCTTTAAATTTATTGAAGGTGATGGCTTTAGAAATTTGATGTCATCCTGTTGCCTTAGGTTTAAAATTTCATCTAGATGGACATTGTTTAAAGACTATTACTCCATCTATCTTGATGAGAGGGTGAAGTTAAAATCTTTTTTACATAGTCAGTCATATAGAATCAGTATTACAACTGATTCATGGACTTCCATTCAAAGAATTAATTATATGTGTGTTATTGCCCATTTTATAGACACATAATGGAAGTTGCAAAAAAGAATAATCTCTTTTGTGCTTGTGACTTCCCACAGGGGAGAATATATTGCCAAGGCCCTTGAGAATTGCTTGCTTGATTAAGGCTTAAAATCTATTTTGTGTGTGACTGTTGATAATCCTTCTTTTAATGATACTACAATCAATTATTTTAAAAAGAAATTTTTATCATGGGGTACTTTCACTTCTGTTAGATTAAATTCCTTCATATGAGGTGTATTGCTCATGTTTTAAATCTTGTTGTTAATGATGGCTTGAAAGAAGCCTCTAAGTATATGAAAAAGATAAGAGAAGTTATTAGATATATAAAAAATTCACCTCTTCGAATTATAAAATTTAAAGAAATATATGATTTTGTTGGAATTTCAAGTCAATGTGCTTTGTCTTCAGATGTTCCAACTCGATAGAACTCCACTTACCTCATGTAAAAACTGTTTGTTTGTATGAAAGAGTGTTTGATAAGTTTGAAGAACAAGAAAGTTCTTTTAGGGAAGACTTAAAGGATGATGTCCATGACTTCCTTGATTGGGTGTATGCAAAGAAAATGGTTGATATATTTAAGCTATTTTATGAAATGGCTCTACAAATTTCTGGTTCTCTGTATGTAACTTCTAATTCTTTTTTCAATGAAATCTCTGACTTGCACTGTATGTTGAATGACTGTCAATCTTCTATTGATCTGACTGTTGTTTCCATAGGGCAATCAATGAAATCAAAATTTGATAAGTACTAGGGTAACCCTGAGAAAATGAACGCCCTTATCTTCTTGGCCAATATTCTTGACCCTCGGGATAAGTTTGAGTATATGGATTTCTCACTTAAGTAGATATGTGGTGAACATACTGGCCTAATCTTGTTTAGCATTGTCAAATCTGATATACATTTACTATATGATGATTATATGAAGCTTGATGGTTCTAATTTTGGTCAAAGCTAATCTGTCGTCTCTTCTCCTTCTAATGTTTTTATTCCTAATGTTAGGAAATATATGTCACTTTTAAAAGCTAAGTTTATACAACATAAATTGGAATCTAGTGGAAGCTTTGGCAATAAGAAGTCTAAATTAGAAATTTATCTCTCTAAGGATATTGTGGAAGAATGGGATTCATTTAATTTTCTGTGTTAGTGGAAATTAAATTCTGAAAGGTTTCCCATCCTTTCTCTTATGGCACGTGATGTGCTTGTAATCCCTATTTCAATTGTTGCCTCTGAAAGTGTTTTTAGCACTGGTGGTCGTGTTTTGGACCAATTCAGCAGTTCTTTGAGTCCTAAGATTATGTAGGCATTAATATGCACTAATGATTGGCTAAAGATGTCTAAGACATAAATCAGTGTTGCGAAAACTATTAATGAATTTTAAAATTTTGAGAAAGGTAATATTTGATTTAAATTTTTAGTTCTATTTTAATAGTTTCATTTTTTATTTCTATAACTATTACTAATAATTTTCTTTGTTTTTTATAGAGCTACCTGAACCCACAACCATTGGCACTTCAACTGCAGTCTAATTATATTAATCTAACAATGCTTGTAAAATTTATTGACACTTTGAATTAACTTAATTATTTTTCTATAATCTGCCTGACTGCTATAATGAGTTAGATCATTTGGTTACTTATTGCTTGGCTGCCTACTTGTCCCTACTTTTTGTTGTTGATTATGTTGTGCTTTTTGTGCCTGTGCACACTTGGTCACCAACCTGATGTGCCTCTGTCTATTTATTAAGGTGCCTGTGTTGTTGCTCAACCTGATGTGCCTCTGTCTTTATCTTGAGGTGCCTGTGTTGTTGCACAACCTGATTTGTCTCTATCTGTTTCTTGAGGTACCTGTGTTGTTGATTCTTATTCCTTTGTGTAATTTTTTGAGGCGATGATGATGCTTCCACCCTTATGTGATTTGATATACTAGTGTTATTGCTTAAGTTTCTTTGGTGGCTTAGTTTTTATTAGCTATCAGAAATGTGGCTGTATACTTGGTTTGACCTATACATGCTTATTATGAGCCTTATTTCAATTTTTGCATTTTATTTATTATTTTAATTCTGTGCCTCATTTTGAATTTTTTTATTTTTATTTGTCTTGCAATTTGCAGCATGAGAGCCAATCTAAAAGTGGAAAAACACAAGTGGAGCTTCAACATAATGCCTTTGCTTGCATTTTTTTTTTGTATATTGCATGATAAATGATTTTTTTGCTATATTTTCTGTAATTCTGCATGGTTTTTTTATATATTACATACTTCTTTTGTATAATTGTATAGCTATAGTATAGGGCCATTCATTTGTTAGCTTATTTTTTTTTATAAATCATATATTTAGGCCTTTAATAGTCAGTTGGCCAAAATTAGTTAGTTTTTTGTATTTGTATTAGAGTTTTAGGGTTCAAAATTAGTGAATTATATAGTGTTAAACATTGTAATTAATGAATTTTTAATATTTACTTTTATATATTAGCATTAGGCTTTCAATTATTAAGTCCAGTCCATTAAAGCCTAATCCGATTTAAATTGACCAACCGAACTAAAAAAACTAAATATTTTTGGCAACTGACCAAGGAGGTTTTTATACTCCATTTGATTTGGTTCGATCTGTACAATTTTCTCTTTATAACCGATCAGTTTCAACCTTTTTATAATTGAACCAAACTAAATCGATTGCTGCTCAGCCTTAGTCTGAATATTGAACTCCGAGCATCAAGCTTCAAGCTTCGAGTTTGGAAGCTAGTGGGATTCTCTGGGGCACATGGTTTAGATGCAAGCCGCATCTAAGTTAGTTTACAGAAATTCTAATTTTGGTGCTGAGTCTGACATAAGGAGCTTTTAAGGCAGAGAAAGACAGATAATCAACCTATAATACTACAATTAAAGGAAACAAGCATATTTGGTCTTTGAAGGCTTGTACCTTAAAATTTGACGTTTTCTCATCCAACGTTTGACTTGGCATAAAGTTTAATAGATTTGATAAAAGTTGGAGTGATTGTTCCTTGGTCTACATTCACAATAATCTAACAAAAAGAAATAGAACAGAGAAAGTTGAAAGATGATAGTAGCAAGAGGCCTTAAATGAGAATAATTCTCAAATCAAAAGGCATGCACCAAGTATTGAGCACCCCGCAAGCTCCAAGCGATTACAGAGCACCCAACATCCACTCCATAAGCACTTACCACCAAAGCTTAAAGATAGTCATTCAACTGAATCATATCCTCAGCAAATCCATTTTATTTTTTATGAAATGAATAGTAAACTGGATCCCATGTTTAAGTCATAATGAGAGTCTCATAGGTGATCTTAAGCTCAGTTCTATGCCAATCTTCAGCTAGCAATAACAAATGCGCCTTTGAGCACACAAATAGATATGTTATCTTCTCAGTTATTTATTTCTTAATTGCTTATTTAAGAGTAATTATAACTTGTCATATGTGCAAACATATTCATCCATATATAAATATTCATCCATGAATATATAATTATCATATGCTCTCTCTCCGAGAGAAGAAATTTGTTCAAAACCATTTGTATCATGATAATAAGGTGGGCCAATAGAAATGATGCAACTAGAAGGTTGAAGTTCAAGTTTTTTAAATCTGGTTTGATTGATAACCTCCAATCTTAGTGATCTAGTTGGTATTCATGCTACTAATAATCTAAAAGAATTAGACTTATCAAGGAGGTACAGAAGGATTCTTTGGGAGCTAACGACTCACAAGCTCTATAAAAAAAAAATTCAGGGGCAACATGATAAGAAGAAAAATCTCACTTAACCACTATATAAACTTTGCAATTGTATATTTTGATGTTTATTGAAGACCTTATGGATTAACAAAAGGCCGGATGCTCTGATTTGTAAGATTTAAGAAACTTAAGAATACTTGATGCCTAGAAATAAAGTTCCAAGTTTAATGAATTACCTGATTCATAGATGCAGACTTTTATGCATAGAGATTCACCTTCATCAATGTCTTACCTCTTACTAAGCTTGATAACTAAAATTCAGAACGTATCCATTGTTAACCAGTGTTAAAGACTACTTCACCGAGCATTAATGACTGAGCATTTGAGTACCCAAACCTGAGCATTGCAGCACCAAAGACTAGAGCCAAGCATTCATCAAGATCAGCTAACTAGAAAAAAGTTAAACTCAGATGTTGAACATCTAAAGAAAAGAATTCGAGATTCTCTGAGGTGATGAGCATCAATCGAACATCGAAGTACCAGACAAGTTCTTAAGCACTCGGACGTCGGGCAATGAGAAACCAACCTTAAGTTAATCGACCACCTGGTTTGTCATTCTCTAAGTTTATTGAAGAATTCTGCCTATATTTGAGTAGGACTACTGAACAAGTAAGCAAGGCTTGAGGCTTATATAAAGTTTCAACGCTTGGCCCAAGGTAGAGTAAGTTCCTTATATCAAAAATTGGATGGCATACTAGCATGGCACCAAATTGATATCCGAATGCACAGTGAAGACAGATGTTTCAGGCATTAAAAAAAAAAAAGAATCCTTAGCTCTCTTTATAGTACTTGGCAATAATTGCACAAACACAAATAAACATAAATATTCGTTAAACTCAAAGGCAGGACAAGAGGTCATCAAGAGATAAGTTTTCCTTCTCAATTATTTCTTTTTAGTTATTTATTTTTACATTTATCTTCACTTAATTATTTATTCTTACATGAATATTTATAGCTTGTCACACAAGCACACTGACATATCTACATATAAATGCTTGTCCATATATACATGATTATTATTCGTACAAAACATACACCAATCACATTGATGTATTTATTACATGAGGACTGACTATCAATTAAGATCGATCAACGATCCCAAAATTATTGTTCTTTTATCTCTCATTGCATATGAAGATGTTACTTTAAAGCACCCACTGGTCTAAACAATTGGATACTCTAATCATTCTACTCGTCATCAATATGCAGAAATTGTCAAGACATTAGACTCATGGCTAAACAACACTAAGGTAAAAAAGCACTTATTCATGCTTAAACAACAAATGGTGGTTCCTGTTTAAAGCCAGATCAAATAACATTCAAGTAAATCCTACTTTGTAGAAGATCCTTATTCATGAAAATTTCAGAGAATATCCAATAAGGGAAATTGAAGAATGGAGTCAAGTATATCCGCTACACAGCTAGATAAATCAAAAGGCAATTCTAAGACATCCTAACCAGCGTCACACAATATCCTTTATTTCATAAATGGTGCAATATTGACCCTTCACCTAAATTACAAATGCTCATCTCACATTTAAGATTGGACAAACCCAAATTTAGTCCTTTAAAACCCACTTTTCATCATTTCAAAAACCCTCACTAAATTACTATCTCATATTATGGAGCTCAGATTGAAAGGGCTCAGACTCATTACCAGGATCATAACATCCTTCCTTTTATAAAAAATACTACCAATAACAAATGCTTGAAAAATTAAATATTTGCAGCAATAATGTCCGAACTCAATGTCAATTATTATTCTTACTAGGTAGCTATCATAAAAAAAGTTACTAAAGTTCATAAATCGAGCAACATTATACAAGACTTAGGTCGCGCTTCTAATGCACTAAGATTAAGTCCAATGACCGAACCTGACACCCTCAGGTCACTTCTACAGTATTAAAGGTTTAAGCATGTAAGCCTTATGTCCTTGCATCGAGCATCTAAGCCTTAAGCATCTAAGTCCAGTGACTGAAGCTGGCACCCTGAGGTCGCTTCTATAGTATTGAGGTTCGACACTAGGGCTATGCTTTTAATGCACCAAGCATTAAAACTCCTGTGACTACTGGTTCCGTCATGTTGTCTCCACATTGGCAGGTTAATCCATTACACATCCTTTTTTATTGCAGGTTCTGTGCACTTAAGTCCAACTGGCACTTCAACGATGTTCTTATACAATGATTTCAAGACTCGATACTGAGCTTTATTTCTTCTTGTGACTGAGGCTGGCCACCTCAGCTCACCCTTCCATATTAAATGCAATTACTTAAATGGTCTCTCTCCAGGCAGAAGAATGACATTTCCATTATTTTCCACACCCGGACACATCAGGCATAAATATTTGAACATACTTTCAGGGGGAACTCTTGATATCCCATTATTCCAATAAGAGTTACATTCCCCTAAAGAGGAGGATTACTTGAATAAGAAGAAAGCTCAATAAGGAAGTCTATTTCAATTAGAAAAATTAACTACAAAGAAAGTCTCATTCTCTCATAAACAAGGCAATCCTATAAGACTGAGGAATCATATTCCTAAGAGGTTTGAGCAATACCTTCTCCTATAAATACATCTCATGACATCTCATGTCATTCATTCTTATTCTTATATTCACTCATCTCCCCATTCTTATCATACAACATCACCAAGACATCATCCCATCATTCGATCACCACATCATCCAAGCAGTTACTCTTTATTCTCTACTTTATTATGCCTATTCGCTTTATTATATTTTTTTCTCATACCATTACTGACTTAAGTTTTAAAGTATTTATAGGAGAAATCCCGCCCCTTTACCCATTCTCCTCGTCAATGCCGGTTCCACAAGCAAAGTATCAATTTGGAGTTATCATAAAAAAAGGTTTATTTTGAAATTTTTGAACATCTATTAAAAATTCAAGTACTAAAGTAATCCATCTTGATATAAGTTTCTTGGCTTGTCCGTCTTAGATGAGTTAACGCTAATATAGTAGTCATTCTCTTTTTTAGGATGTTTGCCATTATTCTTTATCGGTGGACATGTACTTATCCTTTGTTTACATTCATGCTTTATGAGCCTATTTGGTTTAACTATATCAAGAGAAACTAGAGAAACTTATCCCATGATGTACTCTTATCCCATCTTCGAATTCACGAATATTTATGTTCGTTGTTTGCTTCAATAGTTGCTTGAATGACCTTGTCTTTGAAGATGCTGCCTAAGTTTATGTGTATCTAATTCATTGGCGTTTTGTGTATATCCAGCTTCATGAAAATATACTTATCTGAGATTAACAACTGGATTAAGTTCCTAAAGGCCATTATTTTTTATCATTTATAATTTTGAGTATTGTCATTAAGATGCTCAAAGTAGCATCTATGCTTGTATTATTTAACTATAATAATAAATAACAAAAGAATAAGAATCTTGAAGTTGTTTAATCTCCCTGAGCAATTAATGGTCAAATCTTGATGAATATATATTATCATGGTTAGCACATATTTTTCAAATTTATATGCATAGAGCTACAATACGGTGCATCTTTATGTTTATAAGTGTGCATATATAAATATATGAATATGTCCATATAATAAGTCATGATTACTCTAGTAAAATAAATAATAGCATGTGTGACAGTGTAATCATTTTCATGAACATGCATCTTCAAATAGAGGTGTAAATGAGCTTTCATTGTAGATGTTGTATGAAAATAAATAATCAAATGATTTTAGAGAGAAACTTATCTTTTAAAGATTAACTAGGATTTGTTGCTCATTACTGGGAGTCTGAATGCCTATAAAGTCGGTGTTTAGTAGTGCATGCTAGTTTGAGGTTGATGCTTGAATATCTAAAGTTTTGATGTTCGACGCTTTATTCCAAATAAAGTCAGAAATTTTAAAGAATTAAAATAAAGTTTTTTAATTCTTCAGTGCTTGGATGACTTAGTAATTCGAAGCTTAGGGCTTTTTCAATGTGTACTTTAGTGGGTGCTGACTCTCAGCTTTTATCTTTTTTACAATGCTTTCACGTCAGGACATTTTTTAACTCAGAAATTTGATGGCGAGGTTGCGACTCCAAGATAGTATGCTATGACACTCCCATAAGCTAAAGAATAATGAGCTGGGGTGATCGATTGTCTTGGAATATTATTGTTCGATGCTCGGAGTTTGAGTGCTTATAAAGGGTGTTTGTTTAATGCCCAATGTCCAAAGCTCGATGCTTGGATATCAATGACTTTGATGTTCAATAAAAAATTATTTACGTTCTTTAATGCTCAAACTTAGATTCTTTGATGCTTAGACTCAGATTCTTTGATGCTCAGACTCAGATTCTTTGATGCTCAGACTCGGATGCTCGATGGTCTTATGCTTTGAAACTTTGTCACTTAGAGCTTGATAAATGCTCACAAAGTAGATGTTTGATATCTGACGCTCGTTTAAAGTTTTAACGTATGGAATTTTAAAGCTCAGTAATGAAGAAAATGATTTCAGACCTACATTTCTGATTACTCCCCAACTTCGGTGGTGCTTTGGTGCTTGATCAGCTCAAATATCTGAGTGTCAATGCTCGGAAGCTCAGTGCTTTGAAGCTCAGTGCTCGGGAGCTCTATACTCGATGCTTTGTGTTTAAAATCTCAAGAAGTCAATGTCCGGTATTTAATGTTTGATGTTCATTTAATACTCAGTTTCGATTTTGAGAACCATTCATCAAATACTTGCATTCTTCAATCTCGGTATAAGTTCATGTGTTCCAACTTTATGAATTTAGAGGAAAACATATAGACGTCCAACTTCTTTTCATCACTACGTCTGATCCAGGTGTCGAACTACTTCCAATCCTCGATGCTTGGTTATTGGTTTTGGTTTCCCAGTTGTCTTACTATTTGCTCTAAATTCTAACCTTAGGAATAGCTGCATCAACAGCAGAACTTTCTTTAAAACTCAGATGCATCCCCTTTCTTTTTTTTTGGTCTTTTTACCCCCCCTTCTGATAAAATTATGGTGATGTGAAATGGTCATTCGAGTTTGACCATTGCCAAAACTTCCATCTTCTGAGTTCTTAATTTGAATTATATATTATTTTTAGTATTTGTAAATTTGAATAGAGTGGGACATCCAGATTGGTAGTGTCCTTGCTTCTTCTAATGGCCAATCTTCTTGTATTTTGAGCAGAGGTCAATCTTAGCTCATTTTCCATGCTAACTCATCACCATAGAAGGCTAATCTTACAGTAAGTCAGTCGATAAGAATGTCATTGCAACATTATTGAACCTTTCATGCCTCTTGACTTGATCATCTAACCACATAACTTTATAATAAATTTTTGTTAAGGCATGATCCCATTGAGGGTACAATGAGTTTGTAAGGTATAGAATCACGGGACTATTCAATCAAGTATTTGATTAAGACAAATATAAATATGAAAACTTATATACTAATGTAAGGGATCTTAAAGCTCATTAATATCATGATAATAGATGGACAGATCTTGAATGCCATGCCTTTGCATTCTACACCTAATTGAAGATACAATGAAGTTGTGCCTTATAGTTTAGAGCTCATTCTACCAATAATTTTTGAGCAATTTTTTATATACCAATCTATTGCTCGGGTAATTAGAAGCTTGAAGTTGCATAACTCTATAGACCACTTAGGCACTTTTAAGTCTCTGCTTCAACTATCTCAAATCATATATGCCTCCTTCAACCGATGATAAGCTACTAACCTTAGAGGTAAAGTCTGAAGCTAAGATCATATTATAAACAATATGATCAACTTTTGAGGAATGTGAATTGTAATAATGGATCAATCTCCCATGCAAAGCATATAAGAAAGTATTACCCTGACGATCTTTGCACTATTTCAATATGAATATATCACTGATGACTGAATTGGATTTCTTTATGATTATGCTTAGAGAAATGGTTGGTTGCGTCTTTGAGAGGTCGAGCTAAATTCCTAGCAAGCAAAGATAATTCAGAATTGAATTTGATATCCCCACAGACGGCGCTACTTGATAACTCCGAATTGATATTTCTTGCTTGTGGAACCTGCATTGACGAGGAGAACGGGTAAAGGGGTGGAGTTTTCCCCATAAACACTCTGAAGCTTAAGTCAGTAATGGTATGAGGAAAAAATATAATAAAGTGAATAGGCATAATAGAATAGAAAATAAAGAGTGATTGCTTAGATAATGTGATGATGGAGTGATAGAATGATGTTTTAGTGATGTTGTATGATGAGAATGGGGAGATGAGTAAATATAAGAATAGAATGAATGATTTGAGATATCATGAGATGTATTTATTGAAAAAGGTATTGTTCAAACCTCTTAGGAATATGATTCCTTAGTCTTGTAGGATTGCCTTGATTAGAAGAGAATAAGACTTTCTTTGTAAAGTAATCTTCCTAATTGAAACAGACTTCTTTATTGAGCTTTCTTCTTATTCAAGTAATCCTCCTCTTTTAGGGAATATAACCTTTAATAGAATATAATACTGAAATGGGATATCAGTGATAAATATTAGATATTTGGTAAAATTTTATTAGTTATTACTGTTTACAACATTTGATAGGTGATAAATATGAAATGTTTGGTAAAATTTTGTTAGTTATTACTGTTTGTATATTAAATGGCTGTTAAATGTATAATTAATTAGTAAATATAATTTCATATACTTCTTATAATATTTTGTAGTTATGCAAATTATTTAAAATATATATAGATAGTCATAAACAATAATTTATTGTCTTTAATTTCTATATTCTTATAATAATTAATATAAATTATTCAAAAATTAATTTTAAAATATAAATATTATTGTATAATTTTTTTAAAAAAATAATTATAGGTATAAATATAATAATTGTTTAATTATTAATTATAATTTACAATAATAGTTATTTAATTATGAACTATAAAAAATTAATTACAAATATTTAATTTTAATTTAAATGAAGTTTTTTGTTATTAGTTATTTTTTAATAAGTACAAAATAGTCTTAATAAAAAAAAATGCAAATAGGCTATCAATTGATGGGAAAATAAACCTTATCAAATCAGCAATTGTTTTAAATAAAATCAACTATCATCTGTTGATTTTGGAGATTTACTAAACACTTAAATTGTAGCTGATTGAGGAAAAAACTTTATCAGCTAAACCAAACGCCCCTTTGTCCTTGTAACTACATAAATTTGCACACTTGCCTCCTTCGACACTTGTTTAACACCAAGAAAATTTTGAAGACGAGAACAAACATCAGAGGCAAAGTTAGCACTGAATGAGATCTCAGATTTTTCATAATTAATCCTTTGTCCTGAAGCCTCTTCATAACATCTCAGAATGTCTCGAATTGTCATAAGCTCTGTTTAATTTGCTCAATAAAAAATAATACTATCAACTGCAAAAAAATAGATGAGAGACAAAAAGAGCAATACAATAAATTTTAAAACCATGGAGCCTCTTCTGAGATTCATCCTTTTTAATAAGGCTAAAAAAACTTCCACACATAGTAGGAAATAGAAAATGAGAAAGGAGATCTCCCTATCAAAGACCTCTAAATTGGAAAAAAGGGTTACTTAGAATCTCATTGATAGGAATTGAATAAGACATAGAGAAACACATCTCATGATCAAGTCTATCCATTTTGGAGGAAAGTCCATTTCACTTGTAATTTTTTTTAAAAATCCATTCTGACCCTAACATAAGCTTTACTCATATCAAACTTTAAAGCGTTAAAGCCTTTGATGTAAACTTTTTTTAATTTCGCAGAATGAAAAATTTTCAAAGTAAGATAGCGTTATGAAGATTTTGTCCACCATGCACAAAAATTGATTGAGTTTCATGAATTAAACATGGCAAAAACAATTTTAGTTTATTAGCAATGGCTTTGGTTATGAGTTTGAAAATGATATTGCAAAGGCTAATAGGTCTAAAGTCCTTCATAAATAAGGGAGTTTTAGTTTTGGAAATCAAAGCAATGTATGTTTGGTTAAGGGAGGAAGGACAAACATCAATATTTAAAATATTTAGCACTAGAGATGAAACATCATTGCCAACTATATGCTAAAATTTTTTATAAAAGAGAACAAGCACACCATCTGGGCCGAGTGTTTTAGTTGGGTGCATTTATTTTAAATTACATTAGATATTATCTTTGGTGAAAAGCAGAAGGAATTAGCTTCCATCATAACTAGGTGACACATATTTTTTAGAAAATTTATCAATTTTATTTATTAATCTAAATATTTTTTCATTAATTAACTATTAAAATTAAAATTTGATTTGTAGAACTAAATGGTAAAAGTTTTTTAAAATAATATCCAATATGATCCAATTTTAGAAAAAAAAGTTTATATTAAGACAAAAAAAAAAAAAAAAACTTTAAGGTGAATTTGATATCCTTTGACCTTAATTAAATCTTGTAACAATGTAGTTAAGTTTGAGGATTGAGAGGAAATAGAGGAGTAACTAAAGATAAATGAATCAAGAAAAATAGTGAAATGTATAGAGGTAGAGAGGTAAAATAAACAGCAGAATCTCAGTGATTCTGAGAGTGGTCAGTGGGAAAAGGAAGGCAGAGGCAGACTGGGAGAGTGTGGACAAGAGACTGAGGAATTGATCAGAAAATTGCTTTTGAAGTAGCAGAACGTTCCATCCATGCAATGTCTTTAGTCTCTTTTATTAATATACAAAACCCAATGGCAATTTGCAAAAGAAAACCCTTACAACCAAACAGAAAATATGCACGAGTGGCCCATTATCCACGCTGATCAGGTGCTGCTCCTGCCTTAGAAAAGAAAAGAAAAACCCTAGTCTGCTCTTGCAGGCTTCATCAGAAAAGGGCATGGGGTCTTTCAAAAGCTAAGAAAAAGAAAGAAAAGGGGTGAGAGAGGAAATGGGTATTGATTGTCTTGACAAAATTTGGCAAAGTGGGTCCAAAAATATTAGCTGGCTATCATGTTTTTGGGTTTGATTTTGCATTTGATGATGGGTTATGGATACGATGGATGGATGCATGCATTGGAAGATATTGTATCAATTTTTGGAATGGGAGATTGAGACACAAAAGCTGTGATATAATGGAAAAAGGAGCCTTTCTTTTTCTTGATTCTTTTGTAAGTTCTTGTGTAGTAGTGTAGGCCTTTATTTGCATTGCAGCATCGGATTACCCTTTTTTTCTAAAGTCTAATATCCTAAATTGATTGAGTTAATGTGAAAATCAAGAGAGCTCAAAAAGTTCATCATATTTCAATTTCGCTTTTTCTTTTTGGATTTGATTTTCAAGATTTTGAATTTGTCATGCCAATGTCAACTTGCACTTTTTTCATTATACTTATTTAATCTTTTTAATTAGTTGATTGAATTTTTCATAACTTAAAAAAATTGGGTTGTTTATATAAATATATCAAAAACTAAAAATTCTTTAAAAATATTGTTCACTTTAAAAACTAATTTTTCTATATTTTTTAAAATATAAATCACTTTTTTTGTTATTCATATTTTTAGGGTTATCTTTTTTTTCCAACATTTTTTTTCCTTTTTTACTAATTTTTTCAACATTTTTACTTTATATTTTTTTTTCAACATTTTTTTTGTTTTCTTTTTTTTTTTAACATTTTTTTACTTTATATTGTTTTCATCTATTTTTTTAATATTTTTTTGCTCAATTTTTTTTTACTATCTTCACCTATTTTTTTCACAATTTTTTTTCTCAATATTTTTTTCTGCTATCTTTATTTTTTGCTCAACATTTTTTTTATTTTTATGGTACTATATTTATTTTTTTCTCTCAATTTTTTTAATGTCTTCATTTTTTTTAATCTTTAAGATATTGTCTTCATTTTATTCTCAACGTTTTCTTTTTCGCTCAATATTATTTTCTCTTAAGACCTTTTTTTTAAATGAATAATTATAATTTAAACATCTTCAATTGTTGTTAAATCAAACAATAAATATCTTCAATTGTTGTAACAACAATAAAAAAAATCAAATTTTCTCCTTTTATATTTTTAAAGAATAAGGATTTTTTTATTTTAATTTGTTTATTAAAATGTCTAACAACTTTTTTTAAAAAAAATTATTTGATACTTATTAATTATCAATAAGTAACAAGTTTACAATTCTTATGATGTATTTGTAACATCAACAAAAAAAAAAAGGTCAAAAAGATAAAAAAATCAACAAATCGAAATAACAATTGAAACAAGAAAATAACAAAATTTTACACTTGTTGATTTTTGTTAATTTACTGTTGTTGATTGTTATTTTTTAAAAATTATTTTTTCATTATTAATGACAAAATTAAGGCCATAAATAATTTTTTTTACTTTTATTAGTATTAATGAAAAAATAATAATTTTTTGATATATCTCATAATTTTTATTGTTATTTTTAATAAAAATCAACAAAATGAAATAACAAAAGCAATTAAAAGTAACAACTGAAATAAGAAAATCAAAAAATTAAAAAAACAACAAAAAATTGCAGTTATTGATGTTTGTTGTTTTTTCATCATTAATAATAAAATTAAGACCATAAATATAATTTTTACTTTTATTAGTATCAATAATAAAAATAATAATTTATTGGATATATTTCTTTTTTTTTTTTGTTATTTTTATTGAAAAAATAATTATTAAACACTATGGAAAATTTTTACTTTAATTAGTTTAATTTCTAAATTCTAAATAATTATGCAAAAATAACTATTGAAGACTCTAGGTAATTTTTAGTTTAATTACTTAATTTTTATATTTTAAATAATAATAAGTTTCAAAATTAAAAAAATTATTATTTAGAATATAAAATTAAAATTATTTAAAATATACAAATTAAACAAATACATACAATCAACTTTAATTAAAAATGACTTCAAAAGTTTAAAAAATAATAAAAATTTGAAAAAAAGAAGAAGAAACAAATGAAAAAAACACAGAAAATGCCGAAAACAATGAATGAAAACACGGAGCCAAATCTAAGCTAAAAGTGAAAGAAAACTTTGGATGTGATTGCGAACGAAATAAAAGGATCAAAATTGGACGTCACGTGAAATTTCCTCTAAAAAATTATTAAGAATTGTTATGAAGTTAAATACGTAAATCATACCTCACACATAAAATCTCATAATTATAAATAAATTTAAGATTGTGATAAATACAACAAAATATCATGTAATTAGACATATTTTCATTTAAAGCATTATAGTATTTTTTATGATATTTAGAGGTATGTGGTTTCATTTTCTAACATTTTAATATTCTATAAACTAATATCATCATAATGTTATAATAAAGTTTTGAGATAACAATAAATTTCAATAACAAAAATATTTTACATATAATTTACCATCAATATAACTACTTAAATACTTTTTAAAATATTATAAATTTTTTCTTTTTATTTTTGAAAAAATAAAAATTAAATCTTATTTTTATTAATTATGAATTTATTTTAGTCAATTGAATGTTATACTACTTAATTCTATCTTTTCTCTTAATTCTTGGCTTTTATATAACTTTCATTTTGGTGCCGATCATTTTTTCAATCGGCAGTGGTCCTTTTAATTTCTATTGTCTGCTTTATTTTGTTTTTTTTACATTGAATAAATACAAATTTTGATATGTTTGTCTTTTAATTGAAATTTTGAATTTTCTTTCATGAAGTTATTGTCCTTAGTGGGAATTCTAGGGCTTTCCTTTATGAAATTCTTGCCTTTAGTGAGATTTCTCTGGTTTTCCTTTATGTAATTCGGATATCTCCTTATTATGATTTTTTTTTTGGTATTTCTACAATCAGACTTATTCATTCTGCAATTGGACTCATTTAAATACCAATAAGTTGATTTACAGCTAAATAAATTCACTGACTGGAGCATATGGATCACCGAGTTACAAATCAAAAGAGCTCTGTTAATACAATTAAGGAATGATAACCAAAAAATTTATAATTTCAGAGAGATTTTATTTTGGTATTTCTTGATTGTACTGTTATTCTTATTTTTATTTCATCAAGATTACTTTTAATCTTAATGAATGAAAGTTCCATCTTTTTCTAAAAAAAAAAAAAGAATGTTATACTAAATAAATAATTTTTTATTAAAAATTCATATTATTTTAACATTATATCATATATTTTTAATAATATTATTGAGTAAGTTACTAAAATACAAGATCCTTAAATATTACAAAAAATACTATAGTTTTTTAAGTGAAAAATTATCTAATCACATGGTATTTTATTATAATTTTCCTTTAAGATTTAATTCATAATATTCATGTAGCTTTCATTGGTCATAAAATTTTTTAGAAAAAAACCTTCAAAAATCATGATACTTTTTTTTAAATTAAATTGAAAATATTCTTAAAACATTTAATTTAAGCATTAAAAATTTCGCACATAATAAATTGTCATGTTTACATTTTTCTCGTATTTGTAGGTTTCTAATAAGGTTCAAAATCATCAGAATTTTAAAATAACATTGGAGTTTATAAATGAAATAATTTTTAAATAAGTTTAATATATATCTTTTTTATTTCAAACAATAAATATTTTCTCAAATTAGCTTATATATTAATTAAAACTAAGGCTGAGTATGAGATGGAAAAAATACTTAACCAAACCGAAATATTGAATCGAAAAACATTAAAACTATGCCGAACTGAATAATTTTAACCTTGAACCTAATCAAACTGAATTTTGTAACTAATTTGGTACAGTACTGGATATTAAAAAAAAAAATTCAACTGAGAACTATACCAAAACAGTACCAAACAAAAAATCGAATATAGTACTAAATATTAATAATAATATATATGTATGAATAAATAGTAGTGAACTTAATTGTATATTTTTATTATATTATTAAGCAATATATATTAAGTAACATATGTATAATAATATATGATAAAAATTAATATATTTTGTGTTTAAAATATAATAAATAAATCACTAACAAAATATTTTTATTAATTTTATTATTATTATCATCATCATCAACAACAAGTTAAAATGTGAAATGCCCATTATATTTCAGTTTAAACTTAAAATAAGAAAATAAACATTGTATGATTTCAAAAATTTTATTATTATTATTATTATTATTATTATTATTATTATTATTATTATTATTATTATTATTATTATTATTATTATTGTTATTATCATCATCATCATCATCATCATTGATATTATTTAAAATTAATGAGCTAGATAATATTATTATATTTAATAACTTGTTAATTTTTATTGTTATTAAGTAATTTAATTTTATTAATAATATTTAAAAATAATGAACTAAATAATATTATTATAATTATTATTTTATTGCATATTAATATATAGACATATATTATAATAATAAAAATTTATATTGATCCAAAATTATATCATTTTGTTAAAGTAAATAGTGATTTTACAAATAAAAACAAGAGAAGTGTCATTTTTATTATTTAATAACTTATTGATTATTATTGTTAATATGTAATTTAATCTTATTGATATTATTTAAAAGTAATGAGGTAAACAATATTGTTAGGATCATTATTTTTATTAATATATATAGACATATAATAACTATATTTAATAAAACTATATAATAAATTTTTTAGATAAAGACTACATCGTAAATTTATTATAGTATTTTAATATAAATTAGTATTAATACCAAAAAAATATAATTTAAATTATTAATTCATGTAATGGAAAAAACTATTTATGACAAAACTATATAATGCTAATTTAACATAAATAAACTTCAAATTCAAATTGTTAAGTATAATAGAACCTATAAATTAATATCAATAACATATAATTTTTGTATTAATATTACAATTCATATTAAATAAACATAATTTAAATTATTTAACATAAATAAAATAAGTATAATTTTTTTTATAAATCATAAATCAACTCATTAAAAAACTTATTTATTAATTTCAATATAATTAAATATTATTAAATGCTATAATTTTAATTAATAATATAAATTTGTTGATTACATAAATTTTCAAATTCTCATTTTGAACTGTACCATACCGATTCATTTCGATAGAATCGAATTCTCATATTAAACTGTTCTAAAAAATGAGATGGTTCATGTATGGAGATTTTTAAATTAGGTATTGATATTAGATATTTTATTTTTAAAATCCCTGAAATATGACACGATTTTAAAGATTTTAAATCTTTTAATTTATCCTAACTGTGCTCACCCCTAATTAAAACTACATACATTAGACAATTTTAATTAAAGTGCACTCCCCTTATCAATATGATGCATTGAAAAGTAAAGTTTTCAATTCATTTATATAATATTGTTTTTGTAATTTTACAATGTGAAGGAAACTTAAAAAAGTTTGAAAGGAAAAGTACTTATGGTGATAAAATATGTGTTTCATGCACAGTTTGCACCACTTAATTATGGTGTTTCTGCTTGAACCTGTTATTAATTCTTGCTCATTTCTTTTTTGATTGGATAATGGATATTTTTGGTAGGTAGATATCATCACTAGCTCTTTCTCCATCATAATATATATTTTTTACTATAATTTACGTTGTCAATTGTCTGTCAATATTATGCTAAGTCAACTGTCCAAAGTTGCATTCCAAATTCTTGAATTTTTACAAGAATTAACTGCTCATCAAAGAAATTATTAGATCTTGAGAACTTCCCTTTAACTTTGCTCTCTGGTTTTCATCATAACCAAAATCATTGTGTGAAACACCCGACAACCCACCAAAACAAAAAAAAGGAAAAAAAAAAAAAAAAAAAAGGAAAACAAAATTCGAAAGTATCATATGCATATGGATTCAACTCCTTTTCGGCTGGGGCCTAATAAGGCAGCCCCTCCAGGCTCCAGCATATATATTGCAATTACTGCTATAAATAAAATATTTTTTTTGTTTGCTGCTGGTTGCGCTGTAATTGAGTGAGTAATCAAATAATTATTTCTCTTTAAAAATATTTTAAATGTAGAATTTAAATCTTATCATCATCAATCATAATTGTTTTGGATAATTATTTTTAACAATATTAAAAGATTATCTGATTTAAAGACCATAACATAGTTTGTTATTTGTTTTTTGGCTCATTTCTCTTTTCATCAGCTAAAAAAATTATTATCATTAATTTATTAATGTATTTTTCATCTAATTTAGAAAAAAAGTTGTTATTATTGTAATCTAACAATATTAGAATTATTTTATTTAACTATTTTTTTAAAAAAGTTTTGTGTGCGTATTCTATCACATTTTGAGTTACTTTCTTTTCTGAACCCTGGCCCTGAATAAAAGCAATTTCGGGGTTCTTGAAAATGTTGAAATCATATATGCTTTAATTTAATTTTTATATATATAAGAGTTACTCTATATATTATGTTATTAGATGTATAATATATAAATTGGACACTGGTATATATTGCGCTATATGATATACAACAAAAGAAAAAGAATATAGAAACTAAAAATTACATTTTTATAAATTTTTATTTAAATTCATTAAAATACAGAAGGTTTAATAATAAGCACTACAAGATCATAAGGATACCGTGACATCTAACATTTTCCATATAAATTTTGGATTAAAAATTTTGAAGATAAAAAGAAATAGTTGATTGATTAATTAAAGCACAACGATAACTTTCCTCAATATAGTAAGCAATCCTTTTGCCAATTTCTGGTCATATAAATCAACAAATAGAAACATTACGCATGAACTTAGCAAAGGGTATCATGTTAGCTAATACTTTCAAACATTGTCAATTGTAAGTCCACTTCAAAGATAAGTGAAGTGAAGTGAAGAAAATGGAGTTAATCTTGTCCAATTAAAACAAGTAAAGCAGCAATTCAAATTGCAGCTGCTAATATTTAAGTGGTTGTCTCCATCTGATTAAATGAAATTTCTAGTGATGAAGATCCATTGTGGGACCAGAAGTATCAAATAATGGCTTTGGACCCCATCCATGATAATGAAACTTATCAAGAAAAAAAAAATCTGCCATCCAATAATTTCACAGCAATTTTGAGGGAGAGAAAAGAGCCTTTGTTTTTGTCATATAAAATGAGAGTTAGTTCGACAATGTTTAAGCACCCTTCAATCAACATTTTGGATTCAAATTAAACAATTTAAAATGTCTTCTTTTTTCTTAATACAAATTTGAAGGAGTAGGATTTCAATTTTGATAGAACACCCACAAAAAAATATATCACTAATTTTAATTTAAACTAATGAATAGCTGAATCAACAATAATTGAGATCCATTGGTAAAAATTATTTCCGCTTAAACGATGAGATTTGAGCTGTGGTATATGAAATTATGTTAAATTAATTGTTGTTAAATTTTTACCGCTCTCATGTTTCTATTCAAATTAATCCAATTACTTTGAATTTAACAGGCTTTTAATATCGATAGTTCTGATAATATTTTTTTTTAAATTAGAAAAAAAATCAAATTAATATTGATAAAATATCAATTATAATATGCTTGAAACGTCTTTATTTTTTTTAGAAAAATAGAAATGAAAATAACATTGAAAATGGAATTCATAAACAAATGTAGATTGTAAAGATAATTTAGTTAATGGGTAGTAGTGGTGCTTATAGAAGTCAAACAAGGATTTGAGTGGTGGCTGGAAATTAAACCGAAGGAGAAAGAAGAGGAGAGGAGTTGCCATGACAACCAGATGAAGCTTTTTAATGAGTTGATTGTATTTAAAAGTTGTCTTATCCATCTCTTTTTTTCTTTGATATTGGGAGTGAGTTGTCACCCTTATACTTAATTTCGAAATAATAAAAAAATAATAAAAATGGCTTAATCATGAAACATAAGAAAGTTGAGAAGATTTGATTTGTGTACTAATTAAAGAGAGTATCTTTTTAATGGCAAAAGTATCTTTGTTTTTGAATCATCAATTCTCATCAACCTTTTTACATAGGTGTCTTCCATTGGCAGCTTCAGTTCCTTCATCTTTTAGGCTCCATGAATTGTTATAAATTTCATTTAATTTTTTAATTTAAACATAAATTTTAATATTAATTTTTGATAAATATAATTGTTCATTTACTTAATGAATTATATAATGGCACACGACTAATAATAACTAAGTTGAGTACTTAATTATATTACTAATTTTCATTATGACCAAGGAGTACTTATACCTCCAATTATTTATATATATATATCATGATAATAAATCACCATTCATATTAAAATTAAAAAAACTTTCTATAAAAGTTTGTAATTGTATGACAATTAAAAGGTCAAATTTTAAAGTAAATAGGATAATAATTGTATGATAATATTTTTTTGCACAGTCAGTTGTATGTCATATATGGATATAAAGATACTAATAAGGAAAAAAAATATTTGTAATGATTATGAATATAAAAATTATAAAAAAAAATTATGTATTTAGAAATTTTTTATGAAATAACTTTGAATAGTTAAAATATGAATTATTATATATATATATATATATATTTTGTTATAGAGAAAGTGGTTAATTCCCAACAATACAAGAGGAGGGGATATGAGATAGACGGTTCGATCCTTAATCTTCTTAATTGGATATCCACACATTTTGCACAGCCACTTTTAACTTTTTTAAAAATGTGTATATGTTTTAACTTATAATTTGTTAATTTATTTTTAGCAATTATGTTTATTTGTATATGTAGGGGAAAACAATATTGTATGCTTTGTTTTCCGAAATTAATAATGCAAGTATAAGAGTATTCGAATTAAAACTCAATTTATAAGTATTCAAGAATTTTCTAACATAAACAATTTCAACGACATTTATAGTTTAAACTTTCTAATGCTCAATGGGAAGATAATATAATTAAATTTTATTTCAAAATCTTGTTATGTTATTTATTATTATTATTTTTTTACAGTAGTGCTAACTGTTTATATATTACAAAATAGACTGATACAAGGCAATGAACGATTCCAAAACAAACAATAAATCATTTTAAGCAGATTTTAATTGAAAGAAAAATTTATTATATATCTAGTTTGGAATAGAGAGGATCTTCAATTTATGGACTTAGAGTGTAAACAAAATTTGGACTACTTTATTTTTTTCTCTTGAATTGAAATAAAAGCCCATTTACCTAATTATTTCAACAAATGGCCGACATTGATTGTATATACAGTCATTGATTTGCAGATTGCAAACTGAACATTTTTTTACCTGATAAAAAAATGATAATTTTTTGAGGATATTATTATATTCTTTTATTATTTAAACTTCTTATAAAATTTAAATAATAAAAAAGATTGGCATTGGAACAGGTGGTTGTTCAAAATTAAAAAAAAAAAAAAAAAAGAATTAAGGGGAGACCAAAATTCTTCAATTTTAACAGCAGGCTCTTTTTTTCTTCTTTGCTTCAGTTGGATGGGCACCTGCAATCTCTTTAAGATTGTTGTTGGGGTGCATTTAAGGATTAATTACATTGCCTTCAACCTTAGTAAATGAATGTAGCAGTTTATAATGTTGGTAAAAGTTGCTGACGGGGCTTGTAGTTGCTCAATGATGGAACTAAGAATACCCCCAGATTCTTAAAAATCAATAAGCCATAGACATTTGCAACTTCAGACTAAGGATATGAATAGCAAATAGTATGGTCTGAGATGGGGAATGCTCTGGGGATAGGAACATAGGAAATGTGCCGTACCGGAAACCACTTCATCGATAGCAGTCTCAAGATTGGTACACTACAAAATACACCTAACGCATTTCATAGAGAGCCAGAGGACTTGCCAAGATTGTCAAAACTTGAAAAGGGCGTTGGAACATCAACCTGTACCTGTATCCGTATGGTTCGAAATAGTGATCTAATCCTTTTTTCACCTTATGATTAACAAAACTTCAGTTTCATTGTACTGTTGCAGGTGGGCATCCATACTAATCCCTGGTAATATGCAGATGGGCTTCTCTTCTGCTTTCCTAGGCTGTGAAAGGAGACAAAAGGAAAAGAACATTAGAGATCACACAAACACAGAGAAAAACAGACAAATGGGAACATGACAAAACATAAATAACATAAAAACTCTGACAGACTATGAGAGTGAGATCAGTGAGCAGCCCTTGTGAATCATGGAAACAATTTCCATGCTTTTTGTTTACCAAAAACATGAGCAGAATGTAATTGACAGAAATTTGTATGCTAAAAACAGCCGCTATGCATGGATATTGCAATTGCAGGACTTAAATTCTAAATAACTAATTCTACCTTTTAACCATCAGCAGAAACCAGAAAGCCGCAATGCTCTTCAATACTTGGGTAGCAGCAAAAAGCCCCACTATAGCTGCTATGCATGGGAGAATATTTCTAAATTATTTTTCTGAAAGACCTTCCCTATAAGTAGTACTTGAGCTTAAAATTCAGGGTGGTCTCCAAGCCACAATTAAAGTTCAACCACTACATAATCACACTCATACATCTACCTACATTATTGAAGCAGTCACATAACTCCAAAACCTTATTTTTCAAATTAACACTCGCTGCACAAATTCTCCAAGTTATCTCACAACAAAAACGCTCACTAGCATGGGGCAGAATAATCAAAAGGATAAATGCATTCCTTAATTAAAATGGCTAGCAATTCTATTAAAAAGACATCATAAGCACATAATCATAAGTATGATGCAATGCAAGAAACTGGAAAGGACAGTCCCTACAGCATCAGCGAGTACATTAAAGGAAAAAGACATTTTTGTTGCTGATTCTGCCAACAAAGCAATATCAACAATTTTGACAAGCAGCTAACACTATCAGATAGCAGGTCCATAGAAGAACCAATACCAGCAATGGTAACTTCCTTTCTTTTTATTTACTAACCCTTTCCTTCAATGTCAACCAAATAATTTTCCTTTTGCATGAAATTTTAGCTTAAGCAGTTAGCTCATATCTAGACAGCTTGCATTCACGAGTTACTTACATTTGCAATACCACTAAAAATTACTTCATAGGCTGTGAGTTAATGTCAGGAATTAGTTCATTTATTTCCCTGTCCTTTGATCAATGGTTAAATTAACATTGAAATAAAAAAGGTTTTAGCCAAATTTGTCAACACACAACACACCAAACTACTTTCAGCATTAACCTAATTAAGTCAAGGTAAGGACAGTTTCAAATTTAAGATTTAAAATCTGAATGTCACTGGACCCTAAAATCCCAGTGCCTAAGCGAAGAAAATTAGATCAAGAAAGGAAAACATAAAAAAAAAAAAATTCCTAGCCTGATTTTATGCTTGAACCACTGTATATAAACAATAGTAATACAAAAAATCACATCACAGGACAAAGAGCTTCACCTTCAACAATGTTATTTATATAGATTAATGCTCGTATAACTTTTTACTTAATTAATTTAACAAATAACTCCAAAATCAACAGCCTTTTCCAGTTAAAAAACATTGAAACTTGCAAAAGGGCGTTAATTTATATTATAAACCAAGCATCTTCCTGTCTTGATTTATTTATTAATGCATTACACCAGCATCGCAAGCTTGAAATTCCTGAATTCAATTAGCATGAACTACAATCATTTTCTCTTACTAATAAACAAGTTCCCTCTACAAAAGAGAAATGCAGAGCAAATTATCATTATACAGACAAAACTTTATTTATTTAACACCTGTTATCCTAACATGAAATGATCGCCATAGGACCAAAGAAACCAGTCCACCTTAAGACTTACAAGCTTTTGTAAATCAACCCAACAATAAGAGCAACATAAAAAATAGGCTGCCTTTAATAAATTGAAGAAAAAGTTTTCAGAATCAACTAAGATAACAGAATTTAATGCTGACTCAGGATATACCTATGGGAATTGTTTGGATATGGGAACAAAAGATGACAAACAGGAACACTCTGATGTCTGAAACCCACAAATTTTTAAAGTAGATTCAAAACTAAGAACATGGATTTCACAACACCTGCCCCAACGAGAGGAGCACCAAAACCACTGTACCATTTTAAGTACTACTTCACCATTAGAATATTGACATAACATGATTCAATTATAAGCTAATGCACTTCTAGGCATTGGATTACATGGCTGCATGAACTGAAAATTGTAGAAACATATACCTAGCCTTAAACCCTTCCTCTCCCTCTTCCTCTCCTGCCAATGGTGACGGATCCAGGCGCCTTGATTTTCTTCTTCTTGCTATCATACTCGAATGATACCATTTCTGTGCGTCCATCATAGAAGTACAAAACTGCATTTCTGCAAAAAAACAAAAACTGCAAATAGATATCTGGAAAAGTGCATTTACAGAAAAACATGAATAAAAAGTGTGATACCCTTCCAATTTTCCTTTAGGCTGTCCTTTGCACTATGCATGTTAACTATAGAGAACAGAAGGG
This sequence comes from Mallotus nudiflorus, assembly GCA_947683625.1. Taxonomy (NCBI): domain Eukaryota; kingdom Viridiplantae; phylum Streptophyta; class Magnoliopsida; order Malpighiales; family Euphorbiaceae; genus Mallotus; species Mallotus nudiflorus. The sequence goes on from CANTUR010000304.1 coordinate 1,429,638, forward strand.
AAGATTGTTTTGAAGAAAAGAGAAAGTATAAAAATTATTTATTTTGTTGTTTTTGGTAATTTAAAATTAGTTAATAAAAGGAAAAGAATAAAAAATACTTAAAAAGAAAGTAAGGCTTTAAATTATAGTATGTGTTGAAGTTGAAATAATTTATACCTCATTTTAGAAGAAATTTTTAGATAAACTCAATTAGTCACTTAAAATTATAAACTTCATATAGTGTAATTAATTAATATTTATTATATTTTTAACTTTAAAATTAAACATCTAACAATGATTATTTTTAATATATTTATTAATTTTTTTAAGAATTATGAATTATTTTTTAAAATATCATATGTTCCGAATTTTTTTAATATAAAATTATGAGTTATTTTTTAAAATAATAACAAGTAATTTAATTTAATAATTTTAAAATTAAATTATTTATTTTTGCCACATTTTGATAAATATTATTTATGAAATATTAAGTATTAAATATATCTAATTAGTTATAAAATTTTTTAATAATTTTTAAATATTAAAAAAATTACTCATATAACTAAAAAATAAAAAAAAAAGGGAGCATTAACTTGTCAAACCAATTAATACTCCTTTTTTTTTGTTACTATTTACTACCACATCAACTCACGAATCAAGTTTTATTCATCGGTGAAAACTTCTTTTTAGTTTTCTGTACTAGACCAGCTCCTAATTTCTCAATAAGCATCTAATTGATCCACCCTAATTTATTAAATTTAAAAATAATAAATGAAATCACTTATTATTATTTTAAAAAATAACCCATAATTTAATATGAAAAAAGTTCACAATATGAGATTTTAAAAAAGGAGAATTAATTGGTTCAAGAAGTTAATGCTCCTTTTTTCTAGTTCCTTAATATTTTTTTTTATAAATGAGTAATATTTTTAACATTTAAAAATTATTAAAAAAATTTATAACTAAAATTAATTTAATTAGATATATTTAATACTTAATATGTCAAAAATAATATTTATCAAAATGTGGCAAAAATAAATAATTTAATTTTAAAATTAATAAATTAAATCACGTGTTATTATTTTATAAAATAACTCATAATTTTATATGAAAAAGATTCACAATATATGACATTTTAAAAAATAAGTCATACTTTTTAAAAAAAAAATCATAAATGTATTAAAAATAATCATGGTTAGATATTTAACATTTAAACCTAAAAACATAATAAATGCTAACTAATTGTGTTACATGTCAAATTTATAGTGGAGAGTTTGTAATCATACATGGCGAACTGAGTTTGCCTAAGAATTTTTCACTTTTAAGGTATAATCAATTTCACCTTACATGAGAAGAATGAGGGAAAATAATTCTCCTTTAATTCTCTTTCCTCTCTATTAACTTTTAATAGCTAAATAACACAATATTTAATTCTCTTCCTATTCCCTTCCCTTATCTTTATATTTCCATTAATCTATTCACAATGTTAGGTTTAGGATTAATAGAAATCTGAACATCAGCTATTTTGCCCATGAAAGAGAATCGGGTCTTCAAGATAGGACTAGGACTGAGCACGGGAAGGAGAAAATATCAAACTGAATTGAAATTTTGAACCGAAAGATGTTAAAATCGTATCGAACCGAATAATTTTAATTTCTAACTGAACCGAACTGAATTTTTATGACTAATTTACTACGGTACTAGATATTTACAAAAAACCGAACCGAGAACTGTATGGAACCATACCGAACCAAAAAATGAATATAGTATCGAATATTAATTTAATAGGTAATACATAGATATTAATAAATAGTAGCAAGTAGTAACTTAATTATATACTTTTAATTATATGGTCAAGTAATATACGTAAAGATAATAAGGGATAATAGCATTTTTAGTCCTATAACTTATATCATTTTTTAATTAAGTCCTATAATAAATTTTCTTTAAAATCAAGTTCTATAAGTTTTAAATAGTCTTTTTGTTAGTTCTATCCATTAGTTAAAATAATTTTTCGTTAGTTAACCGTTAAAATTAAACTTGTTTTTTACATTTTAGTCCTAAAACTTGAAAATTTATATTTTAAATAAATAATTTATATTTTTATTTATAATTTATTATATTATTTAATTTTCACAATAACGTTATTAACGCATTAAAAATAACATCAAAAAAATAAAATTAAAAATTAAAATATTTATTTCTTAAATTATCAATTGCATTAACAATGACAAATAAAATTAATCAAGAATTATTTTAATTATTTAAAATAAATAATTTTAATTAATATATCATATACGAATAAATTTTTTTATATTCGGATAAATTCAATTAGTTTTATTAACATTATAATTTGTGTTAGATTTCAAATATCTATTGAATTCAATTATATTTGAATTAGATATTTAAAAAAAAACTTTACATTAAGCTTTTTTATAAAAACGTATGTTCACTTATTTAATTGCTCAAATATTTATTATAAAAAAATTTCTATTTTAAATTGAATTGATTTTAAAAATTATTTAAAATATAACGTTGTCAAAATTGATTGAGTTTTATCCATATAAAAAATTTATTCATTTATAATATATTAATTAAAATTATATATTTAAAAATATTTTATTAATTTTATTTAATGTTGCTTATTAAATTAGTAATTTAAGAAAAAATATTTTTAATTTTTAAGTTTTTATATTATTTTAGTGAGTTATATAGTTATTATGCAAGTTAAATAATAAAATAAATCATAAATAAAAAATATTTAATTAAAATATAAAAATGATATTTTTAAAAATTTTAGAACTGAAATGTAAAAAAAAAAAAAATTAATTTTAAGGATTGACTAACAGAAAATTAAGTTGACTAATGGATATGACTAACGGAAAAACTTCTTAAAACTTATAGAATGTGATTGTAAGGAAAATTACTTATAGGATTTCATTGAAAAAATGATATGAGTTGTATGACTAAGAATGTTGTTATCCATATAATAATATATGATAAAAATTAATATGTTTTGTCATTAAAATATAATAAATAAATTGTTAACAAAAATATTTTTATTAATTTTATTATTATTAATATTATTATCATTCTTACTACTACTACTATTCAATTAACAAGTAAAAATATGAAATGTTTATTATATTACAATTTGAACTTAAAATATAAAAATAAAAAATTCACATTACATAGTTTCAAATAATTTAATTAACAAATATAAATGTGGAATATCCATTACAACATATTTTTAACTTTAAATATGAGAAATAAGAAAATTATTATTATGGGTGGTGGGGTTTAGGCCATGCACCCAAGTATACGGTGATTACGGCACTGTATGGGCTCAAGGCCCACTAGGATTACTAAATGGGTTTTTTAAGGCCTAAAAGGAGATGGAGTCAGTACCTGCATGAAAACCGGGACACTTTATAGCAACTGAATTCCATGGAGGTTTTCAGAAGCTATCATAAGAGATTAGGGTTTAAAAACTGGTTATGGGCTTTAAATGCCCACCCAACCTTACGGTTGACCTCCGTTTGTGTTTTGTATTTTACTACCCGTGATTCTTAAATTATTTCATTATTATTGTGGTTTGCAAGCGCTTCCAATTTTACAATTTAATTTGAGTTTGCATATTAATCCTTTTGCATATTTATTGTCTTGACATTCAAATCAAATATTGAGAATAAATTTATGAACATTCATTCCAAATAAATGGGGAAGGGATTAGGGATTACAATAATTTGTACAATTATTATAATAATTAACCCAAATGAAACCTTTTAAGAACTAATTAATTCACTAATTATATAGTGATTAAACATCACCAAAACCTAAAACAAATAATGGTTAATTTCGCATTCAAAAGAACAATTTTATTTGCAAAATAATTCGAATTACATTAATGTAAACATAGGCATGTAGGTTCATATAAACATAGATCGATTATTCAACCAATCCTAAAAGTATAACATTCACATGCAATATCAAGAAAAGGACAACACATATGTATCACATACCAAAAATACCAAAAAGACATTAAAACGAAGCATAATCGTGCAAGATTCTGCACGAGAGGCGATTACCACTAGGTCAAGAGGCGACGCCCCTTTGAAGAGGTGACACCTCTTCAACAGGTACAACAGCACAAAAACTATAAGTTTCTTAGATTCTAAGCAACTCAAATATTCATGCAAATCAAAGTAAACTAGCCACTTAATAATTCACATATTCAGACTCTAGATGCAATCCTAGGAAAGCAATAAACATAAAAAAGATGTAAAATGAAGGAATGAAATTTTAAATAAAATAAAGAACTTAAAGCTTGAAAATAAGGATTCTCACTGATTTAGACCCGTTTGATGCTCTTAACTGAAGCCCTCAGATCTTGTTTGGTTCATTTTTGAAGTGTTGAATGCAAGAATCTCCTTCCTTCTTCCTAAGAAATGGATTCTTAGCTTTAAGTTTCCTTTTTTCTTCCTTCTTCCTTCTTTTTTTTTTCAAGAACATTTTTTTTCTCTCTTTTGCTCTCCCTCTTTGCTTTTTTTTTTTCAAAATGGCTAACCTCCCTTCTTTTTAGCCATATTCCTCTCTTAAGCTTCTTCCCTCCTTTTTCCTAATTTCTCTAAGTAGTCAAAGTTACTTTCCACCTTGTATTTTCATCATTGCTTCCCTTATTTTCTCATCATTTCATGCCTTAAAAGTTTTACTACTTTATTCAAAACTCCAGACTAGAGGTAAGAAAGTTGAATTTTGTGTTAAATGCATCAATAAATAACATTTATTGCTACAGGGGACAGGTGTGAAGAGGCGATGCCTCTTTAGTGAGGTGATGCCTCTTTAGTGAGGTGTCGCCTCATTGATGGCCAAAGTGAAGAGGCGATCGCCTCTTCACTAGGCATACTGGGCCTTTGGGCCTAAGAGGCTTGGTTTGGGCTTGATAAAAGGGCTAATGAGCTATTCATTATGAAAGCTTAGAAATATACTTAGATATGAAAGTATCTAGATATGGGTTTAACTTATATTAGCTAGATATGAAAGCTTCAGGCTAGGTTTAACTTATTAAATCCTGTCACGACCCAAAACAGGGGCCACGACCAGTGCTAGGGAATGAGAATTCTTTCAAATCCGGAACCCGTAGTAAGCCTTAAAATAAAATAAAATATGCAATAATAATAATAACATAAATAAAATATTATGCAGCGAAAATAAATCATAAATATTAAAACAATAATCCACTAAAAATAATTAAATTAAACAACCTCATCTCATATATAGATAAACTTTTATTACAAATCCAGTTTAAATCCTTAAAATATACAACTCACACAAATATAGTATAACATCCTTTTACAATTTTACAATTACTGCAGTGTCTAAATTATAAAATAAAACTCAGATAAGCAGTTTACATAATGAAGTCGAGGCGGAAGAAATCTGACGTGTGGGTCTGCTACTGAGGTCTGAAGACGATGACTCTACTGAAAAATAGTCAACGGAGGGGAGTCAGACCTCATTTAGTGAATCGTTATAATATATATACATGCATAGCTAAATGACAATGCACACATTCAATATTATATATAATAAATATATATACAAGCAAATACACACAGATGCAACAAAATCATTTTTTTATATATTTACCGAAAATCACTGTTTATGAAGGATCAAATAGAACCTTAGAAAATCGCAACCTCAAAACAGTGTTAGACAACACTCTAGCCATACAGGCTCACTTATTCCAAATATATTCACTTGTTCCATTTGGACAGTAGACTGGCCCCGAGATACTAAGTCAACCGAGCTCCAGCAGTTTGACTGTCAGTGTGATTGGCTCTGAGACACTTGGTCAACCGAGCTCCAGTAATCACACTCTCAAATCATATCACACATCAAATCAAATCAATCCAATCAATATCATAAATGGTTAGTAATGAAGCCTAAATGCTATCAGCGTATCGGTACGTACTCGGTCCTAGTGCTGCCCACTAGGTAGCATGTTCTATTGATATCCTTCATTAATAAATAAAATATACCTTCATAAATAAATGATGCATGAATTTGAATAAAATAGCAACATAAACCATATATATACTAGAAATATACCAAAAGTAAACTAGGTATATTTCGAGTATATATACGTCAAATAAATTCAATTTAATTACAAAATGAACTAGAAATATACTTAAAAACATTTTAAGTATAAATCATTAATAAAACATGCATATAGTTTAAAATATACCAAAGTATATCGAAAATATACCAAAAATAAACCTAAGAAATTATTAAACCATCTATGCATATTTTATACAATGAAAACATACATTTCTAAAGACATGCATCCTAGAACATGTATATATGAAATAACAACTCATTGTTATTGCGCTCCTCGAGACGGGTCTGATGGGTCTGTTCCACTAGGTCTCGGTGTAGCTAAACAAACAAACGACAACAGGAAATCAGAATAATTTTAACAAAAATTCTAAGGACTCGATCTAGAATCTTAGACATAGAGTTAGAATCAGAATTTGACCGGATATCACGTTTTACGAAAATTCTATCAAAAATCCGATAGAACCTCCCCTGTAAAATGGACATCTCTCTACTCAAAGAGTAGAGCTGGTCTTGCAAAGAAATACACTTCAAATATACGCAGAACATAATTCACAATCCCTCGGTCGGACTCCAAACTACAATTCACTGACCGAGGTTTACAATTCATAGAATAATTACAAAAATACCGAAAATGCTCTTATATACTAAAAATACATTTTATCAATCCAAATTACATAATTAACTCTAAAACACATTAAAACTGATAAAAACTCATTTATTTAGGAAAATCTATATTATATATAATTTGAAAATAATTTACAAAAAATAGTTTTAATTAGTTAAAAATACTAAATAATTTGTAGAAATTATTTTTATACCTTAAATAACTAATAAAACCAATTTAATTACATTTTTAACCAATTTAGTGTCAAATTACCAAAATACCCATATATATATAAATTTACTAAAATTAGCTAAAAATTCACCAAAAATAATATAATTACTCAAAATTAATTTTCTCAACATATAATTCAATAATATCAATAAATATACTCAATTAACCAATTAATTTCAATTAAACACATAATTAACCTAGTTTTTCAAAATTACATAAACTTAATAAATTCCAAATAAATATATAAAATTCACAAAAATTACCAATAAATTTCTAAAATGAATTTCAACACCTATAATTACCATAAAAAACAATTTCATAATTTAATTAATTAATTTTTGAAAATTAGAAAATATTAATAAAATAATAAAAAATACCCAAAAATCAAAATAATTCCTAAAAATTCTATAAAAATTACCACATGTAGATTAAGCTACAAGGATCAAATTTTTTTAAGGGAGTTTTTATGAATCAACCAAATTGAAGCTAAAAAAAATTCAGAAACCCTAATAGGCCGAAATGAAAAAATTGATACCTAGGAAAATTTAGACCATTTTAAGTGAAAAAAAGCTTGGAATCACACTCACCGGAGCTCAAGGAGAAGATAGAGACCGGTGGCATCGAGTTTGGTGGCTGGAATCACGTTGATCGGAGCTTGGTCGAGTTTTGGCTTCGGCTTGGTTTTTGGCCAAATCACGCCGGAAATGGGTGTTGTTGGCGGCGGGGATGGCTATGGATGATGGTGGCACGCAGGGAGGCACACCGATGGTAAGGGGAAGGCTGACAGATGGTGGTGATGGTGGTAGGGCGTCGGGTTGAGAGGAAGAGGGGTCAATGGCAAGATTTGTGAATTTGATAAACTTTATAAATTTTGTATATATATATATATCTTTAACTTTAATTATAATAATATATATTATTATATGAAAAATAATTGTACACCCCAAATAATAAATATATAAAAATATACATATACATATAAATATCACATATTAATAATAAACTATATAATATATACATAATTAAATAATAATAATAAACCCTAAAATGTTAATTGTATATTTATATATATGCATGTATATGTATATATGTTAATTTGAAAATATACTCATGCATGAATTCATGAAAATTTACAAAACTATTTAGAATATTTAATATTAAATTATTTACGTTGTAATTTTCCCGAAAATAGCATTCCCGGAAAAATTTTACGTAAATACCTTAAAATAATTAAAATTAGCTTAAATAAATATCAAAATCATAAAAATATCATGAATATGTACAAAAATTATTAACACTGCACATCCTGATGCAGTATAAAAATATTTAAAAACTCGGGATATTACAAATCCCTTCTAAAGAAGATCTCGGGCTCTTCTTGCATTCAAAATTTAGACTATCTCATCACTGAGCTTTCATTGCAAGCCGATGAAATCGAGGGTGTCCACAGTTTGCCCCTTTGGTTTTTCAAAAAACTAATTTATGAAATCAATTTTTGAAAAAGCAATATGCATAACAAATAGCAAGAATGACATACTTGACCTGCAAGCTTCACTTGGGCCGTCAATTTCGGGAATTAAAACCCAAAAGGTCAAACTTTAGCTTGAAACGTGACCGTGATCCTTAGGTTTTTCTAGCCCTATCAGTCACTCATTATAAATTTGGTGTGAACCTTCTGCCTTTCTAACACAAGCTTCACTCAATAGAAAATGATGGTGTTATGAGCCTTTATGACTTATAATTGGTGAAACTTAACTGTGTTCCTTGGGTTTTTTTGGCCTAATCAGTTGCTCATTATAAATTTAGCATGCACCTTCTGCCTTTTTGACATAATCTTCACTTAATAGAAAAGATGGCATTCCAAGCCTTTCTAAAATAGAACTGGAGAAACATAACTGTGTTCCTCGAGTTTTCCTGACTCAATTAGTTACTCATTATAAATTTGAAGTGAACTCCAAGCCTTTTCGATGTGAAACTCACTCAGTAGAAAAGATGGCATTTCAAGCCTTTCTGACATAGAACTGGGGAAACATAATCGTGTTCCTCGAGTTTTCTTGGCCCAATCAATTACTTATTATAAATTTGGCATGAACTCTAAGCCTTTTCGATGTGAAACTCACTCAGTAGAATGATCCTAGGTTTTCTTGACCTGAGTCATCACACAAAAACATGATCCTAGGTTTTCTTGGCTCGAGTCATCGCTCAAATGCGATCTCGGGTTTTCCTGGCTTGAGTCATTGCTCACAATGGTGATCCTGAGTTTTCCTAGCCAGAGTCATCACATAAACGTGATCTTGAGTTTTCTTAGCCAGAGTCATTACCTATAGAAACGCGATCCCAGGTTATCCTAGCCTGAGTCATTGCTCATAACAGTGATCTCGGGTTTTTTTGGCTTGAGTCATCATATAAAAATATGATCTTGGGTTTTCTTAGCCCGTGTCATTGCTCACAAAAATATGATCCCAGGATTTCCTACCCTGAGTCATCATACATAAATGTGATTCCAAGTTTTCCTAGCCTGAGTTATCACTTAAAGAAATGAGATCCTAAGTTTTCCTAGCCTGAGTCATCGCTTACAACAGTGATCCTAAATTTTCCTAGCTTGAGTCATCACATATAACAGAAGATGCACTTCGAGAATACAACCTAACCAGAAATTCTTCAAACTGATGCTTTGATTAGCAAATTTTTAATTTTTAATCTTTAATTTTGGGATACACCTGAGAAGTGACATGATCATCATCATTCGTTCTGCTTGATCCACTAGGGATTTTTTTTTAGTTCCACTGGGGATGTCCACTTCGTAGGTCATTCTTTCCTTTAGTCAATGGGCTTTGCCCCTCTTTCTTTTTTAGTAAGTTTTCCTTCTTTACCCTTTTGCTTTTCCATATAAAGCTTCTTTTTCTCTTTTCTTTAATTCACTTTTGCTTTTTAAGCTTTCTTCTTTTTTCTTTTAATTTTCTTTTCACCTTTCAAAGCTTTCTTGCTATGGATGCCACACGAACTCTAGATTTACCTGCTTGGGATTAGGTGACACATATAGTACATGCAACATACAACTTTAATCTCAACCCCAGAGACGAGATCCCACTTATTGTAGATGTGCAATCTCATATTTACAGACTGGCCATAAAATAGGTTCGTGGTTGATTCATTTGCTTTTTTCCTACAAATAAGGTTAGAAAACATCAGGTTATTAACCATAACCATGTATTAATCATAAAAAATAAGAATGCATGTGATTAAACTGAGAAAAATTGAAGATAATTAAAAATCTTTATTAGTTCACCGATATGAAGAGGTGACGCCTCTTCGGTCAAAGAGGCAATCACCTCCCAGAGAAGAGGTGTTTATCTCTTTATGGGAGAAGGGGACTTGTAGAGGCGATCACCTCTTGTGAGGAGGTGACGCCTCTATGGTGAGGCGTTTGCCTCTTTACCAGTAATTTGTAAAATTTTTGAATTTTTTAAAAATATTTAACTCCCTGTTTTTCATCAGTTTAATACACATACACTGAAGGGTTCTAGCAACTTCAGTGGTGATTGTATCTGGTATGATAACTTTCCTCCCGCTATCAAGGCCTGTATATTCGACACCGAATTCTCTGACTTCATTCTCGCTTTACTGAGTTCTCAAATGTGGACTAACTACTAGCCTTTGTATGCTTTGATGGAGAGGTGGTCGAACACTACCCACACCTTCCAACTTCCTTATGGCAAGTTTGCTTTGGACTTGATTTCTTTTATAGTTGTGACCAACATTGCTTGTGTAGGAGATCCTATTCCCCTTGATGTGATTCTACATCATCTCTCTTCAGAGCAACTTGTTTATGTTGAGCGTTTGCTAGTCATGGTCCCAAATATAAAGGGGACTTACATTGTAAAGGTTGACTCTATCAAGAGTTACTACACCTCGGAGAGAGTAGCAGCTACCACTTTTAGCCTTCAAATTGATCAGGTGGTAAGGGCCTTCTTGGTTTATTTATTTGGGATTATGCTTTTTACTGACACAACGAGTTCTATTGATCTATACTTCGTGCCACCTCTATGAGATCTTGACTTGGTGGCTTCATACAATTAATGGAGTTGTGCTCTGGCTTATCTATATCGGATCATGGATGATATCGTCCAAGGATCTAAATGGTTATGTGGCTTCTAGCACGCTATTCTGGTATTTCGCTCTTTTCCTTCATTATTAAGTTTGACTTAGATATTGTGATCATGATCTGTTAACAGCTCTTCTCTTTCTTCTTTACTTTGCAGGATTAGGCTCTAGAGCTGGAATTGATTATTGGGATATCTCCCATCCATGATGTACCCTTTCCAACTATGTCGAGGTGGGCTCCTAGTTGATCTTGTAGGAGGGCTACTGTTCGCGTGCACATCCATCACAAGTGCCTGAACTCTTTGACCTTTGACCAGGTATGTATTGGTAAATTAAATCATGATTATTAATCTTTTTATTAATCAAATTTATTCACTTGCTTGTTCGCTCTGGCAGATTTGCCTAGACTTATGGGGTCCTAAGGCTACATGGTCCTAGGCTATGATTCACTCTATTTTATTATCTCAGAAGAGGGTGCTACTCTAAGGACTTAGTTGTAGAGTTTTGTTCTTTAGTGAGAGGATTCGATATTGGCATAGGGGTGCTCGGGCAAGACGACCTCCACTTGCTCCTCCTCGTGATATCTTCTAGACTCATCTATTGAAGGGAGAGGAGGTAGATCATGTTGTTGAGGGAGATGATGCTAATGATCATTGTGGGAGGAGGAAGTCTCACTATACAGACTTCGCACAGACTCATCTCCTACAATAGGTGCCTCTTGCTGCATCCATATTTCAGCTAAGTAAATAATTCTGTTAAGCATAGAATTTTATATTCTTATTTGCAGATGTCTTCTTTGTGAATTATTTTTTTCTTTCTCTTCAAGCACCCACTGGGGCACTAGTTGCTCACACTAGGCCTACTGCTTAGAGAGGCTTGCTTAGCGTCCTTGTATTGTACCATATAGTGAGGGTATTTTGACTGCCATACCATCTCCTAGTGGTACTTTTAGCTCTAGATAGCACATGGTTATCGGTAGACTCGTTGCCACTCTGGACTTGATGACCCGATGCTGGGTGCCCTCAGGCAAGTTGTCCTGCTAGTTCCTTATATTGGATATGAGCATAGAGCTCATATTTCTCCCAGAGATCTCTACATATATGAGTTTCTCTTTTTTGTAAACTTGTTCTCAAATTTGACTCAACACAGGGTTAGGCTTAATAATTTATTATTCATACAGATGTCTCGAGACTAAGGAAAGTATATGTACAGGGTCATTAAGGCATAGAGAGACTTCCTGATAAGTGTTACTCAGTAGTAGAAGGTAACAATCATCTCTTACTTCTACATGTATGCATGCTCTTATGATTTCTTACCTTTTGTTGTATTCTAACTTGAGGAGCTAAATGCTCATAAGGCTAGAGTCACTGTTCTCGAGTGCCAGCTGGCTACCTTTCAAGTGGAAGATGATGAGGAGGAGCACACTAGCAAGGAGGAGCCTACTACTGAGCATACCGAGGATGATAGTAGCGATGATGGAGATACTATGGATGATTCTGCAGATCAGGAGCATAAGGATGATGATGCTAAGGATAATGAGTAGGAGACTACATTATATTCCCTCAAATTAGGACTATTTCTACTCCTTTGGACTATTTTTCTGTTATTATTATGAATTCTCTATTCATTTCAGCATTTTTTACATTTTGCACAAGATGGATGTTTGATTTCATTTTTCTTTCAATTAATTACAAAATATTCATTATAAAAATTGCCTTATTTTATAACTAAACTCAACACATAGAATACAGACATTTTATAGCAATAAAGTCAACTTCTGATTGCTAGAGAGGCATTACCTCTTCATAGGTGCATCGCCTCTCTGACAGTGCTATGCAACCTATAAAATCCCTAATTTCCTCTTAAAATCCCTAACTTTCCTCTCTTTGTGATTTATTTTTCTCTTCTCCATCTAAATAACATCCTAACTTTTGAAAATGATAAAAATAAGCTTGAAACAACTACAACCTATCTTAAAGAATCTAGATGGGGAATCATGGGCCAGATTAGAGCCATTTCATCTATCTTTCTTCTGATCCATGCATATTAGGAAGATAAATTTTCCCCTTTCTCCATGTTCTTGCTCAGTTTTGGGATTCTAAAAAATATGTCTTTAGGTTCAACACTATTGAGCTATGCCCCCTGTTTGAGGAATGTGAGGCTATCCTAGGCTCCTAGATGGATTCTACCTGTCAGATTGCAATTCCTTCAGTTGAAACCCTACATATGCAGTTTATTTAATACCAAATGACTCATTTATTCAACATTTCTCCCTAGTCTTCTCTTCACCATGTCTTTGGTAATAATGTTATGATAAATTATTTTCTTGAAGTTATAAAGTCTGTATATAAAAATAAATTTTACTGGCCTCAAATGATTGCTCTCTGTCTGTATGCTCAGTTTCTGCTTATTTCACCTTCTGGTAACTACGATTCAAAGATTCTTCCCATTTTGGATTAAGTGGAAGGAGGCTTCAATCCTTTTCCTCCTATCTTAACAGAGACCATCATCGGGCTCGACAACTTCTCTAAAACTAAATGATTCTTAGGGAGTCACCTATTATTAGAGGTTAACTTTTTCTTTCTTTTATTATTTCCCGCTTGCTTGTCCTTTTTTACCCATTCATCATTCTACAGCCATGGTTTCATGAAAAATTGAGGTTGCTTATACCTCCCAGAGACATTATGTGCTATTAAGCCAAACATTGTTGTATAAAGAGATTGAACCCTATTCCATAAGACCTTTAGAGTTGGTTGTCCATATTTTCTAAAGCTTTAATTCAGTAGATGTGCCTATGGTGGAGGTTGCAGCATGTGATTCTTAGGTCCTGTACCTACTACATTCCCCTAGTCGATCTCCATTCAACCACTTTTTATAATCCTGTTAGGCTTTGCAGATAGTATGGATAGAAGCAACTGATTGTAGAGCCAGTTCATGAATTTGAGGGAGGACCTCTCTCTCAGAATTTTCTTAATAATCTGATTGCCATTTGGCCCCGTAGATTTATTTTGAGGTTTATTAAACATAATGGAGATCGATCCACTGATGACCAGTATAAAGCATGGATTCAGCTTCAGAAGATGGATATGGATGAATTCTTAAGAAATAGGATTATAAGAGCATTGTATGCTCTAAGTATTCAAGGGGTTTATAAGAAAAGAAGGAAAATTTAATTTATGCAATTTAGTCTTTATCTGCTCTTTTGTTGAATGGAATTTCCCTTTTTAGTTAAATAATGTGTAATAAGCATTTAATGCAATGTTTAAAAATAAGAAAGATAATATATTCCATTTAAATTAAGCATAAAATGACTATATAATTTGTTTCTCGTATATCCCATGTCATTAATTAACTTGCCCTTGTAAGTTTTCCAATTAACTATTCTTTATCTTTCTCTCCCCTTTTCCATGTCTTTAACTTTTGCCTGGATCGTCTCTTTTAAGGTTTTTAATCCAGTAGGACTTTTTTTTTTTTAAAATTTTTAGTGTCTAAATTTGCCTAGGTAGCCTCTTTTCAAGGTTTTCTCCCTAGCGAAACTTTACAGAAAGTATATTTTTAATTTTTTGAGGTTGATGGGCTCTTTAAATTCATTTCCTTTAAAGTTAGATAAAATGGTAGCACCTTTAGAAAAGAGCTTCTTCACCAGGTATGGATTTCCCAGTTTAACTTGAACTTCCCTCAAGGATCAATCATAATCGGCCTAGTCAGCTTCAAAACCAAATCACCCTTTTTTATCTTGCCTGACTTAATCTTCTTATTATAAGCCTAAGCTATTCTTTTTTGATACAACTGAGAGTGAAACATGGCTCTCATTCTCTTTTCATCAAACAATGTTAGCTATGCTAGCTGGCTCTCCACCCACTGATATTCTAAAATTTTAGACTTTATGAGAACTCTCAAAGATTGGATCTCTATTTCCATTGGCAACACTACCTCACATCCATACACTAAAGAATATGAAGTAACTCCACTCGATGTTCTAGTAGTGGTTCTGTATCCTTACAATGTGAATTGCAGGTAATATGCCCAATATTTATAATTCTTCGACGTCTTAGCCAAAATTTTCTTTATGTTCTTATTGGCGGCTTCCACGGAACCATTGGCTTGTGGTCGATATGGAGATGACTTGTGATGCTTAATCTTATACTTTTTCAGTAAAGTGGCTATCTTAGCTCTAAATTAAACACTATTATCACTAACAACATGATGTGGCAACCTATATCGGCAGATTATGGTCTTCTTTATAAACCTTGCCATATGTTTTAATCCAATAATGACGTATGACTCCGCTTTAACTCATTTAGAGAAGTAATTGATTGCCACTACTATGTAGCGATGATCGTTGGATACTTTTGGCTTTATCTCCCTAATAATATCAATTCTCTAGACTGTAAACAACTATAGAGAAGTCAATCCTTAAAGTTCCATTGAAGGTAGATGACTAACATTGCTATATACTTGGTAGTTATGACACTTCTTCATAAATCTCACATAGTCTATTTCCATCATTAGCTAAAAGTAGCCTTGATGAGCTATTTTCTTAGCCAAAATTGTCCCATTCATATACGGACCACACATTCCTTCATGGATTGCCTTTGTGAGCTTTTGAGCTTTAGCTTTGTTAATACATTTGAGATGTACCTTTGTTGGCACTCTTTTATATAGCACTCCATTATGGTTGATGAATTATCGAGATAACATTCTGAGAGGCATTCTCTCTTTCTTGTCAGCATCTTCAGGAAATTATCCCATTTCTAAGTATTGCTGTAAATTGTAAAACCATGGTTTTTTCATAGAGTCTACCGACATCATCCTCATCTCTTCATATTAAAGGATTTGAGATTTTACAAGGACAAGAGGTTTGATTGTGGTTTACTTTTCCCCTTCGCATATCAAAGCTAAAGTAGCCAAAGCGTCTGCTATCTGATTCTCATCTTATAGCAAATGTACAAATTTACACTGGGCAAAAGTTAACAAGAGAGTAACAGAATAATCCCCATTCATTTTTAGCTTATACTCCTTTACTTTGCACTGGTTAGAGATCTATTTCACTACTAATATTGAATCTCCATATACTGTGATTTCTTTTGCCCCACATTTTTAGCACTTTTAAACCGAAGATGCTCAACTTGATTTTTGGTAACTTCAAATTCTAACCTTTTCATTATTGGGATCATTTCTTCTTCCGGTGAGATCAAAATTATGCCAATACCTACTTCTTTGCTGTTAATAGCTCCATTAAAGTACATGGCCCATGTTTGGATTTCTATTGCCCCCAAGTGCTTATTTGGAAATTCTAATTCCCATTCTTTTTCATCTATCATTAGGTTTTGAGCTAGGAATTCAACTATGGCTCTTCCTACCACTTTCTTTGCCATATAATCGATGTCAAACTCAATAAGCAAAACTAGCCATCTAGCTAATTTCCTTGTCAGCGATGGGGTCTGTTGTAAATATTTGAGAGGATCATGCTTGGAAACTACCTAAATTTAGAAAGATTAAAAGTAGTGTCAGAGTTTCTTCATTGCCTAGATCACAGGCAAACACATCTTCTCCACCAAACTATAGTTGGCTTCATAAGGCAAAAGTTTCTTACTCAAGTAATACACCACGTGCTCAATCTTTCCTTTACCTTCTTTAGTGAGCATGGCACCTATTACTTCCCTCTCGTTTACCAAGTAGAGAATTAACAGTTTACCTATCCTTAGTGGCCACAAAACTAGAGGATTTATCAAATAATTCTTGATAGTCTAGCACTTGTCATCCTAAATAATCAGCTGATTTTTTTCCAGGAGTTTAAAAATTGGCTCACAAATCATGGTCAGCTTGGTGATGAACCTACTGATATACTATAGCTGCCCAATGAATCCCTTAACTTCTTTCAATCTAAGATTGCACTTTTTAGCCCTACGAAGAACTTATCTAGAGCCTCAAAGTGCCCTTATATGGTTAGAGATCTGACCATCATGTCATCTATGTATACTTCTATCTCTTTATGGACCATGTCATGCAACAGGGTAGTAGCCATCCTTTGATAGGTAGCTCCTGCATTCTTCAATCCAAATGGCATAACTGAATAGTAGTACACACCCCATATGTGAAAGAGGTTTTCAATTTATCAATCATTACCATTATAATCTAGTTATACCCTAAGAAGCCATCCATAAAGGAATACATGGAATTAGAAGCCACACTATCGACTAGAGTGTCGATATGTGGCAAGAGAAAGTCATCTTTGGACAGGCTTTGTTTAAAGCCTTGTAGTCCATGCACATCTTGATCCTTTTGTCTTTCTTTGGAATTGGCACGACACGTGCTTGCTATTGAGTGTCATCAATTACTTCCACGAATCTTACCTTGGATTGTTTTTCAACTTCTTCTTTGATAAAAAGAGCCCATTCTGGTCTCAATCTTCTTTTTTTCTATTTTACCCATGCGATGTGAGGATATGTGGGAATTTCATATTTTATGATCTCTCTGTCAATCCCTGACATATCTTCATAACCCCAAATGAATACTTTCTATCTTCTTTTTATTATTTCTTTTATTTTTCACTCTCATCAGGAGTTAGATCAAAAGCAAAAAGTATATTCTTAGGATTATCACATATGCCTAAGTTAAATGATTCAGTTTGCACTAAATTAATGTCAAACATATGCATAAAATGATAATCACAAACTGAATAAATGTTAAGTAAAACATCATACAAGTAAGCAAAATCAGAGGTCATTGCATTTATTTTGGAAAAGAAAGGGTCCTCAGAGTTAAATAGGTTAGAAAAAGAAATCTCAACATCATCATAAAACACATCAATAATGGAGTCCAAAACAAAGGATTCAAAGTCAAGTTCCTTTTCCTGGTAATCCGTGTCTTTCAGCTCCACTGTAGGGACATCCTCTTCAGGTTTTGGGAACAGTACTAATTCCTCCACCATTGGCTCTTTTATAGTAACTTTACTGGTCCTATTCATTTGCTCTGAGAATATTTTAAAATCAAGGACTAGTTTATCAACAATCAACAACAACTTAGGAGCCCTTTGATATGGATCATTAGTGCTTTTTCTCATAAAGGTTTTCCAGAGTGGTTTGATTTTCATCTTGGCTTTGGATTTAGTCTTTACCCTTATGGATTCTCGGCATTAAGATCAAATGGCAATGGTGGAGACACTAATGGTCTCTCTCTGGTTGAGCTCATCTCTACCATCATCTTTTACATAATTGCTCTAGTCTGTTTAGTCATCTCTATCTTGAAATGTTATGGATCAAAACTTGCTAATGACGTCTCTTTTGACATTCTAACCAAGCGACCGGTATTGGAGCGTGTCCAAGCAGATGGTTGATTAGGATCTATGTCTACAAATAATCCAAATTAGAAACATGCATGGTGTGTATGCATGATATGCAGGGCCTAAAAGAATAAAATAAGAGTAAATATCATATTTACATGTAATAAATAACAAAAGACAAAGCTCTTTAAAAGACGACACTTCCACCCTTATTTCTCCTGCACGAGTATTCAATGGCGAGTTTCTTATCCTAGGATTTTTGGCCAGGTTTTGACTATTAACAGGGGATAACAAAATAGTCATACATATAAGAAACTTTAGAATGGAGCAAACGAGTAAAAAATCCTTTAAATAAAGCCAAAGTCCATTTTAATAGGTTATAATGGGCTTGAAAGGCCCAATTTTGACATGGCCTATTAGCAAATGGGTCATAGTGGGCATGAAAGGCCCAATTTTGACATGGCCTATTAGCAAATGGGTCATAGTGGGCATGAAAGGCCCAATTTTAGCTTAGTTCACTTGTAAATGGGCTTGGGCTTTATGAAAAGGCTTGCTAAATAGCATAAAACACAAACATTTATGAAAAATCTTAGTGGAAATTGTTAAGTCATTTACATGAGTTAAGTCGAGGGTAATAAGCTATGGCTCCCATAGCTATATACATCCATTATGTCTCCTTACTTAAGGGTCTGTGTGACTTAGATAGTACGTGCTATGAGTGACAATAATTGAATACTCCACTACCAGGTTTGAGTGAAACACAGGTAGTAAAGCAAAGACTATTATCAGTTATTTAGGACTGTGTGCTCAATGTGTACAATCGTGTAGTGAATGCAGTAATATGCAAAGGAAATAAAAGAAATAATTAAAGATGACAAATTAGAAAAAACTTGGAATTAATTTCTCTATCCTAAGTGGAGTCACCACTGTGGGCGGCGGGGTTTAAGTCACGCACCTAAGTGTACAGTAACCACTGCACTGTGTGGGCTCAAGGCCTACTAGGATTACTAAATAGGTTTTTTAAGGCCTAAAAGGATGTGGAGTCACCACCTGGATGAAAATTGGGATACTTTACAGTAACTGGATTCCACGAGGGTTCTTAGAAGCCATCATTAAAAATTCGGGTTCAGAAACTGGGTATAGGATTTGAATGCCCACCCAACCTTGTGGTTGACCTCCGTTTGTGTATTGTATTTTATTACCCATAATTATTAAATTATTTCCTTATTATTATGGTTTGCAAGTGCTTCCAATTTTATAATTTAATTTGAGTTTGCACATTAATCCTTTTGCATATTTATTACTTTGACATTTAAATCAAATATTGAGAATAAATTTACAAACATTCATTCTAAATAAATGGGAAAAGGATTAGGGATTACAATAATCTATACAATTATTACAATAATTAACCTAAATGAAACCTCTCAAGAACTAATTAATTCACTAACTACATAATAATTAAAAATACCAAAACCTACAACAAATAATGGTTAATGTCGCATTCAAAAGAACATTTTTATTTGTAAAATAATTTGAATTACATTAATGTAAACATAGCCATACAAGTTCATATAAATAAAGATCGATTATTCAACAAATTTTAAAAGTACAGCATTTATATGCAATATCAAGAAAAAGGACAGCATATGTGTATCACATACCAAAAATATACCAAAAAGACACGAAAATGAAGCATAATTATGCAAGATTCTACACAAGAGGTGATCACCTCTACGAAGAGGCGATTGCCATTAGGTCAAAAGGTGACGCCCCTTTGAAGAGGCGACGCCTCTTTAACAGGCATAGTAGCATAAAAACTACAAGTTTCTTAGATTCTGAGCAACTTAAATATTCATGAAAATCAATGTAAACTAGAAAATAAAAACTTAATAATTCACATATTCAGACTCTAGATGTAGTCCTAGGAAAGCAATAAACACAAAAAAGATGTAAAATGAAGGAACGAAGTTTCAAATAAAACAAATAACTCAAAGCTTGAAAATAGGGATTCTCATTGATTTGGACCCATTTGATGCTCCTAACTAAAGCCCTCAGAGCTTGTTTGGTTCATTTTTAAAGTATTGAATACAAGAATCTCCTTCCTTTTTCCTAAGAAATGGATTCCTAGCTTCAAGTTTTCTTTTTTTTTTTCTTCCTTCTTTTTTTTTAAGAATGTTTTTTTTCTCTTTTTTACTCTCCCTCTCTTCCTTTTTTCAAAATGGCCAGCCTCCTTTCTTATTAGCCACATGCCTCTTTTAAGCCTCTTCTCTCTCTCTTCTTAATTTCTTCAAGAAGTCAAAGTTACTTTTCACCTTACATTTTCATTATTGCTTCCCTTCTTTTCTCATCATTTCATGCCCCAAAAGTCTTATTGTTTCATTCAAAACTCCATACTAGAGGTAAGAAAGTTGAATTTTGTGTTAAATGCAGTAATAAATAACATTTATTATTGTAGGGGATAAGTGTGAATAAGCGACGCCTCTTTGGTGTGGTGTTGCCTTACCGATAGTTAGAGTGAAGAGGCAATGCCACTTTGAAGAGGTGATTGCCTCTTCACCAGGCCTTTGGGCTTAAAAGGCGTGGTTTGGGCTTGACAAAGGGCTAATGGGCTTAGTGTTTTGGGTTTTGGTTAGATATGAAAGCTTCGGGCTAGGTTTAACCTATCTAGTCCATTCTAAAGAAGATCTTGGGTTCTTTTTGCATTCAAAATTTTGATTATCTCATCATCAGGCTTTCATTGTAGGCTAATAAAATGGAGGGTGTTAACAATTATTATTATCAATAAGAAGTAAAAATGTGGAATGCCCATTACATTTCAATTTAAACTAAAAATATGCAAATAAGAAAATTAACATTGTATAATTTTAAATTTTATAATTTGTAATTAAAATATGTTGTTATTATCATATTTGATAACTTATTAGTTATTATTTTTAGTAAGTAATCTAATTTTATTTATGTTATTTAAAATTAATGAGCTAAATAATATTATTATATTTAATAACTTATTAATTATTATTGTTATTAAGTAATATAATCTTATTGATATTATTTAAAATTAATGAGCTAAATAATATCATTATAATTATTATTTTGCTACATAATAATATATGATGAGTGTGAGATATGCATTATTTTGAGCACTTAATGTGTTAGAATTAGGTGTCATTTTAGTTGCATTTTTAATATTTTGTTAAGTTTTTCTTTAGTTTAAGTATTTGTGTTGCATAACTTGAGTTTGTGTTCATTTTTAGTATTTTGGTTTAATTTTATGCATTTAGGTGTTCAAACAACAGTGACAGAATGAGGCATAGGACTTCTGAAGGTTATGGAGGTGTCCAAGGAGCATTTAAAGCATAATCTAGCAAGTTTGAGGCTTAGAAGAGGCATATGGCCATGTGCACCCACACGCATGGCCATGCCTGATTGCTGGATTCTTATGAAGATAGACACATGGCTGTGAGCCCTACTGGTGGCTTTTTAAAATTTGAATTTTGAAGCACTGATTAAGGGGGATTTAATGGATTTTCGAAAAGAAAAACATATTAAGAGGCTAGAGGCTAGGGTTTTATATGGGTGTAGCCTCCAAAAAAATTTTATTATTTAATTTTCTATATCTTTTATAAGTTTTTAGCTTTCTTTTGATCAAAAGAGACTAGTTCTTGTTTATGTTGGTTTTGGAGATTGAGAAATAAAGATTAAAGAACAATAGCCTTCTACTGTTGAGGGGGTTTTTCTAAATACTTGTTATTATTCATTTCTATTTTGATTAATGATGATGTTTGTTTTCTTTTATTCCTCTTCCTTATCTCTTATTATTAACATGAGTAGCTAAGTTTTTATTAAGGTTCTTATATTAATTCAACCATGTAACAATTGCAATTAAACCTAAGCCATTAATATCAATCCATTGGTTATTGTTGAACTTAATGTTTTCATAGAATTTATCACTATTTGATTGAATCTTGTCATGACCCAAACCGAAGCTATGACCGACGCTAGGGAATGAGAATTCTTTTGAATCCGGAACCCATAACAAGCCTTAAAATAATAAAACATACAATAAATAAAATTAAAATAAATATATCATAATTAAAAATTTCAATTTAGTATAATAAAATAAACTCCTTCATATCATGAAATAATTTAATACAATATTCAGCTTAAACATTTGAATTAAAGTCTCATATAGCAAAATAATTAAAACTCATTACTGTTACAAATACAACTAATGTAGTTTTCTAGAGTACAATAATAAATAATTAAGTAAGTAATTTACATAATAAAGCTGGGGCGGAAGAAATCCAGCGAATAGGCCTACTACTGAGGTCTGAAGAAGAGGACTCTCCTGTAAAAACATCAATTGAGGGGAGTCAGACCTCACTGAGTAAATTATTATAATATATACACACGCATTACTAAATGACAAATGCAAACACTTATAAGTATATATAATAAATATATATATATAGGCAGGTGCACACAAATGCTAAAAATCACTTTATAATTAATTTTGAAAAACATCAGTTTATGAAGGATCAAATAGAACCCTAAGTTATTGCAACCTCAAATATCAATAGGAAATGCTCTAGCCATACTAGCTCACTTAATTCCAAGTAAATTCACTTAATCCAACAGGACAGTAGATTGGTCCCGAGACACTAAGTCAACCGAGCTCCAACAGTCTGACTGTCAGTGTGATTGGCCTCGAGACACTTGGTCAACCAAGCTCCAACAATCACACCATTAATCACATCTCACATCAATCAAATCAATCAAGTCATAATTTCCATAAATATGTTAGTAATTCAACCTATAATCTATCGCACCGATATATACTCGGTCCTAGTGCTGCCCACTAGGAAGCACGTTCTATTGATATCCTTCATTTAAATATAAAACATACATTCGAGAATAAATAATATATACAATGACATTTAAAATGATCAAATAAACCATATATATACAAGAAATATATCTAAAATAAATTAAGTATCTTTCAGGTATATATACGTAAAATAAATTCAATTAAGTCATGAAATACACTCAAAATCAACCAATAATATACTTAAACATAATTTGAATATAAATAAAAAAGAAAGCGTGCATTTATTTTAAAATATACCAATAATATACTAAAATATACCTAACTTATACTTTAGTAATTAATAAAGCAATTATGCAAAACTTTACATTTGAAACATATAATTCTAAAATATGCAACCTAGAGCAATGTATATATATAATAATAACTCACAGGGATGTGCTCCTCGAGACTGATTCAACGGGCCTGGTCTGCTAGGCCTTGGTCTCGGTGCAACTAAACAATAAAAGCGATCACGACATTAGAATAAATCTAACTTAGACTTCTAGAGGCTCGATCTAGAATTACTAAACACGAACAGACACAAAATTGGAATTAGACCTGATGTCACGTTTTATGAGAATTCTACCGAAAATTCGATAGAACTTCCTTTGTAAAACGGACATCTCTCTACTAAAAAGTAAAGCCGGTCCTGCAAGGAAAATACATTTCGAGTATAAAAATTCTCATAACCCTCGGTTGGGATCCCAAACTACTAAAATTCCCCAACCGAGGTCCACAATTCACCACAAATTCAAATTCTACAATAAAATATATTAAAAATAAATAAATACCATAAATGCCCTCCAAATATCAAAATATAGCATATTAAGCATTAAAACACCAAAAATAATTATTTTCCTAATAATAACTTAAAAACCCTAATTAATAATATAATATTATTAAAAATCTATTTTCTCGATAATTCCATAAATATTTATAAAAATTCATTTTATAAATTCAAATTACTTAATTAGTCCAAACATATATTAAAATTTACTAAAAATTCATTTATTTACAAAAATAGTATACTATATATTATTTGAAAATAATTTTCAAAAATTAGTATTAATTAGTTAAAATTAGTAAATAATTTGTAAAAATCATTTTTATACCTCAAATAATATTAAAACCAATTAAACATAATATTTAACTAAAATTACCAAATTAACCCTAATATAAAAAATACATATAAAATACTAATAATACTAAAAAATTCAATAAAAATTATATAAATACACAAAAATTATTTTCTCAACATATATCTCAATAATATCAACAAAAACATATAATTAAACAATAATTTCTAACAATACATATATATAACCTATATTTTCAAAATTGACATAAACTAAAAATTATTATAAAAATCAAACAAAATTCAAAAAAAATATAAACTAAATTCTAAAATTCATAATAACCACCAATAACACCAAAAATCACAACTTCATAATTTAAATAATTAATTTATGAAAATAATAAAATATTTAAAAATTCATAAAAATCAAAATAATTCCCAAAAATCACACAAAAATTTAGGGATGTAGCTTGAGCTAGGATGGTCAACTTTTGTAAAGGGATTTTCCATGAATCATACAAAAATTCCCAAAAAAATTAAAAACCCTAAAATGGCTGAATCAAAGAACAAGCAAAACACCTCACCAAATCACGTTTTCAAGTTGAATAGAGCTTGGATTCATGCTCCTCGAAGCTCCAGGAGTCCAACGGCACCGGAAACATGAAGGTTGGTGGCCGGACGAATGAGGGACAATGGAAAAACGAGTTTCGACAAAAAATGGAGGTTCTGTCGCTGCTGGCGCTAGGGATGAGAGAGGAGGATGGTGGAGCTGGCAATGGGAGGGGGTGGTAGATGACGAAGGGTGGGGAGGCACTCTGACGGTCGGAGAACGGACGGTGATGGGCAGTGATGATGAAGATCGGAGGAGAAGAAAATAAGGGGAAGAGGTTTTGTATATATTTTTTTCATAAAACTATATATTATAACTTTAATAAACTTTATATTATAATATTTATTATTATATTACACCAAATTCACACCCCACATACTTATATATTCACACATATATATACATACACACATATATGTATGTATTACACACCATAATTTATAATATACACATATAATATTAATATTAAACCCTAATATATATGTGCATATATATATATATATATATATATATATATATATATATATATATATATATATATATATATATATATATATATAAACTCATAAAATACAATTCAATAATGTAATTTATTAAAATAATAATATTAAAATATTAATGCACTAAATTAAGCATTGTTAAAATAATATTGTCTAAAATAATACATGTCAATATATACATATTTACATAGAAAATTATAATTAAACGTAAAATAATAATAATTATTCACAAAATAGTAAAATAATCAAATATAGTTTTAAAATTTATTAACATTGCATATCCTGATAATTATTAAAATAATTTAAAAACTAGGGTCATTACAAATCTACACAATGAAACTTGATTGATAGATAGGTTTCATTAGATATAAACAACAATCTATTAGACGCTTTCTTAATTGAGAAACATTTAAGCAACTAATATTGATTAAGGGATAATGCTTTAAATCGAGTTAAACAACACTTAGTAAGTGAGAGCTATAAATCTAATATGTTAATCTACTTGGTTAATTGTGGATTTATCTAAGAGGAAAACCTAGGATTCTTTAGACACCTTCAAATTGGATTAAGGTTAGGTATGACTTAGGTATTAATTAATCTTAAAAAATGGTTGAATTGATAATAAGAACCCTAGGTTTTTAAATTGATTGTTAATTATTTCAAATTTCCTTTGTTTAATTTTAGTTAATTTTGAACACCATTTTTTGTTGTTTAAATAAATAAAGCACAATTAGTATTACAATACTTAATTTGTAATCTCTATGGAATCGATATTTAATTACTACTTGTACGACTCCGTATACTTGCAGACTACGCACCAATATACAGACATATATTATAAATTACTAAAACAACATAGTTTGGGCCATTACTACGTCGTTTGGATTAAAGTAACTAATGATCTTACAAACAAAAATAAGAGAAGATAAGTGTAAATAGCGGGGTTCAGAGCGCGCCAAAGTTTTCGATAACCACAACACTGTGTGGGATCAGGGCCCACTAGGAAATACAACAGAGGCTTATAGCTCAAGTTAGTGATGGAGTTGTCACCCGGATGAGACTCGGGAAAACCTTTATAGCAACTGGATTTCATGGAGGTTCCTTAGAAGCTGTCTTTAGAGATTGGATTTGAAAACTGGATATAAGCTTTTGGAAGTCCACCCAATTTTGCGGTTGACCTCCATTTGTGTTTTATATTTTATTACCTTTAATCATTAAATTATTTCCTTAGTTAGCATGCAAAATTACAATTATCCTCAAACAAGTTCCAATTTTACTATTGAGTCCAACTTTGCACATTAATCCTATTTCATGTAAATTAAATCCATCATCACGAATTTAAAATAAATAAATAAATGTGCATACAAAAGAAATGGGGGGAGGAGAAAAGAATTACAACCTTTTGTCACACAAATAAAATAAAATAATTAACTAAATAAATGAATAAATAAATAAAAAAACTCATACCAAGGGAGGAAAAATGAGATACATTTCTTTCAACATGCATAAAATAATAAAGCAAAAACTGAAATAAATAAATAAAAATAAAAGGAACTAAAATTGAAGAGCTTATAAACTAAAATATATCAAAAGGTGATCAAATTATCACCCAAATTCAGTCCTGAAAGTCAAGTTTAATTAGCTCCACAAACATTAAAAAAAAAAAAAAACCTACAAAAGAAATACCAAGTTGAAAGCTCTTAAAAATGAAACAAAACAAAATAAATAGAATAAACATAAAGCGATTAAATAAAAGATACAAATAACAGAATCTAATCAAAATATAAAAGCAATATTTTAATGACTTAAAAAACAAATCAAATCAGAATTAGAATATGAATTAACAACAATTAAAGCATGTAAAAGTACATTTTAAAGATTAAACAGCAAACAAAACAACATAAAGTACTTCATATAAACAACATAAAAACATGCGCAGCAAAACAACAAATTTAATCAAAATTGAACATATAAGATAACAAACAGAGAAAAATTTAATTGAGTGATCAAAATAACAATAAGAAATATTTTAAAATATGTAAAATAAATGACATATTATGAATGTGAATGAACAATATATTGCTTGTGAATGAATAATATATTGCTTGTGAGAGAATAGTACTCAAATAGTGAAAAGAAAATCTCTATATAAAGGGATTGAAATTCATTAATGAGGATGTTAAGATTAAGAAGAAGAAAAAATATATTACTCTCCAAATTCTTTCAATATTATAGTTCTCTAAATTCTCTCCAAACTCTTTCTAAATTCTCTCAAAATCATTCTACTATAAAATATTTTTCTTCTAGTTAAATACTACTAAATTCAAGTTTAGTTCTATAACAAAATAAGTAATTTAATCTTTATTTCACAACACGTTATCAGCACGAGGAGCTCTCGATCAAAACAATAAGGTACATATTTCTTAATATTTAATATTTATGAATATATTAGTTGATTATATATTATCATGGATGGCTATGCCTCCTACTAATTTATATATTTATATTTATTTCTTCAATCTAACTTTATATTAATTGTTATTTTTATTTTGTTTTACTAACTACACCATTGATGCAAATATTGCTAGAAATGGTTCTAACCTTATGGATGGCTATGCCTCCTACCAATTTATATTTATGCACATTTATTTTTTTATTATTTATGTTAATGGAAGGCTATACCCCATTTTATATTAGTGGACGGTTTTGCCCCATATTTATACATATCGTTATGTTAACTCACTTGCTATAAATAATCATATCAACATTATTTATTGATTTTACTTTATATAATTTATTTCTCAATATATTATATTAAAAAAAAAAAATTCTAACGGCTATATTTTTATTACCAACGGTAATAAACGGCTATATTTTTCATTATAAATAGATGAGCTATAAATGTTATTCATTCACACAAATTCATACATTTTCTCTTTCTCTCTTTACTCTAAATTGTAAACATGATTTGGTATATTTATATTTGTGTTTTGATCATGACTATTATAATAGTTTTAGGAATAATTAATATGGAAGATGATTTTCTATTTGATATAATTTTAAGTATTATTGTATCATTTTTTTGTACCACTATTATTTCTTGCAATATTCATTCATGATATAATTAATTAGTAAATTCTGATCATGTTTGATTTTTTTTAGTAGTCATCAAATTTATGAATTCTAATTGAGTTATTTTTTTTTATTAGTTATCATAATGACAAATCTAGCAAAGCTTGAGTTCGTTGCTCTTGACATCACGGGAAAAAATTATATGTCTTGGATTCTAGATGTAGAGATGCATCTTCAATCAATGAGGTTAATTGATACCATAAAAGAAAATAATAACACCTCATTGAAAGATAAAGCTAAGTCTATAATTTTTCTCCGTCGTCATCTTGATGAAGGATTAAAATGTGAATATTTGACTGTCAAAGATCCAAGTGTTCTTTGGAAGGATCTAAAAGACAGATATGATCATCAAAGAGATGTAATACTACCAGTAGTCACTGATGAATGGAGAGCTTTACGCTTTCAAGATTTCAAAAAAGTGAGTGACTATAATTCTGCAATGTTCAGAATAGTATCACAATTAAAATTCTATGGACAGACAGTCATAGATGAGGATATGATGGAGAAAACTTACTCCACATTTCATGCATCAAATGTTACATTGCAACAACAATACATGATGCAGAGATTTAAAAAATATTCTGAACTAATTTCATGCCTACTGGTAGCTGAGAAAAATAATGAACTCTTGATGAAAAATCATCAATCCCGTCCCACTGGCTCAATAGCATTTCCAGAAGCAAATGCTACAAATTATTCCAGATATAAAAATTACAATAGCCGTGGACGTGGGAGAGGTAGAGGTCGTGGATGTGGAAGAGGTCAATTCTTTGGCCATGGTCGTGGAAATAAATATAATAATACTCCACAACAAACTCAGACTCAACCTCAAAAGAAGTTAAAATCAGTCATCAGTGGTGTTCAAGAAAGGCCTCAATATAAGTCTGAAACTGTGTGTTTCAGATGTGGTAGTAAAGGACACTGGTCACGAATTTGTCGAACACCACCACATCTTTGCCAACTTTATAAGGCATCATTGAAAGGCAAAGAAAAGGAAATAAACTTCAATGAGCATCATACTCATGTTAATGATACAACTCATTTAGATGTTTCTGATTTTACTGATGATTTTACTGACAATGGAAATTGAGACATCTATAATTTTAAATTTGATTCTGAAGAATATGTTATTGTTATGTATGTTATTTTTAAATTAAATAAAATGTCCTACTTTATAATTATTTTATGTTTTTACCTTAATTGATTAATTTTGTGTTTATCTATTTTGAAGTTTAATATGGATTGTACTCAACATAAAGACAATATTGGAGATCTCTGCATACCAGATAGTGGTAGTACACATACTATCTTGAAAAATAGAGATTATTTCTCTGAAATAAAGCCCACAAAGGCAGTTGTAAAAACAATATCAGGTCCTGTAGATCTGATTGAAGGAATTGGCAAAGCTAAATTTATGTTACCAAATGGAACAAAGTTTATAATTGATGAAGCTTTGTTTTCACCAAAATCAACAAGAAATTTGTTGAGTTTTGATGACATATATCGAAATGGGTGTGATACCCAATCTATTACTATAAATGGTAACAAATATTTAAATATAGTTTCCTATGAATCAGGAAAAATGCAAGTATTGGAAAGACTGCCAAAACTCCCTACTAGATTGCATTACATGCATATACATGTAATTGAATCAAATATGGCAGTAAAAGAAAAATCTTATGATCCTTCAATAATAAATTTATGGCATGACAGATTAGGTCATCCTGGATTAGTAATGATGCAAAGGATAATTGAGAATTCACATGGGCATCCCTTGAAGGGGCAAAGAATTCCTCAATCAAATGAAATGCCATGTACAGCTTGTTCTCTTGGAA
The DNA here is from genome assembly GCA_947683625.1 of Mallotus nudiflorus. Lineage (NCBI taxonomy): Eukaryota > Viridiplantae > Streptophyta > Magnoliopsida > Malpighiales > Euphorbiaceae > Mallotus > Mallotus nudiflorus. The sequence goes on from CANTUR010000304.1 coordinate 1,459,983, forward strand.
AATTAATCTTGAGACCTTCACCATCTAAAATTCAAAATGAATCACCTGTGTTTCTTGAAAGAATTCAAGGTGATATATGTGGGCCAATTCACCCACCATGTGGACCATTCAGATATTTTGTGGTATTAATTGATGCATCTAGTAGATGGTCACATGTTTGTCTATTGTCAACTCGTAATGTTGCATTTGCAAGGTTGCTTGCTGAAATTATTAAATTACGAGCACAATTCCCTGATTATACAATCAAGAGGGTAAGACTTGATAATGCTGGTGAATTTACATCTCAAGCATTCAATGATTATTGTATGTCTACTGGGATCATTGTTGAGCATCCTGTTGCCCATGTACATACTCAAAATGGTTTAGCTGAATCATTGATTAAATGACTTCAGTTTATTGCTAGACCATTAATAATGAGAACAAAGCTTCCCATTTTAGTTTGGGGTTATGCAATCCTACATGCTGCTTCATTAATTCGTATCAGACCTAGTGCATATCATAAATACTCCCCACTACAATTGGCATTTGGTCAAGAGCCAAATATTTTCCATCTCAAAATTTTTGGTTGTGCAGTATATGTACCCATTGCGCCACCTCAGCGCACAAAAATGGGCCCTCAACGAAGATTGAGAATTTATGTTGGGTTTGAAACACCCTCGATTATTAGATATCTTGAACCTCTAACTGGTGATGTTTTTATAGCACGTTTTGCTGATTGTCAATTTAATAAGGTTGTTTTCCCAACATTGGGAAAAGGGGAGAAAGAAGTGAAAAGGGATATTTTATGGAATGAACCATCATTATTGCATCTGGATCCTCACACAAAACAATGTGAATTAGAAGTGCAAAAGATTGTGCACTTACAAGCAATTGCAAATCAATTGCCAGATGCATTTACTGATACAAAAAGAGTGACTAAATCATATATACCAGCAGCCAATGCTCCTGCTCGTATTGAAATTCCAGAAATAAAATATGAGAATAAAGACACTCATGAGTCTAAAACACGCCAGAAGCGTGGAAGACCAATTGGTTCTAAGGATAAAAATCCTCGAAAGAGAAAGGGAGTAGATAATCATATTGATAGCGATGAAAATATCCCTGAAGAAATAGAAAATAAAGAAAGTCATGAAACATTGTCATATACTGTTGCATGTGAAATCATAAATGACAAAGATGATCCTGAACCAAAATTAGTCATGGAATGTCAAAATAGGCATGATTGGATAAAATGGAAAGATGCTATGCAGGCTGAATTGGACTCACTAAACAAACGAAATGTTTTTGGGCCAATTATTCCTATGCCTAAAAATGTGAAACCTGTAGGATACAAGTGGGTCTTTGTACGAAAGAGAAATGAGAAAAATGAAATAATAAGGTACAAAGCTAGACTTGTAGCTCAAGGTTTTTCACAAAGGCCAGGAATTGATTATGATGAAACGTATTCTCCTGTTATGGATGCAATTACGTTCAGGTGTCTGATTAGCCTAGTAGTTTCTAAGAAATTAGAAATGCGTCTTATGGATGTTGTGACTGCTTATTTGTATGGATCACTTGATAGTGACATTTATATGAAAATCCCTGAAGGATTTAAAATGCCTGAAGCATTAAGTACAAAACCCAAAGAAATGTATTCGATCAAGCTCCAGAGATCTTTATATGGGTTAAAACAGTCTGGGCACATGTGGTATAATCGTTTAAGCGATTATTTGATTAATAAAGGATATGTGAGTAATATTATTTGCCCATGAATTTTTATTAAGAAAAAAATATCCGGATTTGTGATTATAGTTGTATATGTTGATGATTTGAATATCATTGGAACAGAAAATGAGATCCATGAAGCAACAGTATACTTAAAGGAAGAATTTGAAATGAAAGATCTTGGAAAAACCAAGTATTGCCTTGGTTTACAAATTGAGCAAATGCACAATGGGATATTTGTGCATCAATCAAATTACACAGAAAAGATCTTGAAACGCTTTAATATGGATAAAGCAAATCCTTTAAGTACTCCAATGGTTGTTAGATCACTCAATATTGAAACTGATCCATTTCGACCCTGTGAAGAAAATGAAGAAATTCTTGGTCCTGAATTTCCATATCTCAGTGTCATTGGAGCTCTAATGTATCTTGCTAATTGTACTAGACCTGACATTTCTTTTGCAGTTAATTTATTAGCGAGGTTCAGTTCAACTCCAACAAAAAGGCATTGGAAAGGGGTCAAACATATACTTCGATACCTTCGAGGAAATGTTGATTTGGGTTTATTTTATTCTAACAATTCAAAACAAGAATTGATTGGTTATGCAGATGCAGGGCATTTATCTGATCCTCATAAAGCGAAATCTCAAACAGGCTATGTGTTCACAAATAATGGAACTACAATTTCTTGGTGTTCCCAGAAACAAACGCTTGTCACTACTTCCTCAAATCATTCTGAAATTATTGCACTACCTGAAGCAAGTAGAGAGTGTGTGTGGCTTAGATCAATGACACATCATATTGAAGAATCTTGTGGTTTTCCAGTCAACAAAAGTCCAACAATTTTATATGAAGATAATGCAGCATGCATTGCATAGTTAAGGGAAGGATATATCAAAAGTGATAGAACCAAACATATACCTCCAAGATTCTTTTCATACACTCAAGAGCTAATAAAAGACAATCATATAGATATCAAGTATATTCAGTCTAGCCAGAATTCAGCTGATCTTTTCACAAAGGCACTTCCAACTACAATCTTTAGAAAGCACGTTCACGATATTGGAATGCGACATCTACATACTATGTGAAGGAAGATTATACATATCAACTTGAGGGAGAGAATATCATGCACTGTACTCTTTTTCCTTAAGCTAAAGTTTTTCCCACTGGGTTTTATTTAGCAAGGTTTTAACGAGGCAGTTGCAAAATATTGTTATTCAAGGGGGAGTATTATGAATGTGAATGAACAATATATTGCTTGTGAATGAACAATATATTGCTTGTGAGAGAATAGTACTCAAATAGTGAAAAGAAAATCTCTATATAAAGGGATTGAAATTCATTAATGAGGATGTTAAGATTAAGAAGAAGAAAAGATATATTACTCTCCAAATTCTTTCAATATTATAGTTCTCTAAATTCTCTCCAAACTCTTTCTAAATTCTCTCAAAATCATTCTACTATAAAATATTTTTCTTCTAGTTAAATACTACTAAATTCAAGTTTAGTTCTATAACAAAATAAGTAATTTAATCTTTATTTCACAACATGACATAATTAAATAAAAAATCATTGCAAAAAATTAAAAGAGGTCCGTCTATGAATAATAAAAAGAAATTTGGAAAGTTTTAACAAGAGAATCAATTTAAACAAAGATTCAAGTTTCTAAATAAATCAATTAAAAAAAACAGAAATAAAATCCCAAAATTTACAACTTAAAAAGGCGCTTTAATGATAAGGCATCGCCTTATGGCAATAAGACAGTGCCTTATCAAATAGACAATGCCTTATTACCTTAACAGACTGTTTCAATGAAAACTGTTTTTAAAAAACAAATTATAAATGCAGAGCTAAAACAAAATTAAAGGAAAACAAATGTATTTTCTAGGAGTCGACAACTCACTCAAAACATATTTTAAAATTTATAAAATGATAAAATTTGATAAAAATGAAAGAAGAGGTTACTGTTTTGAGTTAAAAGGTCCAACTCTTGTCTTTGGCCCTTAGAGGCTCTGTAACTATTCTGCAACGAGAACTCAGTTGATTCTCTTCAACAACCCTTTTTTCCTTAGCCCTACCCACCTTTTCCTGACAGTGTTCCCCTTTCTTTCTTCTCTTACTGCCTCCTTTTCTCTTTGTGTTCCTATTTCTTTTACGTAATTTTTTTCCTTTTTTCCAACCCCCTATAACAGAGCCCTCTCTTCCTCTTTAAAACCCACTTTCTCCGTTTCTTCCTCACCCCATATTTCTCTCAACTGTTCGCCCCTCCTTGATTCCTGCTCTAGATCATGTTGTTAGCAACTAATTTCCATTTTCTTAGAGATCGTGCGAACAACACTCAATGTTATATTTTTTTTGAAATATCTGCTACTAAGGTGCCGCCTAAATACTAAGGCGTTCACCTTAGTGATAAGGCGATGCCTTACTACTAAGGCCCTTCGTCTGATCAATGGGTCAAGCTAATAGCCTGATTAAGCTTGGTGGGCTTTGGAGAGAAAGGAAAGTTGAATTGGGCCTTGTTGAGTCCAGTTTATTTCTAAAGTCTTCATCGTCAAGCCTCTGCTCATGGGCTGGACAATTCTCGTGCCGACAATAAGTTATTTTTATTAATGAAAATATATTGCTATTGTTATATTTAGTATTTTATTAATTATTATTATTATCTTTAAGTAATTTAATCTTATTGATATTATTTAAAAGTAATGAGGCAAATAATAATAATAATAATAATAGTAATAATTTTTTTTAATTATTATTATTATGTGTGTATATATAAACATATGTACATACAATAACCAAAACGACTTATTTTTACCCCAAACTATGTCGTTTTGATTTGTGGATAATAAATATAATTTTAATTGATAATATAAATTTATTTATTACATAAATTCCTGGATTCCCATTTTGAACTGTACCATATCGATCCGTTCAGATACAATTGAATCTCCATACTGAACCATCTCGAAAAAGGGGATGATGCCGATATGAAGATCCTTAAATTAGATACTGCTATAGGAGCTTTTTTTTAAAATTTTATAATATCATTCTGGAGATTTTAAATCCCTAAATTTCCTTGACCCATGCTCACCCCTTGGTAGGACTGTGCATCAAGCGGATTGAATTGGTTTAGGTTTGAATATTAGGTTCCAATCGGTTTTGGAAATGGTTATGTATAAGTTGAATCGTGTAGGATTAATGTGTTCAACCAATGGTTCAGTTATTTGAAATTATCAGGTTAAATAGATCGATTTATTTAGATGGGCTCGGATTGATTTGACCCATTAAAATTAAGCCCAAAAGCAAAATTATATTAATTTTTTATAATTTAGTGGGTTTGGCCCATATTTTACATGCATTGAGACTAAAATACTAGCCTAAAAACTAAATATAATCATAATTACAATTAAAAGTTTATCCTAATAAAACTATCTGACCAAATAACTATTATATGACTTAATTGCAGTTACAAAAATAATTTCTAATCATCTAAAATGCAATACAGTTTAAAAATTTCATCTGTTGTGCATATTCAATTAACAAAAAGCCCAAAATAATAATAGGAGTCCATCTATAAAATAATAGGACTCCTGAATTCTTGCATAAATGCAACAAAAATAAAGAGTGTTAAACTATGAATAACACTGAAATATGAATTGTTAAAATCAAGAAAAATGAAATGAGTTTTAGAGTATGCATTTTAAATCAATAAGAGAATGATAATAACATAGTTTCTAACAACAATAAGAATGCCACTAAAGAAACTTTATAAACCATTCTACTATTTGAATCATAAAGGTAACAGAGTGGTAAACCATTCTACTATTTGAATCATAAAGAGTGCTAAACTGTGAATAATACTGAAATATGAATTATTAAAATCAAGAAAAATGAGATGAGTTTTAGAGTATGCACTTTAAATCAATAAGAGAATGATACTAACATAGTTTCTAACAACAATAAGAATGCCACTAAAGAAACTTTGTAAACCATTCTACTATTTGAATCATAAAGGTAACAGAGGTGGAAGACTCATTATTGACTCATTTGATATACTAAATAGAGAAAAATAAACGAAGAGATGTGAATTAAAACATCAAACAGAAATAATATAACTCCTTTTGTAAGTCTCTAACATTATCTCCTTCATTAATTGCTTATATATGCAACCTTAACAATTCAAATGAAAACTTGAAGTAGTAACCATTAGTATCATAAAATATGCAAAATGTTAATGGGAGGCTCGAAGTTTGAAAACCAAGTCATACATAGAAAATATAACCACAATTCCAGCAGCAATAATGAAAATAAGTAACCAGGGAAACTTAAGCAAAGCTTTCACTTAATTGACTCAGTTTAAGGTGGGTGGAAGCAATCATTATAGCCTCAAAATAAATAAATGAATGAAACAACAATACTATGAACAATATGTAACTAGTGCTTATGCAGTAGAGGTCACATTTAAAAAAAAAAATCCAACAATAATAATGTGAACAACATACAAGTCATACTTAGTAATGGAGGCCACATTTAAGGTAACTAGGTCCAGTATAAAATATTCACTTGCACAAACAACAAATACAATCATAAGCAACCAGTATAGTTAAGCTATTTTATAAAATGTAATAACAAAATCATTTAGGAATTAAGAAGACGATAAGGCAACTATTATAGTTGGCCAAAGACCAACTAATGGTAAATCCTATAACATATTAAAACACAATGTTAGTAAATGCACAAAAATAAAAAAACATAAAGTTATTAAAAAAAAACAACTGAAATTGACCATTCTCAAAGTTTTCTAACTCCTCAATTGCCTCTTCGATTAAAATAGGCTTACTACCCTTTCTTAACTAATCAGAGGTGCAAATAAGTGCTTTAACCATCTTTAGAGTTAAGGAACTCCACAAGACATCAAATACTCTCCCACCTGTATGAAAGGCACTTTTAGAAGCAACTATTGAGATGGGAATAGCCAGAACATCACGAGCAAGTTTATAGAGAATGGGGAATCACTCTGAATTTAATTTCCATAGCCTTAATACATTAAAGTTCCCATCTTCTTCAATAATTGCTTCATTTAGGTATAAATCAAGATTACTCATTTTTCCCAAAAGCATGTACCTCAACACCTGAATCAGATTGGCTAAGAGCTCTAGATTTAGAAAAGTAACTTTGAGAACTAGAATCATTGGAAAGTTTGTACAAGGCAACATAATTATTAAATAGTTCATAGAAGGCAGTTTTAACACTAGTGTATAAGCTCCTACATTGTAATTCTTTATAAATTGTATTTAAGGAGAATTATATGTATTTAAGTTTATTTTTAGGATCTATAATGTTTGCAATGAAAATTAGATGGTTCATTTTTTTAGGGTCACCCCAATTCTTGTCAAACTTGGACTTTATGCTAATGATAAATCCTGTGATTGTTGCCTTTCATTTAGAATGCATAATAGGTTTGAAATTTCACCAAAAAAATAAATTGACAGTAATATATTTAGAACCAGAATTTCTTAAAGTCAATTCATAAAAATGCCACAAAAACTTAACATATTGTTTCATAGACTACCAATCCTCAAAATTAGGGACATTATCACCCAAATCTGCCCTAAAACTGAATTCCAATACCTTAAATACTTGAAATGCCTTTTCATAACTAAATGCAGTCCTTAACATTAAGTAGGTGGAGTTCCACCTTGTGGGAACATCAAGTGACAAACCTGATTTGTAATCAACACCCATCAAATCATTGTATTCCCTAGATTTTCTTAATGTAAATAGGTGAGTTCTAATATAACTATTAGCTTCCCTCACCCTTTTAATAGCTATATAATCATCTTTAAAACCCTTATTAACTATAAGATTAAAAATATGTGCAATGCACCTCATATGTACATATTTAGCTCTAACTAAGCTCACTCCCCAAGTTAGCAATTTTTTTTAAAATAAGATATTGTTGTGTCATTATAGGAGGCATTGTCACATTAAAAATCTTCCTTAAACCCTATTCTAGTAAGTAGTTGTCTAAAGCTTTGGCTATATACTCCCCTCTAGTGAAAAAATAGGTATAAATGATATAATTTTTTTATGAAGCCCTCACTCATCATCATTGAAATGTGTTGTAATGCAAATATAATTGATTCTCTAGATAGAAGTCCAGGAATTAGTGGTCAGGCTAACCGTTTGAGAATGTTTCATTTCATGTTTCTCATCCACATAAGAATTAAAACAATCCCTACTAACTATCCACCTAGAGGGGATCTTAAACCTAGGGTATGCAGTAAAAACAAAGTTCCTAAAACCCTCCCCTTCAACAAACTTAAAAGGCAACTCATCAATGATTATCATTTTAGCAAAGGTAGTCCTAGTTTGGTTTTGGTCAAATTTTTAAGTTCTAACCAAACCCACAGGTTCATTTCTAAATGCTTCCACCATATCAGGTTTCAACGTTAAATGTGCTTGTTTAGTGTCTTTGCTGTGTGGATTTTTTGAGCAATGTAACATTTGATTTTGTATTTCTTTAAGTGACAGTTAAAAATTCTAGCACAATATAAACACTTAGCTTTAACTAAAATGCATGTGTCATCTTTTAACTTCTCAAAGTGCTCCCAAGCCCTTGATCTGGATTTAGTCTCTTTACTTTTAATAGCAACAACATATTGCTTAGTAGCAGCAGACTCTACTTATTGTTCTTCCACCTTATGTTGTGATTCAACATCAAGGACACCACCACTAATAGCAGTATGACTGCCATTTGGAGTCCCAACATTCAACTTACAAAAAGAGGTAGCCAACAAATAATAATGTACCAAAAGTTTTGCACATATTATAAATCAATAGCAACAACTCATATCATATGTTATCTACTTAATAATCTCTATTTCAAATAAATATTTAAAATAAACAATAGTAACTCAGATTTGAAAATTATATTTAACATATTTTAATTAAAATAAAAATTAATATAATAGATACCTTTTCAATTAAAAATTAGTAAAATTAAAATTAGAAATCAAGAGTATTGCAAAAGCACTTAAAATTAAATATTAAAATTAAAATTATATTTTAAAATATTAAAATTAGAATTAAAATTAAAATAAAAATTCCCAGCAAACCAAACACCAACACAGTGATAGAAATTTTTTTAAATCAATTATTTTATTATGATGTTAAGGAAAAATATTAATCATTTAATTAAAAATTAAGCAAAAAAAAAAAGGAATATACCTTATATTATTTGCAAAATGAATACAGTGACAAAAAAGCTAAGAGATCTTGATCAAGCAACATGGATCAAAACAAAGTAAAGAGATCTTGCTTAAACAACACAAATAAGAACAAAGCACATAAATCGGGACAAAGCAAGGAAGTTTCCACCTCTTTCTTCATAAAAACTTCAATGCATGCATCATCAGCTTACAAAAAAAAAAAAACACACCAAATAAGTTAAATCTAAACCATATATAGAAAAAATATTCAAATAATCACCAATAGAATAATTTTACTATATCATGTCAATAATGGACATACATGGGTAAAAATTGGTGTAATTGCTTTTGTATATCCACATAAAGACATGCATGTTGTAGATCTGACTGAGATCTCTATCATTGCCCTTCTGTCTCTACGAAAACATAAAGAAATTGAATGGATTTTAGTGGAAAAAAGACTTCATCTATACTAGAAAATCTTAGAGAAGACAAATTAAGAGAGACTGAAAGAGTGAACACACACAGGGAAGTAGGTTTTCAAAAGGAGAGGTAGTTAAGAGAGAACTAAGTTTTGATTGAAGGAGAGAAAAACATAGAGAGCTCCTACTAATATAACAATTGAGAATAAGGGAGATCAGTGTATATATATATATATATATATATATGTCTAAACTACTCTATATATGTGTATGTGTGTGAAACGACGTCGTTTTGGGAAGTATTATTTCAAAAATTCGAGCAGATTAAGTGGCAAATACCCTCCCCTAAACTACCTCTCACAATCTGAGTCACGCCCACTTGGTTCTTATGACCCTCTCCACTATCCAACTTCTTTCCGTCTGGCCCAAACTTTTGGCTCGAAAATTTCAGGCCAAATGGATTATGCTTAATCTTACTTTGAGTCATCCTTCAATTGAAATTTAAATAACAAATTAGCATCCTAAATAACTTTCATTGACATATTAAGAAGCCAAAACACTACAAGAATTTTGGGCTTCAACGACCAATTTTTGTGACTGGCTTTTAAAAAGGATGCAATAAAGCTACTTTTAGCAACCTTTTTTTTCAAACGGTCGCATAAATATGAAAAAACAATAAACTTTTATGACCATAAGAAAATCCTTTCACCATAAATGATCAAGTCTGGTAGCAAATAAACAAGGCAACTTAAAAAATTCCAAATATATGGCGGGTCTTTAAAAAATCTAGGGTTTAATTCCTCCTTTTTTTAAGGGAAATTCTCTACTCCTTTCTCACTTGCTTTATTAATCCTCTTTTAAAACCATCCCAATCACTCGTTTCTTTGAAAAAATTTACTGAAATTTGTGTAAACCTATAAGAAAAATCCAAACTTCCTTCTTCGCTTCTACTTTCTCTTCCAGCACTATCGAACTCAGACTCAGACTCAACCCTTATTTACGATATGATTCTTCTTGGTAAGGACTTGCAACAAAGCTCTGACAATCATGATCATCTTAGGAGCTAAATCGACTCCTTAAACTAAAATCTGTTGCTCCAAAGCTTTAATCTATAGCTTCAATGATTGAATTTCGTTAAATAGAGGCTCCTACTCATATAACTAGTGTTGTTCTTATTGAAGCCACCATTACTCTTCACGTAGCCACCACTATTCCTAATAGAGCTAGAGGAAATCATTGTTGTCGAAACAAGATGGAGAAGGTGTGTTTATGAAAGAGGAAGAGAAACATATATAAGAGTTAGAAAAAGAGAGTGAGAATGATAGAAGCAATGACGACAAAGAGAGATATTGGCATTTATGATGGTGGAGGGTAATTGAGGAGCATTGAAAAAGCTGAAATGAGGTAATTTAATCAAAATTTTCTTGTCAAATTCTGATTTTTTTTTTCTAATTTTCATCCATAAAAATTTCTTTAGCTTCCTAAATTAACTTTTACTATAGTTTCCATCATTGCTTAGTGTTTTATTCAATGCTTGAATCATTTGCAAATCATCATCATTAACACTATTTTATTTTCTGTCTCAAATTTAATGCTTTAGATTTTTTATTTTCAATCAATGATAATGTTTTGATATGTTGTTTCCCTTGTTTAATTTGGAAAATATTTGGTTCATTGTTTCTTGACTATTTTTGGCACCATCATTATGATATTCTTCTAATTTTACATTGATTTGCATGTTAAATTTTCATGCCTTTTCTATGTTCTACATTTTTCCTTTGAATTGAAGTTTTAGAAATATTGGTGCTTTGTAGAAGCTAAAGACTCAAAATTTTGACTTCTTTCCATACGGTCCAAACTTTCAACTTCTTTTCATCAAGCCTAAACTTTTGGCTTAAAAATTTTGGGCCGGACGAATTATGCTCAGTCCTACTTCAAGGCATCCTTCAACTGAAATTTAAATAATGAATTAGCATCCTAAACAACTTTCATCGTCATATTAAGAAGCCAAAAGAATCAAAATTTAATTAAATAGACATAGGAACTCAAGAATATCCCATTTAAGATTTTTTTATATCTACATTCTTGAATTAAACACTTAATTAATTAAATTTAGTGTGACCAAGATTACTTTAGTGGATTATAAGGAAAGGGGTTGGGAATTAATCCACTTCCACTTTCTTTTATTCTTCTTCATGTAAAGATTTGTTCCCTCCGAGGAGTTCAACCCACCTTTCGAGGAATTGGACCCACTATCCACTTTAAAATGAATGTGTCTTTGATAAAAAGTTCATAATCGATATCTTCGCCCTTATCCTTGTTAGAAAAATTAAGCGGTATATTAGATTTAGGATTAAAACATTTGGGTCACAAAAATTTTTGTAGAATTGAAAAAAAAAAGATAAAGATACCTGCTTTAAAGGATACACATTGTAGTAGATGTCAGATGATGATGAGATTTGTTTCTTGGGTTATAATGGCATTGTGGAGGTGGAGGCGATGACATGGTGAGAGTTTTTAAATGGCTACTTGGTTAGGGGGGGGGCAATGCACATTCCCCTTGACGGTTGCTTAATTTTTTTTTAAACTTGGCGGTTTGAAATTAAAACTGGAATTCATGATTTGAGATATGGAGAATTAGCCCTGAACTGGTTCCTTTACGATTTAGGGCCAATTCTGGGTTTGAGTTTGATGGAACTAAAACCAGCCCTTGGCTGGGCCTATGGTAGGCTCTTTTCAGTTTTATTTAACATTATACATATTGTATTACTTTCATATTAAATACACTAGACATAAATTTGAGTTAAAATGCATATTAGAATATTTTATTATATAAATTAAATAATTACTTTTATAGATATAATATGATTTTTTTTAAAAGCTTAATAAGGAACTTTATTAATAAGCATTAAAATCCAAACTCTCCTCAAGAAGAAAAGGAGGTTGAGTAAAAATATAGTTACAAGCATAGAATAGAGCAACTCTAACAAGTGAGTGAGCATACCCATTAGTTTGTCTCCTTATCATTCCTAGCAGAACATAACAATAAGCATTCTCCTATTAACATTCCAAATTTAGACAAATCATCAATTTTAGCATTGAAGGCATTAACCACACTTAACGTATCTACTTCAAAATCAACATTATGTAGTTGTAGATCAGTACACCATTTTATTGGAAATTTCATACCAAAACATTCAACTTCATTCACCGGCATCGAAGTCTTAACATATTGCCATCTTCCTTGAACAACTTCTCCCTACACATTACAAATTAAGACACCAACACCTACACATGAACCTCAGGCGAGATAGCAATATTTGAATTACGTTTCAACCAGCCACTGTTGATGTTATTCAAAAAGGAAAAACTTAATAAAATTTTTTAAAAGATAAAATATTTAATTTTATATTCTCTTTTTAGTTTTTAATGGAATAATTTAATATTTTTTTAAATAATTAGTATAAATGGTTAATTTCCAATATTATACACTATGCATTGATTGAGGGAAATATAAAGGGAAGAGAAGAGAATAGGAGAATAATTAATTTTTGTGTTATTTAACTTTTTTTTTTTTTTTTAAACAACCATATGTTAGTATGTTAGAGGGGAAAGAGAGTTAATAGGGTTTGAACTGACACCAATTGCACCACTTTGGTGAGTGCTTGCCACAAAGACAAAAAAGTTTTGGTGTGTTATTTAGTTATTAAATGTTAATAGATAGGGAAGGAAATTAAATGGGAAAATTCCTCATCATTCCCCTTATTGACAGTGAAATTGATTGCATCCTAAATTGTGTGTAAAATATCCCAAATTGATTGCATCCCAAAACAATTGTAATTTAAAGTTTCATTTCCTTTTTAAATATTTCTCCTTATTTTCTCATTATTAATTAATTTTAAATTATCAAATATAATAAAATCTATATTTTTTATTTCCTTCCTTTCCACTCTCTTTCTTTTCCTTCCTTTTAAAAAACCTTCTCTTTTTCCTATAGTTGCCATGTACAGTGTAAGGGAAGAGAGAGAATTGGTGGGAGGTGGGGGATGCATTGATTTGATATTAATACATATGAAGGAATCTAATTATATAATTGGCTTTCACTGAATTTATGGATTATGAAATTCTAAGTAAACAAATAATTTACTCTTTAAATTTGGATAGACTACTGATGAGTATTCACCTATTATTCCTTTTTTTTTTAAATAAAAAGACTTCTATAACTTTTTAAATATTTTTAATGAATAAGTTGTTGTATATTTTTTTTCTTAAAAAAGAGTTATTGTAGATTCAATAAACATTTAGCAAATTTTCAAAATGGCTCAAATCATCTTTAGCTTCATGAACTTTTCAACTTTATTTCAATAAGTTCCTATTGAATTATTTCTTTTAATTGCGTCTTCAAACTTCTTTTGTAAACATTATATCCTCAAGTTAACTTCTATTAAAATTGAACCACTTAGCCGTTAAATAATTTCCAATTCATTTTTTTAATTTACACAATTACATGTAACAAAATATAGTTAAGTGTAAAAAAAAAAACTATAGTAAAAAAATGAACGTAGGGTATTTTCATTTTAATATAACATTTAAGTGTAAAATGGTCTAATTCTTAAAAAATTCTTAAGAAAAAAATTTAACTTTTAAAATAGTTCATAGTCCTACAAGATACGCGGGCTGTGATTTATTTTTTTTTTTATAATAATACATTAATTGTAATTTAATTTTTTTATAATAATACATTAATTGTAATTTAATTTCTTTGCCTTTCAAAGCCTTTTCTTTTTCTATTTGTGTTTTTTTAGCAAGACGAAGAACCTCTTCTTTCTAAAACCCATGGGTTTTTTTTATTGAAAAAGTTGCATAACCTCTTGTGATTTTGATAATCATAGGAGATTGATTTAAAAAAAAAAAAACAAATCTTTTATTTATATGATAAAACAAATACATAAATAACTTATATATCTCTTTTTATTATTTTTAAACCAATCAGAATCAAGATAAATATATTTTAAAATTAAAAATTCAAGATACCAAGTCGATCAGAGCTATGCAATTCTGATCAAAATTGTAGATTTCTTATCAGTAATTGCAGACACCCGATTCGATTGGCCCATGATAGATGACGAACTGTGGATGTTCAGTTTAGTTAGCTTATAATAGAGCCCGATGATGAGAAATGTAAACTTAAATGCAAGAAAGAAACCTTAAATCTTCTTGAAAATGAGCCTGAGGGCTAGAAGCATATGAATAAGCCTAAAGCCCTTCAAAACCAATCCAAACCATCGAGGCCCATCAGGCCTAGTGCAAGGTAGGCCAGAGAAGCGAATGTCTCTGTGAAGAGGTGATGGCCTCTATAGTAGCTGCTGAAGAGGCAATCACCTCATCATAGAGGTGCTGCCTTTACAACACCCACTTGCTTCTGCATTAAATGCAGAGATGGTCATGGTAGCTAACTTAGTGGGCCTACCTTCTCTGCAACTCAGCCTCTTGTATGAAAAAGAGATCTTTAGGAGAAGAAAGGGGCTAGGAGATGCAATGATAGAAGGTTGTAATAGGGGTATGTGCTAGGGGTATGAATAAAAGGAGAAAAAAAAGAGAAAAGGGACTTTTGGCATTTTTCAGAAAAAAAAAGACTTAGTAAAAAAGGGTTATAGAGAAGAAAGGGGAGTTTTGGGGAGAGGAACTAGAAAGGTTCTAGAAGAGAAAGAAAAGAGAAAGCTTAGGAGTTGATTTGCTTGAGAAAGGGAAGAAAAGAAGCTTGCATTCAAGGAGAATATCAACATTCCAAAACATTTATGAGGGCCAACATTTTGAAAGCTCGTTTTTCAGTGATTACCTCAATCCTTTCCAAGCTTGATTCATAGATTTGCATGGTCAGAGGAACTAGAAAGGTTCTGGAAGAGAAAGAAAAGAGAAAGCTAAGGGGTTGAATTCAACCATATGAAGAGGATGATCAACAAAATCAACAAACTATACAAATGGAAAGAAACATTACTGCACTGCAGATGGAATGAAACAATAGTGCTTCATTGAGCAAGTCAAATATCATCAAATCATGATAAAGAAACCCCTTATAAAGATGAAAAGGAGTCATTCTCCTTTTATCTGAATGTTAACAAAAATATCTCCTTGCATACCAATGCATGAAAAAGGAATTGAACTTCTTTAACAATTAACATCTACCCGGATCAATGTTTCTGAAAACTAAACAGAATTCATTTAAATATTTGATATGCAAGTTGATTTTAAAAACTACCATCTATGCTATTTAAACAGTGAATCCAAGAAAACCACCTAACACCAATCTATAATTAGCTAGTTTTGTCTGATGCATGTTTATAAAGGAGATCAAAAAATGATACATGGATAAAGAGAGAAATCATCATGGAGTTAGCAATTCAAACGATGACCTCTTAAATAATACAAAAATGTAAAAATACAAGGATATCAAAAGTGACAAAGCTAGTAGAAGGCAGGATAAACATACAACAGGATAAGAAATGTAGTCATTAACTTTGCGACATTTAGCCAACTCCATTTGAGTAACCTCTGCAGCTGAATGCTCTGCAGCCTTTCGACTAAAAAATCCAGGCAAAGAATCATATCTAACATCTTTGACAATCACTGTGGACTTGAAGGAAGGCTCATGTGAAGGGCCTTCTTTGATTGTCTCATACAAAGTGAAAATTTTAGTCTCATTCTACTAACTTTTGTAACCAAATAGTAAATAATCCTCCAAAAGAAAGTGCAAAACAAAATAGACACTAACTTCCAGTGTTAGCGGCCATCAAAACACCGTTACACTACACCATAAACAAAACAACATTAAGTTCATAAGAAAAAAAAAAGCAATAGAACAAACTTGAATGCTATCAAAACACAAAAGCAACCACATTTTTTTTCATGTATAAGCAATTCATGCTAAAGCTATGAGATTGTTGGCAGCAAACTTTAAGTGGTTGAAGAAATCAGATTTTATACCCTCTATCATCACATTTGCTTTCATTATAATATCATTCAATGGCTTGAGAAATTCAGCTAGAACAACAATGTCAGGTTTCTGCATCAATTAAAAATTAAACAATTTAACATTGCGAAAATCCTTTGCGTATACAAGAAATGAATGTCACAAAACACAACCAATTCTATACTTGTAATTTAGTAATTATAATAACTTCAATATACTTCCATGAAATTTAAAGTTGTAATCCAAAAATAAATAAAGAAATAGTACCAAAAAATGCAAAATAGATTAGTTGCCTCATAAACACATTAAGATCCAAAATATTCATATAAACAACACCAATAATCCGAATCAAATTAACATAATTTCCTTATAACAACGATTAAGAGGAGAAATAATAATAACAGTGATTTGGAAAAGAAAACCTTATTAGTTAGCCATCGCTTTGTTGCATTGTGGGCGTTCTTGTGGAAAGGAGCTACAGGGGATGGTCGTAGAGTTGGGGATTGAAGGGTTTGCATGGTGGTGGTCGCGACGACGGTGGTAGTGGTGGCGAAGAAGATATGGAACTGATGATAGAGAAGAGAGGTGCCTGCAGGCAATGCTGAACTATTCTTCCTACATTTGCTTCTTCCCACCTTCAAAGAATCAGAGCTCAGACCATCATCACCTACAAAAGTCCAATTTAGATCTTCAACCACAGTTGATGTCAGATTTTGATAAGAAAACATTTCAATACTCATACTACTAGAACAACAAAAATTGGTTACATTCAAAAGAAATTCTTCAGACATCAACACAATTAAACACATACCCCAATTCTACATGTATTGAGAGAAACAAAACTCAAGAAAGCATCTTTGTTTGTTTATTTGCAAGAAAATTTAAAAATTAAGGGAACACTGATTTACTCTTCTTGCAAAATAACAAAACAACCACCAAATTCTCAATTCCCTCCTCTCTTCTCTTTCCTCTATTTCAACCAAAAAGACACAACATAACTGGTGAATAGCAGATGAAATGACAGCCCTTGCTAGAGAACTGTAACCTCTTTCAGAACCCTTCATTTTCCACTGCTGCTCCATTACTGAAACAAAGAAAACACGAAGCACCTAAGAGACTTGCAAAGTGCTACATGACACTAAAAGCGTGAGTTGGCAAAATTTATACACTTGATTGTTAGATATTTTATATAGATACGAGAGAGATATATGTTAACTAGGTCAAATCTTATCAAAGGAAATATAATTTGCTCTTCAATTTAAACTAACGGCTAGCTAAAGCTGATTTGGTACAGTGTTATATATATATATATATATATATATATATATATATATATATATATATATATATATATATATCAAACAAAAAATAAATCATTATTTTGTTTTTAGTTCATAGTATATAAAATTATTTTGTTTTTATTTTATAGTATATTTTTAATAATTGAAATTTTTTATTTTTAAAAAAATTAGTAGATTTAAATATTAAGAAATTATATAATAGAAAACAGTATTTCTCTTTTAAATTATAAAAAAAAAATTAAATTTTACAAATCAATATGATATAATTCAAATCTTATTTTATTATACCGGTTTTTCGCTAGCTTTTTTTTATTAATTTTTTCTAAAAATGTTTTTTTTTTTTAAATGCAAACAATTAACCAGTGGAGATTGAAAGGGAATTTAGTTAATGGGCAGTAGCAGTAATGATAGTAGAAGTCCTGACCCCAAAAGAAAAAAAAAATAGTAGGAGTCAAAGAAGGATTTGAGTAGAAAGAAGGGGAACGGCTGCCATGACAACCATATGAAGTTGTCTTATCCATCTCTTTTTTTTCATACACTGGGAGTGAGTTGTCACCCTTATACTTAATTTTTTAAACCAAAAAAAAAAAAAAAAAGGCATAATCGTGAAACATAAGAAAGTTGAGAATATTTGATTTGTGTACTAATTAAAGAGAGTACCTTTTTAATGGCGAAAGTATATTTGATTTTGAATTGTCAATTCTCATCAAGCTTTTTACATAGGTGTCTTCCGTTAACATTAAAATATATATTTTAAATAATTTTTATTAATAAGATATTAAAGTGTAAATAAATATAAAATATATAGTATTTAAAAATTAAAAAAATTCAATAACTGATTTTATTAAAAAATAAAATTATAAATATTAAAATTGTACTTATTTTTTTTAGCAATTAAAAAATTATAAAAGAGTGGATTGAAATCATAATTTTAATTTTATAATATTAATCATTGAAATCACAGGACGATGAATGAACTTTTCATTTTTAGTCCTTGCACCAATTAAATTATACATTTAATTTATGCTTAGCATGAGTATCAAATGCAACTAAAGGCTTCACACATGCAACTCATCATGACACAACCAAGATTGGAACACCATACTTGAAAGGAATGTTACGGGATGTGTATAGCTTAAAATACACAAGATGTGTTGTAGTGGTTGATGATGTAACGGTAGCTGTGGTGTCTGTGTTTCACCTCAGTAAATTAACTTCACCTCAATTATATCCAAATTTAAATTTATTTTCACTTTAAAATATTATATAGAGCATACGTACACTTATTATACGTTTTTTAATTTAGATTTCAAAGAAATCCATAATTAACTTAATAATATTAATTTATTGTGACAGTAATACAATTAATATCTCAATTAACTTATAACATTAATTTATTGTGACGATAATATAATTAATTATTTCTAGTGGCTTGTTGTCGGTTTGAATTTTTATTGATTTAATTTAATAATTTTTATTTTATGTATATTTATTTTTAGTAAAAAATTAGATATTAGAAATTAGAAAATGTATCCGAAAATCTCAACTAAGTTGACACACTCTTAACGTCTACTTCATGCTTATGTTGTCCAAGAAATAAATTAAAATAAAAATGAATAAAGTCAAATACAAAACAAGAGGTATAACAGCCCCGAGGAGTTAACTAAGACAAAGGTAGCTCCTTGATCCAAAGAAAATAAACATAACAAAGCTAATGAAAATGATAATTAGCTTGAGAATTGAAGTCGTTGCAGATTGCAGGATTGCAAACATCAAGCACAGAGTCCCATTAACAAAACACATATGAAGAAGTATCTATCTTTGCCAACAGACTGACAATAGTATTCCATTCCCTATAAATATGGGAAACTCGCACCTGCATATTGGAGACATAGTGAAGACAATGAGACCATTGGAGATGAACCTCCCAAGGGACAGTAACTGAGTGAGATTTAAAAACATGCATAACATAAGTGGAGTTGCATTCTAACCAAAGACAATGCCACCCTCTGTTCCATGCAATTTCCACCGCCTTTATAGCAACAAGCAATTCAATAACAAAAGTATGGTTTCTGCCAATAGAAAAAGCAAAATCTCCACGAGGAAATCCTCTAGAAGTGTGAAACACTCTTCCAAAACCAGCAGCACCAGGCGATCCTATAAAAGAACTATATGTATTAGCTTTAATCCAACCAGAAGGAGGGCATTGCCAAGTAATCAAAATGATGCAAGGAGCTCGACTTAGAATCCTGTGAATGTGTAGTAACCGAAGAGTATGAAGCTCTGCACATGAATTGAACATACTACCTGTGCGAAAGTAATTTGACTCTTTTATAAGCTTCCAAAGAGAACATAAAGCAAGTTGTATATTAGAGACGTCATTATAAAAAATGACAGCATTCCATAATTTCCATATAACCCAAATGCCATTAATAATGGTCGAATTCCAAAGAGTTACTAGTTGAGAGCTAAAATCATATTGCATTGCATCCAAAAGTAGCTCCATGAGAGAACCTGAAACCAAAACTCTTAGCTAAAGAGACTTGAAACAACATGCCCTAAAGCTGAAGCAAATCTGCACTCAGTAAACAAATGAACCCGATCTTCCTCGTGTTATTTGTATAAAGCGCAATAAGAAGGGAATCAAATGCCTCTCATTTTAAAGTTATCTTCAGTAGGAAGATACTTTAAAATAGCTCTCCAAAAAGTTAAAGATATGGAAGAGGGCAAAAACTCCTTCCAAATGAAAGAGCACTAAGGAAGCTAAGGACGAGAGCTGCGAATATGGTTGTACATGTGCTTAATTGAGTGCATCCCATCCGTGGAAAATTTTCAAGCACAAAAATCCCTATCCTTATGCAAAGGTAGGACCTGAGCGATATTGTGCTTAACTATATCATCATTAATATGGTTTAACTACCATGAATTATGATGAAAATAACTCATCACCTTATCAAGTAAATCTCACTGATCATGAGAGGAAATTCCTAGCTGATAACTAACCGTAGGAGACACCCACTCATCTATCTAAAAATTAAGCTGAGAATTGGAACCAATAAACCATTGAAATTTTGAATGGAGAGTTAAACAAATCAGTTTGATAGAAGACTAAATAGCTGATTGGAGATAAAATTCTCTAGGAATACTATAAGAATCTTTTATGAATAATATTCAGGGAAAAATCAGAAGAAATAATCAAATTTAAAGCAAATTTACTAAGCATAACTTCATTAAGATAAGAGAATTGTTTAATTCCAAGCCTACCCTCTTTAAATGGAAGACAAGTAACATTTCAAGGAGTAGAAATTAACTTTTTCTTAGTAATGGAGCTAGACCATATAAAATTACGCATTTAACCTTAAAGATGAAGAATAAGATATTGAGGCCATCGATAAATAGCAAAAGAATATAACAAAGAGCTGGTAATTTCTGATTCAACCAGAGTGAGCCGACTAGTCTTTGACAAAGATGAACCTTTCCACTTAGCAAACTTAGAGCAAATTTTATCTGCTAAAGGCTGCAACCATTTTCTTTTAGGAGCCCCTGAAAAAAGAGGCACCCTCAAATAAACAAAGGGAATCAAACCTTTCTTCATACCTACCAACTGCTATTACTGCTATTAAAGCTCTTATGTTATCAATGCTAGTCCTATAATAAATTTCAGATTTATGCCAATTAACAATTTGGCTTGAGAGTTGTCTATAAAGCTTAAAAACCTTTATAATATTCTGAATATTAGGAATGAAGGCTTTCCCAAAAAGAAGGACATCATTTGCATATAAAAAGTGCGTGGGAAATAAAAAAATTCTAGTATGAGACATTGGAGAAAATTCACTATGATTAACTTTCAAATGAATCAGTCTGCTAAGAAAATCCTCAATTAAATAAAATAGGAAGGGAGAAAGAGTATCCCTTGCTGAACCCCACAGAAGCAAGAGAAATAACCATTAATCATTCCATTAATAATAATGGATAATCGAGCTGAGGAAAAAATAGAAGGAATCTAATTTTAAAATTGCAAATCAAAACCAAAAGCCTTAAGGACATCAAGAATAAAATTCCAATCAAGAGTATCAAAGGCTCTACGAATATCAATTTTTAAGGCCATGTTCCACCAAAACATGCCTTATTAAGCATATTAACACCCTTAAAAGCACTGACAATACAATATAAAATGTTTCGGTTCTTAAGAAAGCCAAACTGATTACAGGAAATTATTTTTGAAGAAACAAAACCAAATTGAATTGTAATGATTTTGAAATAAAAATTTCTTAACACAATAGGGCAAAATTGATCTATTGGTTTAGCTTCCACAACCTTTAGGATCAAAATCATAAAGCTAGGATTCATACCATAAGAAAGGACACCAGTATTGAAGAAGCTTTTAACTGTTGAGCAAACTAAACTACCAACCACATCCCAGAAGGTATTATAGAAAACACCTATGTACCTATTAGGACTTGGAGCACAGTGAGGATCTATCCCAAAAATTGTGTTCTTTATCTCCTTTGAAGAGGGACAATCAAGAAGCATCCGATTATCCTCATCTGTGATTAGAGAAGGCACCACCAATTTAATGAGATTAAAGTTAGAAGAAATGGAAGGATCAACTCGAAATAAAGTTTGGTAATATTCAATATTATGATGCTCAATCAAATCTATATTGTTCGTAATAACTCCATCAATTTGGAGTTGGTGGATACCATGATTTGGACGTTTCCTGACAAAATATTAATGGAAAAAAGTTACAATCACCAACAGCTAGTCGTTTAATGCGGCTGCGCTCCTTAAAGAAAACCTCTTGCTGTTTAAAATGTAAATCAAACTCAATATAAGCATTAAGCTCAAGGCGATGCAAATCATTTAAAAACCCTTGAATAGAAATTTGCACTTGGATGTCTCGTAAAGCATTAGAAGATTGAATAATATTTGTGTTTAAATGGCCAAACACTTATTGATTCCAAACTCAAAGATTAGCACAAAGCCTTTTAAGTTTTGCTCCTAATAATTACATAGGAGGCTAAACTTCAATTAGATATGACCAATTATTAGAAATAATCTCACGTAGAGAAGGATGCATGATCCATATTGCCTGAAACCAAAAGTGGGAAACTACAGCATCTGTCATATAACAATTAAGAAGAATTGGAGAGTTGTCTAAGTGATGCCTTGGAAGCACAGAACAAGAAATAATGGACCAAATTTTGAAGAATTGGATATTACCCAAAGCTCTGTTAATTCTACAATCGATTCGATGAATCCTATGCCTGCCATTACATTAAGTAAAAAAAGAGCCACAAGCAGGAATATCTGATAAAAAGCAAGTATCAATAAAAGAACGAAAATCATTACAAGGACCTGAGGCAGGAGCATGTCCTATTTTTTCATGGGCTCCCAAAATTGCATAGAAGTCACCAAAAACACACCAGCTGAAAGTAAAACTAGCAGAGAGAGTAGACAGATCATTCCCTAAAATTTAAAGAACGGTTGCGCCAAATATTACCATACAAAAAAGAGAATCTATGCAAAGCACTTGCAATGGTAAAATCAACAGTAATGTGCTGCTCATAATTATAAATCAATGATGGAGCCAGAAAACCACTTTTGATAAAAACCCAAATGGAAGGGATAGCTAGATTATTTGAAGTAATTAAAGTTAGACCTAATTTATTCCAAAACCTAGTGGAAATAGAATAAAAAGAAACCTGGGGTTCAATTAAACAAACAAAATCTATAGAGTAAAGACGGTAAAAAAAGAATAATGTATTTTGGGTATTGGTGTTGCTAATACCTCTGCAATTCCAGAAGAATACCTTCATAGATTAAGCTTTTATAGTTTTTTAGGTACTCTATTGGAGAGAGTTACTTTGAATTTGTCTGGCTTTAAAGATTTTTTTTGCTTTACTATTGTCCATGGTTGGTCCTAAAGTTCTACTTCATTAGCCCATAACCTGCCAACCTTAGAAACATTTTTTGGCAAAAGCTCCCTTTCACCTTCCTTATCCGAGTCTTCAGATTTATCAAAGGCTGCAAGATCATTGTCGGAGGATTGATTAAGGTGGTCATTATCATTAGTAATAGGATTAGTAATGGTATTAACATCATTGATCTCATCATTTATATCATTCGATTTCTATAAAGGAGAAGTGCAAAGAGGCTCACTAGGATGTGGGAGTGGTAATGCCGTTGTATGCTCAGGATTGACAGTATCATAAATGATGACCTGAGATAAAATTGCTGCTTCAGAATCATATAGCAAGGCTAAATGAAGATTCTCAAAGGCATTGAAGATGTGGAACTTTGAATCTTTGGTCTTAACTTTCCAAATTTTCTTAATATTTTCCTATTTATCATACCTCAGCTTAGATGCACAATCCTTGGGCTTATCATTCTTTTTTACATTCATAGGTTGCTTACCTAATTGAAAATCATTAGAGGAATAACCGATGTTGTAGTAGAGAGAGCAAAACATAGGTAGGTTCTCATACACAACCTCTATAAAGAAACTCTTACCAATACGTTCAATAAGAAGGGATTTAGGGAGAGAGGTAGACATATTAATATCAATTAACATCCTTGCATAATGTCTATAGTCCCCATTAATGGTAGTAGCATCTATTGTCAACAGAACTCTAATACTGTTTGCGACAGAGGACAAGATTTTAGAGTCCCAATACTCTTATGGGAGTTTATAGAATAAGACCCAAATTTGTGAATTTGTAGGTTTCTGTGCCATAGGATCAAAGTCAGGACTCCAAGGTTGTAACTTAAGAATTCCAAGTTTAAGAGCAATTGATCCTTTACTCCAAATTGAATTCTTGTCAGTTTTTAAGTTTAAAATCACATTATAAAATCCTCTACCCAAAGAAATTAATTTCCATGGCGTCGAAAGTCCCCAAACAGCAGATAATTTTTTCTTTAAATCCACCAATTTTCATATTGAATTGCCCTTTGCCAGAATAGTGCAAGCAATCAAAGCGTGTTGATAGACAGCGAGCTGTTGCTCGTATAACTGTTGATTAATCTTAATGGCTATGAAATAGCAGCATCGTCATTTTCAATCAAACATGAGGGTTTATTAGCTATCGCTGGAATTGATGGTTCCTGTAAGACTTGCGCATAGGAAGGTTTTGGATTTTGAACTGGTGGAGCAAACATGTCCCGATGGCTAAGGTAGTCCATGTCAGAAGAAGAAGAACCCAAGCAGCCTAACAACAACCCCTGGTGGTGAACATCACGGAGAAATCCTGATAGGGTTGGACTTTTCAGAGCTATGTCAAAAATTTCTCTTTTATGTATATTTATAATTTATCTTTTATTATAATAAATTATATAATAAAGTGAAATAGACTAACTCATTTATATGATACAACTATTAGTTTTTATTCAGTACAAGCAAAGTAACAATTTCATTTTCAAAAATTTTAAAATAACTGGAATACAAATTTCAAAAACAGGAAACTTGTAACTTTTTTGTTTATTTTTAGTTTATTGTCCATATATATTTGTTATGTTAGTGGTTTTATTCATCTTGACTAGAATACAAATTCTAAAGAGATGAAACTTAAAATATTATTTATTTATTTTTAATTTATTTTCTGTATATTTTTTTTATTTATTTACCATATTTATATCAAATAACATAATCAACTTAATATATAAAAAATAATGAATATATATATATACACACACATACATTAGAATATTTTCTAGAATCATAAAACGAGAAAAAAATCTATACATTAGAAATTTAATGTGAGTTTTATAATTTAAATATATTAATTATATTTTTTTCTCAAAATCAAGTCATGTCAATTTTTTTAATCATTTATTACATGCTGTACAACAAGTTTTAATAACTTATGGTGTAATTCTTATTAAAATCTTCTTATGTCACTCTAGGAATCATTTTCAACAGTAAAATAGTTTATGAATATTAGTCTAATGTTAAAAATAAAATAATAACTATAATTAATTGAATATGATGAAAATAATATTAGTTATTATGTACAACCCTAATAATATCCATTGCTGAAAGTAATTGATGATATATTTTAGCTAAACAATAATAATAATAATAATGATGATGATGATGTTTTTAGTTATATTAATTATCCAAGCTAAGAATGATTCTATAGTATATGCCACTAGTGCCTATTTTGCAGCTTCAACACTCGTACAAATTTGAACTATTTTTGCTAATTAATATATTGATGTTGTAGGCATTGATATTGCAAATGATTTAATAAGGTGAATTAAAAATAAAACTTGCAGAGATTACTACGGTGCAAATGAGTAACAACAAAAGATCACCAAAAGTAACAGAGCCATAACTTGACTACTTTTTAAATTAAAGTTGTTCTTTACAGTATCAAATCAAAATTTAATAGATTCGTGAAATTGTTTTATTTTTCTTTAATTTTTTAAAAATAAAACTTATAAATATTTATGTGTGACTGTTGAAAGCAAAAACCTCAAAATGAGGACTCATAATTAAAGTCAAAAATTTAAAATTCACCAATACCAAGTAAAAAATTTGAAATTAAATTATATACCTTATCCAATATTATATTTTCATTAATCATATATAAATATAAATATAAATATAAATTATGATTTAATATTTTTAAAAATAAAAAAGGGATAGGAAAATAGAAAGAGAGAAAAGAATAGAAAAAATAAAAAGAGATATAAAAGAAATTATTTAAAAAAAGATGTATAAAAGAAAAATAAAAGTGATAGAAATGTAAAAAATGAAAAATAAATGTATTTTAATAAATAAGTTTGAAAAAGGGTCATTATAGATAAATACCTCTTATAATTTTAGGCTTATAAATGATCATCTTAAAGGTCAACTCAAAACTCTCTCAGTATATGCAGTAAGGCCTATCATCGATTGATGGGCTTGGTGGTTAAAGCAAAGCCCATTCAAAAAATTTTTTAAAATTATTTTACATATTATGATAAAATATTAATCCATTTACTGTATTTTTTAGTGGCTATCAAAAAATGGCTATTCCTAGGGTACACATATGTGTCTATATAAATAAAATTTTTACTTAAATTTAAATTAAAAAAATTATCTATTTCAAGTGTACTATAAATTATTTTATCAATAGTTATAATGAAATAATTATTAATAACAATTAATAAAATAATTTTTGATTTTATTTATATAGTTACGAGTGCACTGAAGATTCTCAAAAAAATATGGTTAAAATTAGAGCAAAGGAGTTTTTAGAAGATAAAAATATAATATAAGAGTTTTTAAATTAATGTTATAAAAAATAATATTATTACCAAATCTCCAGGGAAAATAGTAATTCACGCTATAGATTTGAGGTAGGAGTGGGTGTCTTTAACATGTTACGTGTTTTGCTTGGAAAGTGCCTTGCAGATTATAGGATCGATACTGGCAGCTGCGGATGTACAGAGCTTTGCGTGGAGTTGGCTTGCTCGATGGTAGGAAGCTCGTAGAACTGCTAATGGTAGGACTGGTCATATATAGTGGAGCATGTGTAACCAAGTGGTGTGAACCGTGCACAAATTGGCTTAAGTGCACTTTCGGACGCTGCTTTATTTTCTCGAGCTTAAGTGCACTTTCACAAATTGGCCATGATGCTGGTTGGATGGTAGCAGCTCAGTTCAAGGCTTCGATGAGAGATTTGCGAATCAAAATGCTCCTACATAAAATATTTAATTTAATTTTTTTAATAGTTTCCAACTAACACAGTTGAAATTAATTGGTATAAATTGTTTTTATTTAAATATATTAAAATTCGTAAATGTACATATCGTGAATTGTAATATAAAAAGAGTCATTTTTACGAGTATTAAATACTGATTACTAACTTTCTACTTATTTTTTAGCTAGTAATCAAATTAAATAGATAATTAACTAAAGGTAAAACTAATTATGAAAATGAAACATCTAAAAATTTAAGAGGAATTCAATTAATTTAAACTTAGAGATTTGAGTTTGTTTTACTATTTTAGATCAATCATGAACAATGTAATATCTACTATTATAATCTTAGATTTCAATTAAGAGTAATTGTTCTAAATTACTAAACGCCTCTTCCGAGTTCAGTTAAAAATATTAAATTAAAATCTGACTTATGTTTGTGGTTTAAGATTGACAATTCGTGTTAGTAGTTCATAAATGAATTGTATCGAGACATGAATAAAACATGATCATACTAAACAAGCTCAAACATGACAAATTTATTAAACACATTACATGACATGACCCGTATAACCTGTTTAACTTAACCAGATATAAACATGTTAGACATGTTTTAAGCTTGATTAATGACATATTTATACACGCTAGACACCCTTATTGCTCTTAATGTGTTTTTTCATATAATAAAAAATTTCAAAAGCCATAACCAATCTAAAATGAGTCAAGCACTATGCATCTCATGAACCAACGAGGGCAACAATAATTTAACTCTATTACTTAGGACCTTAGAAATAAGCCTATAAAGGATGTTGCATAAAATTATGTGTCCAAGATCCTCTATACTCATAGAGAGATTTAACTATTGGAATTAGAGTAATTACAATATGATTCAACACTAAGAAAGAAATGTCAACACTAAGAAAATTTGTTGGCATAACTTTTGAATTAAAAAACTTCAACACTAAGCAAGAAATTTCAACCCCAATAATAAACTAAAATTTAAGGACAAAAAACTGTATACCCATGCTTAAGAGCATTGTATGGAGAAGTTGGCTCACATTATCAACATTGAAGTGTCTCAAAGGCCTTCCATTAGCCACTTGTTTTTTGTTGACGACCCTATGCTTTTTGCTCAAGCTAATTCTCGGAACGCTGAAGCTATTATCGTAGCCTTGAATAATTTTTGTACTTCTTTAAGGCAATTGGTAAGCATTAACAATTCTTCAATCTACTTCTCTAAGCACACTGATAGCTCTATTCGAGATGAGGTTTTGAATATTCTCTAATTTCAACCTAATAATAATCTGGGAAAGTATTTAGGTGTCCCTATAGTCCATGGAAGGAGATGCAATGAAACATTTAATGAGATTATTAATAAGATGAGCAATAAACTATCTTCTTATAAGGCAAAAGCCATGTCTTTGGCTAGTAGAATAGTCCTTTCCAAAACTGTTCTATTAGCTATGCCTACATTTATTATGCGATCTCATATATTTCCCGTGGAGACATAAGAAGCTTTATCTGGGACTTTACTCTAGACCAGCGGAAGATGCACTTGCTTAACTAGTCCAGAGTTTGCTGCTCTTGCTCTCAAGGAGGCTTGAGTGTTCAGCCTGCTTTTCGCTCCATATGGTTCTGATTATGAAGATGGCTTGGGGAATTCTTACTGAACCTAGTAACTTATGGGTGCAAGTTATGAGGGTTAAATATAAAAAATTCTTTCAATCATTAAGCAATGATTTTAGAACCTAAGGATCAATCATTTTCTCAAGTGTTAAGAAAGCTTGGGACTTGGTTTAAACAGGCCTCAATTGGAGTTTAGGGGACAAATCGAAGGTAAAATTTTGGTTAGACCATTGGGTGGATATTGGCAGCAATCTCAAAGACGTGGCCATTAGAAAGATTCCAAATAATGAGCTTGATTGGCATGTGAACTATTTTGTTAATATGGATGGTAATTGGAAGTGGGAGTTATTTTAACATCTAGTTTCGATTTGATATTGAATTTATGTTGCTAAATGATGTCTCTACATTGATTGCTTCCAAAGTTCAAAGTTTCCTCCTAGTCAAAGAGTTGTTTAAGAGTATTAAGACTTTTAAATCAACTTGCAAACATATTGGTTAGACCCCTCCTAATGATCTTTAGATCAAAGTCAATACAAATGGAGGTGTCAACTTGAGCAACAGACGTGCTACTACGGGTGGAGTCATTCGAGATCATTTAGGGCACTGGTTAAGTGGTTGGTTTCTGTAGTGTCTTGGCTGCGGAGTGTTAGGGTATGATTTATGGTTTTAATTTTGCTTAGGATCTAGGATGTTCTAACATCATCTTGCAAAGTGATAATCTAAATTTGTTAAATATGGTTAATGGTATTATTCAATGTCCTCTGAAGCATCATTCCATCCTTAATAAAATTAAAAGATTAATAAATAGGGAGTGGAATGTTTGAGTGGTGTATATTCTCAGTGAAGGGAATAAGTGTGTTGACTTCCTTGCATATTATGGTTTTCAACTTTCGTGTGGTTGCAATGTCCTTCAAGCTCCTCTTACTGGAATTCTCAATATTCTTCATCAAGATTTTATAAGGGTAACAACCCCTAGATTTAGTTAACTTCTATTTCAATTAGTTTCTATTTTTTATGGCTTTGGCCTTCCCTTGGATGTAAGAAAAAAAGAAAATTCATTGGCATAACTTTCAAATTAAGAAACTTTAACACTAAGCAAGAAATTTCAACCCTAGTAATAAACTAAAATTTACAAGTAGGCATAAGCTTGAGAGCTTGAAAAATATCTTCCCTAAAAAAAGGTGCAGATAATAAATCAACTACCACATCATCTAATCTAGGCTCACTAGTTGATACAAATAGAAAATTAGTTCATTGGCAAAAGAGATTCAAATAAAAATTAGTAAGAGAGTCGATAGACATACCACTATCATACCAATTGGTTATCACCATCATACCAAGCACCATCCTCATCCTATAGCTTACTAATATGATTATACTGCCTCTTTTTAGAAGCTTTCTTATGAAAATAACTTATGTTTTTCCTAGCTTCACACCAAATAGCTTTAGAATGCTATCCCCAATATTCCTTCTCTCTCTACATTAGTTCCAAAACCTCGTCCTGAATAGATTGCAAATCCATTATATGATTATCTATAACATCAGATTATTGTAAAATAAGTAACTAATTCATTTTTATATCTATCCCTTTTCTCATATTCCCAAATTTCACTGCTGTAAGGAGACAAAGGCCAAGCAACATTTTCTATTTTATCTTTAATGCGGGTCCAAGTGTGTATGAGTAGACTTTGGAGTATTTAGAATAATTGGATAGGAGTCGCGTGCGCAGGCAGACTTCAAAGTGCCATAACTTTTGACTTAGGATGAGTTACAAGGCCTATAGTATATCAAATTGAAACTTGTCTAGAGTTCTATACTCATGATAAGGTTTGCTTATCACAACTAGTTTCTGGCCCAAATTCGATCATTTGAATCTGTTTTGGAGACTCTAAATATTTTTGCTATTATTTTTTAGAGTTGCAGTTGTTAAATGATATAAGTATGTTTTATTTTATTTTTTAGAGACATTTTTTATTGATTTAAAAAAAAACCCTTTCTTTGATTTTAAAAATTTATTATTCTCTTTGAATTAACGATTTTGATGTTTAATTCCTGGTAATCCTAAATTCAACAAGTTTTAGAAGATTGAATTCTAGTATTCGTGCACGAATCAACAGATTTTAATATTTATTTTCCAATTTTACAAGCTTCTGCTATATCTATCTTGAATAGAAAGAGAAAAGAGATTACAATGAGACTTCTCTCATTCTTTTTTTAGAACTTCCAAACATTATATATCTTAAAACCACATAGATTTAATTAAGAAAATTTGATGACTCCAACCTTTATTTCCATTAATTGGTCAAAAGAAATAGAATAGGAACATGATCAGATACTAGCTTAGCTAGATGATGAACTTGAAAACCAGGATACATAGTTATTAAATTATTATTTTTTTTAAAAAAAAGATCATGTGTCCTTTTGCCCATTATCCCATATGAACATGCCACCCTCATATCCAAGGTTACAAAATCCATTCTCATCAATCACTATTTGAAAATGCTCCATTGATTGGGATAATTCTAGTCAACTACCTAATTTTTCATAAGAAAAAAAGTCATCAAAATTGCCAAAACACAAACATAGTCAAGATTCATTAGATAACAACTATTGAAGAGCTGCCAAGTCTTCTCTCTATGATGATATCCTGGCCAACCCATGATACATCAAGATGACCATCAAGTACCTCAAATTATATGCAATATAAATTATAATCCAATAAGGAAACTATAATGTTTGGGAAAATGATTATATTTTTTGTATTGTATTTTCAATAATTCTTATAGAAGAGTACAAGATGTATATGCATAATACATAAGACTAATTTACATAAGTACAAACACTACTTATCTCTATGTAATAATATGATAAGATAATAGTGGCTATAAACAAATAAATGAGGACTCTATCTAAAACCTCCTATAAGTCCTTAGTTAGCTGGAGAGGAAGCAATGATCAAAGATGTGTGAACCAAGCCAGTGATAAAGGCTTGGTGAAGAT
Source organism: Mallotus nudiflorus (assembly GCA_947683625.1). Taxonomy (NCBI): domain Eukaryota; kingdom Viridiplantae; phylum Streptophyta; class Magnoliopsida; order Malpighiales; family Euphorbiaceae; genus Mallotus; species Mallotus nudiflorus. The sequence goes on from CANTUR010000304.1 coordinate 1,491,905, forward strand.
GTCAGCTGGTTGATGAGTTGTGGGTACAAACCTAATGGCAAGAGTACCAGTTGTGACTTGGTCTTGTACAAAATGGTAATCTAACTCAATGTGTTTAGTGCAGGCATGAAAGACAGGATTAGAGGATAAATAGATAAAACCAACATTATCACACTGGGTGAAAACCCAAGTTCATGCAATAATGATCGAATCCATAAGAACTCTGAAGTAGCATTGGCGATAACCTTGTGTTCACTTTTAGTGGAAGACCTGACAACTATTGGTTGCTTCTTAGCAAGCCAAGAAATGAGAGTATTGCCTAAGAAAATTCCAAAACCAATAATGGAGTTTTGATCATCAAGGTTACCTCCCTAATCATTATCAGCATAGCACTTGATATCTAAAGAAGAATTTAAAGCAAAATGAAGGCCAAAATCAGAAGTACCTTTTTAATAATGAAGCAACCGCTTTAAAGCATGCCAGTGGACATTTGTCGATAAATACATGAACTGACATAGCTTATTTATAGTGAAAGCTATGTCTGGTCGAGTAATTGTTAAGTATTGTAGCTTGCCAATGATTGAACAACATTGGGCATCATTAACACTAAGAGTACTCGAATGTTTTGCTAGTGATGGAGAAATTGCCATTGGAGTTTTATAGCTATTGGAGTCTGACATGCCCACATTGTTTAATAAATCATGCACATATTTATTTTAGGATAACGATATGCCATTGGTTGAATGTGTAACATGAATACTAAGAAAGGAATGCAAGTTGCCTAAATCCTTGATTGGAAATTTAGCCTGAAAAGTCAAAATAATTTTGTGCACCATAACTGTTGAGATACCTATAATGATAATATCATAAACATAAACAAGAATGAAAGTGGAATCCACACCTGATTTGCTATAAAATAATGAATTATATGCTTTGGAAGAGACAAAGCAAGATAAGAGAACCATAATCAAGGTACCTGCTTTAAATTGTACAAGGAGCAATTTAATTTGCACATATAATTCGGATGAGAGGCATTCACAAAGCGTTAGGGTTGTGTCATGTATATGGTTTCTTTTAGATGACTATGAAGGAATGCATTTGAAATGTCAAGCTGCTGAATTTTCAAATTATGCATAAAGGCAAGAGCAGTAATAGTCTGGATTGTGGTTGCTTTGATCATAAGACTACAAGTCTCTTGATAATCAACACCTTCTTATTATGTGAAGCCTTTGGCTATAAGCCTAGCCTTGTACCCATCAATTTTTCCATCTGAATTTCTTTTAATCCTGAAAACTCACCTGTTAGAAGTGACATTAGCATTTAGAGGTTTAGGAATTAAATCCCAATTGAAAGTGGATAATAATGCATCAATCTCAGCTTGCATATTGTTATTCCATTCATGATACTTACTTGTTTGAAAGTATATGGTTCATGGTGAAGGTATTTGATGTTTTGGGTATTTTTAGTGGACAGATAGAGTTTACATTTTTCTATTATTTTTGGATGTAAAATCATGTCGTAGGTGCAGGTTTTAGTTGTGGTTAAAGGTGGATTGACATTCAGGTATTGGGTGAGGTCCAAGATCAGGTTTAAACCTAAATTAGATGGGGCATTTGGGTGAAGAAGAGGAAGAAGGGGAGGTGGTGGTAGGGTGGCGAGAGGTGTTGAATTCAGGTGGAGAGTGGTCTGTTGGGTTTAGTGAGGTAGCAGAAGTGAGGGGAACTGATGGGTGGGGCTGTATGAGTGATGGTAAGGTGTTCAATTAGTATGGGTGAGCATGAAATAACAAAAGAGAAGAGGAAATAAATGCAAAATTAGGAAACATATATGTTGATAAGGAGGGAGCATGTGGGATTTTGTCACGACCCAAAACAGGGGCCATGACCGGCGCTAGGGAACGGAAATTCTTTCGAATCTGGAACCCATAACAAGCCTAAAAATAAAATAAAACATGCAATAGTAATAACAACATATAATGCAGCGGAAATAAAAATCATAAATATCACAATAACATTTGCACCAACTGGATTTAAATCAAAACCATATCTCATATATATATATAAACTCTTTTAATACAAATTCATTTCAAATATAATACAACATCTCTTTAACAATTTAATGACTACTGCAGTGTCTAGATAAAATAAAACTCAAGACTTAGATAAGCAATTTACATAAAGAGGCCGGGGCGGAAGAAATCCGGCATATAGGCTTGCTACTAAGGTCTGGAGATGATGACTCTCCTGAAAAATTAGTTAACGGAGGGGAGTCAGACCTCACTGAGTGAATTACTATAATATATATACATGCATACTAAATGATAATGCATACAATCAACAGTATATATCTAATATGTATATATATATAGGCAAATACACACAGATGCAATAAAATCATTTTTATATATTTTTATTGAAAATCATCCTTTATGAAGGATTAAATAGAACCCTATAATATTGCAACCTCAAAACAGTGTTAGACAACACTCTAACCATACAGGCTCACTTATTCCAATTATATTCACTTATTCCATTTGGACAGTAGACTGGCCCCGAGACATTAAGCCAACCGAGCTCAGCAATCTGACTGTTAGTGTGATTGGCCCCGAGACACTTGGTCCACCGAGCTATAGCAATCACACTCCCAAATCATATCTCTCATCAAATATTCAATCCAATTAATATCCACAAACTGGTTAGTAATATAGCCTAAATGCTATAAGCGTACCAGTACGTATTCGGTCCTAGTGTTGCCCACTAGGTAGCACGTTCTATTGATATCCTTCATTAATAAATATAAAACATTCATTCACAAATCAATGATGCATGAATTTAATTGAAATAACAATATAAACCATATATATACTGAAAATATATCAAAAGTAAACCAGACATATTTTGAGTATATATATGTCGAATAAATCCAATTAAATTACAAAATAAGTTAGAAATGTATTTAAAAACATTTTAGACATAAATGGTTAATAAAGCATGCATATAATTTAATATATACCAAAAATAAACCAAAAGTAAACTAAAAATAAACTTAAATAATAATCAAACCATTTATGCATATTTAATCAAAATAAAACATACATTTCTAAATCATGCACCTTAAAGCATATATATATAGTATAGTAACTCACACTTAGTGCGCTCCTCGAGATAGGTCCGACGGGCCTGGTCCACTAGGCCTCGGTCTCGGCGCAACTAAACAAACAATAAATAATAGACATCAGAAACAACCTAACCAAAAATCCTAGAAACTCGATCTAGAATATTAGACACAGAATTAGAATTTGGGTTCGACCGGATATCACGTTTTACGAGAATTCTACCAAAAATTCGGCAGAACCTCCCATGTAAAACGAACATCTCTCTACTCAAAGAGTAGAGCTGGCCCTGCAAAGAAACACACTTCGAAAATAAACGCAGAATTACAATCACAACCCCTCGGTCGGACTCCAAACTACAGTTTACCGATCGGGGTCCACAAACACAGATTAATTATAAAAATACCGAAAATACCCTTATATCACAGAAATACATTTAATAAGTAGAAATTACATAATTAGCCATAAAACACAGTAAAAACCGATAAAAACTCATTTTATTAGAAAAATCGTATATTATATATATAATTGAAAATAATTCACGAAAAATAGTTTTAATTAGTTAAAAATACTAAATAATTTATAGAAATCATTTTTATACCTTAAATAACTATTAAAACCAATTAAATTACATTTTTAGCCAATTTTGTGTAAAATTACCAAAATACCCCTATATATATAAATATACTAAATTTACTCCAAAAATTCACCAAAAATCATATAATTATCCAAAATTAATTTTCTCAACATATTTATCAATAATATCAATAATTAAACTCAATTAACCAATTAATTTCAATTAAAAACATAATTAACCTAATTTTCCAAAATTACATAAACCTAAATAAATTCAAAATAAATACATAGAAATTCATAAAAATTCCAAATAAATTCCTATAATTCATTTCAACACCTATATTTATCATAAAACACAATTTTATAATTTAATTAATTAATTTCCGAAAATTAGAAAATAATATTAAAATATTCAAAAATACCCAAAAATCAAAATAATCTCCAAAACTTCTACAAAAATTCATATATGTAGATTAAGCTACTAGGATCAACATTTGTTAAGGGACTTTTCATGAATCAAACAATTCGAAGTTCAAAAATTCAAAAACCCTAAAATGGCCGAATTGAAGATTTAGTTCAAACCTCATCAACCACTTGATTTCAGGCCAAAAGGAGCTTAGAATAGGGACCACCGGAGCTCAAGGAGTCGATGAAGACCAGCGGTGCATGAAATGGTGGCCGGAATCGTGGTCGACGGCGAAGAGCTCAACTTGCTGCCATTGCGGATTTCGGGCATTCCAGCGGGCTTCCGGCGGCCTGGTCACGTCGGAGAGGAAGAGGAAGGAAGGGGGAGGAGGTTGGCAGCAGCTGGTGGCGGCGAAAGGCCATCCAACGAGGTGGAACGGGAGGCACAGTGAGGGTAGGCGTCGGGAGAGAAGAAGGAAGAAGGAGGGGCAATTCGATAATTTGGCAAAAATTTTGATTTTCAACTATATATATGTATATATATATATACTTTATACTATATATTAAAATAATATTAAATTACACACATTAAATATACACCACACACATATAATTTAATATTTTAAATAATTTAATACTAAATAAAATAATTAAATAACAATAAACTAATAAATAAATAATATAATATTAAGGTAATTAATCAAACCCTAATTAAATAAATAAGTACACATATATACGGTGTTTAGTATTTTAAAAATATATATGAGTTCATGCAAGTCCGTAAATCTATTTAAATAATTAATAGTAAATTATTTACTTGAAAATTTCCCCGAAAATACAAGTCCCGGGAAAATTTTACGTAAAGCATTTTAAATAATATACAACAATTAAAATAGGTTTTAAATACATATCAACTCGTAAAAATATCATAATATATATACAAAAATTATTAACACTGCATATCCCGATGCAGTATTAAAATATTTAAAAATACGGGATATTACAGTCTACCCCCCTTACAAGAATTCGTCCCCGAATTCCAGAAAGAAAATGATCACAAGATCAGGAAGGAAAGAGATACGGGTAAGAAGCTCGCATCTCAGCTTCAGTCTCCCACGTATGCTCTTCAACTCTGTTGCTACGCCACAGAACCTTGACCATCGAAATCTGTTTCGAACGCAACTGCCGAACTTGATAATCTACGATCACCACAGGTTCTTCCATAAACGTTAAATCTTCACTCACTTCTACACTGTCGGGCTGCAACACATGTGAAGGGTTTGAGATATACTTCCTCAACATCGAGATATGAAATACTGGATGCACTTGTGACATACTCGGAGGCAAATCCAACCGATATACAATAGTGCCAACTCTCTCCAAAATCTCAAACGGTCCAATATATCTCGGTGCCAACTTACCCTTCCTACCAAATCTCATCACACCCTTCATCGGAGATACTTTCAGAAAAATAAAATCTCTGACTTGAAACTCCACATCTCTACGCCTAGGATCCGCATAGCTCTTTTGTCTACTAACTGCGGTTTCTAATCTTCGCTTAATCACGACGATTTTCCCTGCAACATCCTGAACCATCTCAGGTCCAGTCAAAACTCTCTCACCAATCTCATCCCAACTCAAAGGGGATCTACACTTCCTTCCATATAACGCCTCATATGGTGCCATGCCAATACTTCTATGGTAGCTGTTATTATATGCAAACTCAACGAGTGGCAAATGATCATCCCAGCTACCTCCCAAATCCAGGACACACATCCTCAATATATCTTCTAGTGTCTGGATCGTCCTCTCAGACTGACCATCTGTCTGAGGATGAAAAGCAGTACTGAAATCCAACCTAGTGCCCATCGCTTCCTGCAACTTCTGCCAAAAACGAGAAGTAAACACCGAACCTCTATCTGACACAATGGACACAAGTACTCCATGAAGGCACACAATATGCTTTACGTACAACTTCGCCAATCTAGCTATAGAGTAAGTGGCTTTCACAGGTAGGAAATGTACAGACTTCGTCAACCTATCTACAATCACCCAGATGGAATCATATCCATCCTTCAAATGAGGTAAACCTACCACAAAATCCATAGCTAACCTTTCCCACTTCCACTCGGGAATAGGAAGAGGCTGAAGCTTCCCAGAAGGCTTCTGATGCTCAGCTTTCACTTGCTGACACGTCAGACACTTAGCAACATAATCAGCGACATCCTTCTTCATTCCATCCCACCAGTATAAGTCTCTGATACTGTGTTACATCTTAGTAATACCCAGATGAATGCTGTAGGCTGTAGAATGTGCTTCCTCTAGGAGCTCTTCTCTCAAATCATCCACATCAGGAATACACAATCTACCACTGATCCACAACATACCATCATCATCGAGTGTGAAATTAGTGAACTTCCCTGCTCGAACATTCTCTGCAAGCTCTTCTAGAATAGGATTTTGGCTCTGAGCTGCTTTAATCCTATCCCTCAGTACAGATCGCACCTTAAACTGAGCTAGCAGTCCACCTAATCTATTTATCTTCATCATTAGACCTTGATCCACTAACAGATGCAACTCCTGGATCAACGGTCTCCTCTCAACACTGATGTGAGCAAGACTACCTGAGGACTTTCTGCTCAAGGCATCTGCTACTACATTAGCTTTACCCAGATGATATAATATCTCACAATCATAATCCTTTAATAATTCTAACCATCTCCTCTACCTCAAATTCAGATCTCTCTGCTGGAAAATGTACTTAAGGCTCTTGTGATCAGTAAATATCTCACAAGTCACCCCGTACAGATAATGTCTCCAAATCTTCAAAGCAAAGATCACTACAGCCATTTCAAGGTTATGTGTGGGATAGTTCTGCTCATGCTTCTTCAACTGCCTTGAAGCATAGGCTATCACCCTTCCATTCTGCATCAACACACAACTAAGGCCAATTCTAGAGGCATCATAATAAACTATGAACTTGTCTACACTATTAGGCAAAGCTAACACTGGGGCTGTGGTCAATTTCTCCTTCAATAACTGGAAATTGTTCTCACAAGCTTCTGAGCACTCAAATATAACATTCTTCTGAGTTAAGCGAGTCATAGGGGTTGCTATTCTGGAAAAATCCTACACAAATCGCCTATAATACCCAGCTAAATCCAAAAAAATTCGAATCTCAGTAACAAAAGTCAATCTAGGCCACTCAGACATTGCCTCAATTTTCTGTGGATCAACCTGGATACCTTCTTTAGACACCACGTGTCCAAAAAAAGAAACACTCTCCATCCAGAAATCACACTTTGAGAATTTAGCATAAAGCTGATGATCTCTCAGTGTCTGTAGTACAATCCTCAAGTGATATACATGCTCCTCCATACCCCTTGAATAAACCAATATATCATCGATGAAGACTACCATAAATTGATCCACATAAGGTCTGAATACCCTGTTCATCAGGTCCATAAAAGCTGCTGGTGCATTTGTCAAATCAAAAGACATCACCAGAAACTCATAATGGCCATATCGAGTGCGGAATGCCGTCTTAGGAACATCGGCTTCACTGATCCGCAACTGATGATAACCCGACCTTAGATCAATCTTAGAAAAGAACTGTGCACCCTGTAGCTGATCAAACAAGTCATCTATCCTCGGAAGAGGATACTTGTTCTTTACTGTCACCTTGTTAAGCTCTCTGTAGTCAATGCACAGTCTCAGGGTACCATCCTTCTTCTTCACAAATAGGACTGGTGCACCCCAAGGAGAAACACTGGGTCTAATAAAACCCTTATCCAATAACTCTTGCAACTGTTCTTTCAACTCTTTTAACTCTGTAGGAGCCATTCTGTAGGGTGGCATAGATATAGGAGTAATGCCTGGAACAACATCTATACAGAATTCAATCTCTCTGTGAGGTGGTAAACCTGGAAACTCCTCAGGAAAAACATCAGGAAACTCACAGGCAACAGGAACATCTGTGAGTGAAAACTTCTCCACTGAAGTATCCCTGACCAATGCTAAAAACCCCTGATAACCTTTCCTCAATAACTTCGTAGCCGTAATGGCAGAAATGAGATTTTGAGGTGCTGAACTCCTATCACCCACAAACTTAAACTCTTTTTCATCAGGAATTCTGAACGTCACCTCTTTATTCCTATAATCTACCACGACATAGTGCTGAGATAACCAATCCATTCCCAGAATAACATCAAACTCCATCACATCCAATAGAATCAAATCAGCGGGTAATTCTCTATCTCCCACAAGAACTGGACAACCAGAAAGAACAATATCGGTGTCCAAAGAATCGCTCAGAGGAGTGACAACAGACAAAGGAAAAGCCATCCTCGAAGCTTGCCAATAAGATTTAGAAGCAAAAATAGGAGAAATAAACGAATGCGTGGCACCTGGATCAAACAAAACCTATGCATCCAGGTAATAAACACAAATAATACCTGCCACGACTGCATTAGATGCCTGAGCATCTTGTTGAGTAAGATGGAAAGCTCTGGCCTGTCCTCGACCTCCCTGCTGACTGGTAGAAGCCTGGCCAACACCTCTGGCACCTCCTCTAGTACCTCTACCACGACTCTGTTGTGGAACAATCTGAGTGGAACTCTGATGCTGGGTTGGTGGTAACTAAAATGGCACGGGTGCATCACTAGCAATCGACTGTTGTGGGAATCACGGAATCTGCGGCTATTGATACCCAGAATAAGGACACGATTTGAAAAAATGTCCTGTCTACCCGCATCTGAAGCATGTCAATGGTGTCAGATAACACGGTCCCTAATGGACTCCACCGCAAGTCTGGCAAACACTGGCAGCTGATCCAGAACTACGACCACTGCTGCTGCTCGAAGCATCTGACCCAAATCTGAATGACCTACACTGACCTCCACGGCCATGTCTACTGCTCTGATGCACTCGCTGCTGCTGCCTCTGACTCTGCTGAGTCAGACCTCGCTGCTGACTACTTGAGCCAACATGAAAACTAGAGTACAGAGTAGTCTGCAATCCACTCGACTGAACTCCCAGCTGGTAAAAATCAGGCATCACTCCCTGCCTAACTAGCCTCAGCTCAATCTCCTAGGCTAACTCAATCACAGATTCCAGAGTAAGGCCTATTGTAGGCATACTAGCAAAAACTGAACCCAAACCAGTGACATACGTAGTGACTGTAAAATACTGGTCTCGTATCAGATCCTCTGCATATCTACCCAGTCGAAGAAACTCTCGGGTATACTCCTTAACAGATCGATCTCCATGAGAAATACTGGTCAAACGGAGACGATAGCTCATACGAAGAGGCTCTGGACAGAATCTCCTCATAAACTGCTCTCGGAATTGAGCCCAGATCATCGTCATCATGTAAGGCTGGATCATCTGAATGAACCAATCTAAGGTTGGTCCCTCGACAGACAACTCGACGATCATGATCCGTTGATACTCGGTATGAGTAGTCTGAGTCCTAGTCTCGATCGCGTACAGAAAATCTAACGGATCGGAAGTCCCATCGAACGCAATCCTGCCAACTCTGGCATAGAACAAAGCTGTCTCAGGGTTAGACATACCTTGCTGATAGGCAGGCTGAATAGGCTGAACAACTGGAGGAACAGGAATATCAAACTCAGGCTCTACAGGCTCCTCGTCCTGTAACTCTCTCTGCCTACAGCGACCTGTCGCTCCTCGAGGTCTACCTCTGCCATGACCTCTATGTCTAACTGGCTGCTCAGGAGGTAAAACCTCATCCTGAAAAGACTCATCATCCTCGGCCTCAACGACCGGTGGAGCGACATGTGCTCGCCTCCTCATACTGAAAAGACAACAGAACAATTCAGATAAAACAGATAATGGAGGAATAATGCAGAAAACTAAAGCAAGGAATACTTATCAAGACATACTCAAACCTAATTCACTGCAGTAGTTACCAAAAGAAAACACAATTCTGAAAACTAGGGCCACAACTCACACAACTAAGCCCTGACACAGAACTCCGCTCTGATACCAACTTTGTCACGACCCAAAATAGGGGCCATGACCGGCGCTAGGGAATGGGAATTCTTTCAAATCCGGAACCCGTAGCAAGCCTAAAAATAAAATAAAACATGCAATAGTAATAACAATATATAATGTAGCGAAAATAAAAATCATAACTATCACAATAACATTTGCACCAACTGGATTTAAATCAAAACCATATCTCATATATATATATATAAACTCTTTTAATACAAATTCAGTTCAAATATAATATAACATCTCTTTAACAATTTAATGACTACTGCAGTGTCTAGATAAAATAAAACTCAAGACTCAGAGAAGCAATTTACATAAAGAAGCCGGGGCAAAAGAAATCCGGTGTATAGGCTTGCTATTGAGGTCTGAAGATGATGACTCTCCTGAAAAATTAATCAATGGAGGGGAGTCAGACCTCACTGAGTGAATTACTATAATATATATACATGCATACTAAATGACAATGCATACAATCAACAATATATATTTAATATGTATATATACAAGCAAATACACACAGATGCAATAAAATCATTTTTATCTATTTTTATTGAAAATCATCCTTTATGAAGGATCAAATAGAACCCTATAATATCGCAACCTCAAAACAGTGTTAGACAACACTCTAGCCATACAGGCTCACTTATTCCAATTATATTCACTTATTCCATTTGGACAGTAGACTGGCCCCGAGACACTAAGTCAATCGAGCTCCAGCAGTTTGACTGTCAGTGTGATTGGCCCCGAGACACTTGGTCAACCGAACTCCAGCAATCACACTCCCAAATCATATCTCTCATCAAATATTCAATCCAATTAATATCCACAAACTGGTTAGTAATATAGCCTAAATGCTATAAGCGTACCGGTACGTATTCGGTCCTACTGCTGCCTACTAGGTAGCACGTTCTATTGATATCCTTCATTAATAAATATAAAACATTCATTCACAAATCAATGATGCATGAATTTAAATAAAATAACAATATAAACCATATATATACTGAAAATATACCAAAAGTAAACCAGGCATATTTCGAGTATATATACGTCGAATAAATCCAATTAAATTACGAAATAAGCTAGAAATGTAATTAAAAACATTTTAGACATAAATGGTTAATAAAGCATGCATATAATATAATATATACCAAAAATAAACCAAAAGTAAACTAAAAATAAACTTAAATAATAATCAAACCATTTATGCATATTTAATCAAAATAAAATATACATTTCTAAATCATGCACCCTAAAGCATATATATATAGCATAGTAACTCACACTTAGTGCGCTCCTCGAGATAGGTCTGACGGGCCTGGTCCACTAGGCCTCGGTCTCGGTGCAACTAAACAAACAATAAATAACAGACATCAGAAATAACCTAATAAAAAATTTTAGAAACTCGATCTAGAATATTAGACACAAAATTAGAATTTGGGTTCGATTGGATATCACGTTTTACGAAAATTCTATCAAAAATTCGACAGAACCTCCCATGTAAAACGGACATCTCTTTACTCAAAGAGTAGAGCCGGCCCTGCAAAGAAACACACTTTGAAAATAAATGCAGAATTACAATCACAACCCCTCGGTTGGACTCTAAACTACAGTTTACCGACCGGGGTCCACAAACACAGAACAATTATAAAAATACCGAAAATACCCTTATATCACAGAAATACATTTAATAAGTAGAAATTACATAATTAGCCCTAAAACACAGTAAAAACCGATAAAAACTCATTTTATTAGAAAAATCGTATATTATATATATAATTGAAAATAATTCACGAAAAATAGTTTTAATTAGTTAAAAATACTAAATAATTTATAGAAATCATTTTTATACCTTAAATAACTATTAAAACCAATTAAATTACATTTTTAGCCAATTTTGTGTAAAATTACCAATATACCCATATATATATAAATATACTAAAATTACTCCAAAAATTCACCAAAAATCATATAATTATCCAAAATTAATTTTCTCAACATATTTATCAATAATATCAATAATTAAACTCAATTAACCAATTAATTTCAATTAAAAACATAATTAACCTAATTTTCCAAAATTACATAAACCTAAATAAATTCAAATAAATACATAGAAATTCATAAAAATTCCAAATAAATTCCTATAATTCATTTCAACACCTATATTTATCATAAAACACAATTTCATAATTTAATTAATTAATTTCCGAAAATTAGAAAATAATATTAAAATATTCAAAAATACCCAAAAATCAAAATAATCTCCAAAAATTCTACAAAAATTCATACATGTAGATTAAGCTACTAGGATCAACATTTGTTAAGGGAATTTTCATGAATCAAACAATTCAAAGTTCATAAATTCAAAAACCCTAAAATGGCCGAATTAAAGATTTAGTTCAAACCTCATCAACCACTTGATTTCAGGCCAAAAGGAGCTTAGAATAGCGACCACCGGAGCTCAAGGAGTCGATGAAGACCGGCGGTGAGCGAAATGGTGGCCGGAATCGTGGTCGACGGCGAAGAGCTCAACTTGCTGCCATCGCGGATTTCGGGCGTTCCAGCGGGCTTCCGGCGGCCTGGTCACGTCGGAGAGGAAGAGGAAGGAAGGGGGAGGAGGTTGGAGGCAGCTGGTGGTGGTGAAAGGTGGTCCAGCGAGGTGGAACGGGAGGCGCAGTGAGGGTAAACGTCGGGAGAGAAGAAGGAAGAGGGAGGGGCAATTCGGTAATTTGGCAAAAATTTTGATTTTCAACTATATATATGTATATATATATACTTTATACTATATATTAAAATAATATTAAATTATGCACATTAAATATACACCACACACATATAATTTAATATTTTAAATAATTTAATACTAAATAAAATAATTAAATAATAATAAACTAATAAATAAATAATATAATATTAAGGTAATTAATCAAACCCTAATTAAATAAATAAGTACACATATATACGGTGTTTAGTATTTTAAAAATATATATGAGTTCATACAAGTTCATAAATCTATTTAAAATAATTAATAGTAAATTATTTACGTGAAAATTTCCCCGAAAATACAAGTCCCGGGAAAATTTTACGTAAAGCACTTTAAATAATATACAACAATTAAAATAGGTTTTAAATACATATCAACTCGTAAAAATATCATAATATATATACAAAAATTATTAATGTTGCATATCCCGATGCATTATTAAAATATTTAAAAATACGGGATATTACAGATTTGTAGTATGAACCATGGAGAATTGGCTTGAGGATCCGAAGTAGGATAAGAATGAGTTGTATGAGTGGTAAAAGGAAAAATAGACTCATAAAAAATGCAATGATAGACCATATAGACTTTATCATGATTTATCTCTTGATAATAAAAACCACAATGAAAAGAAGAACATTCAAGATAAACCCATTTTTTATTACAAAAAGAAAATTTATGGTAATTAAAAGAACGTAACTATAGATAAATAGCACAACTAAAAATTTATATAATAATTCATCGAGAATTTTATTTTTAATTCCAACATCAGGCATTCTATTAATTGTTTGGGTAACATGTAAAAATGCAGAAGGCTAAAAACAAAAAGGAATTGATGCATGAGCAAGGAGTGTGAGGACTGTGTCTACAATATGACATATTTTTCATTCTGAAAAGCTGTTTTGTTCACGTGTGCATTGACAATCAATATGGTGAAGAATTCCTTTTTGGTTGAAGTATGAATTCAATTTTTGATACTCACCACCCCAAACGGAGTGGAAATCTTGAATTGAAGAATTAAATTGCATATTTACAAAGGATTCAAAATTTTGAAAAATACTAAAAACATCACTTTTATTTCGAATTGGAAAGATCCATGTGAAACAGGAAAAATCATCAACAAATAATGCAAAATATTTAAATCCTAAATTGCTAACTATAAAGGAAAGACCCCAAACATCCAAATGGATGATCTCAAATGGCTTTTTACTAGTGTGTTCAACAAAAGCAAAAGGCAATTTCAACATGTTTCCTAACCTACAAGAACTACAAACAAAAGAATGACTAGAGTTTTTATTAACTGGCAAGTTATTGTTTTTAATGATGCTAGAAACTGCTTGAACTCATGGATGTCCAAGGCAGGCATGCCAAGTTTCAAAAGGAACATGAGTGGATAAAAAAACTTGAGGCCGAGAGGGTGAGAGCTTGTATAAACCCCCATTACTCTTGACTTGTAACATGATTTCCTTGCTCTACAAATCCTTAATAAGAAAAGAAGAAGGATAAAATTCAAAAGAATAATTATTATCCTTAGTAAATTGTTTAACGTACAATAATGATGTGGATAAATGAGGGACACAAAGCACATCTTTCATTAACAAATAGTTTGTTTCATGGAAGGAATATAAACCATACCAGTGTGAGAAATCGGCATAGATTGGCCATTACCAAGTGTGATATGATCACATACATTATAAGGTTAAGGTTGCAGAATGGTGGAGAGATTTGGCGTCATGTGGTGGGTGGTGCCTATATCAAGTACCCAGGGTGCAGAAAAAGCAGGTAGAGGAGGTAAATGGGCCGAAGAGTCATAAGAAAATGGAGATGGGGCGCTATTATGCCAAGTATAATTTGCTTAAGGCCGTGGAGATTGGCGAGGGGCATACCGACGCTTACAACGATTAGCTATGTGGTTATGATAACCACAAATTTGACATTTATGTTTGTTGCCATTAGGGCCCCTCCATGGAGAAGGTTGCATTAGTGATGAGTTGGGACGAGGTTGAGAGAAACTAGGTGGCCAAATAGAAAGATTTGTTGTGGGTGAAATTTGATAACTTCGCAAAAGAATTTCATGAGAAAAAAGTTGACTGTAAAGCTTAGAAAAAGAAACAGGATTAGTACGAAGATTCAAAGTAGATACAATATGATGAAATTTAATAACAATATTGAGATAAATAATTGCATTAAACTCAACAGAGGAGATAGATCTTCCAGCAGCAATAAGTTCATTAGCAATAGCTTTGGCTTTTTGCAAATATTAAGCAATGGATATGTCATTTGCTTCAACTCTTGAAGTTCTACATGTAGTTGAAGCTGTCGATTATGGGATACAGAACCAAAAGCACTTTCTAATGCTCGATAGACCATAAAAGATGTAGTGCAACCTATGATATAAGAGAAAACCTTTTCAGATAAAGATGACAAGATCCATGCGACAAGTAGTTGATTGCATTTAAACCATTGTGTAAATTCTAGATTTGGAGTGATTTCATTTTGGTTGGTAGATGAAGATACTGTTTGGGAAGAAGGTGGAGTGCCATCGATCAAAGAGTTCATGTTGTGATAATTAAGAAGTGGAAGAAAGTGAGTCTTCCATACTAGGTAATTACGTGAAGTGAGCTTGATGGCAAAGGTGTAGCTTGTTGTAGAAGATGGAGTTATGACAGTAGTGTTATTGTTAGAAGCAGGAACAATTTGGTTAATCATGGTAAAACTTTGATACCATGTAATGTTTGAGAAAATGATTTTATTTTTGTATTGTATTTTCGGTAATTCTTATAGAAGAGTACAAGATGAATATGCAGAATACGTATGACTGATTTACATAAATACAAACACTACCTATCTCTATGTAACAAAATGATAAGATAAGAGTGGCTATAGGCAAACAGATGAGGACTCTATCTAACAGAAACATCATAATTCACCGGGGATTTCCTGAACCCAAACATTCCAACTTAGCAACTTCAAAATGCCCAAAACACACCAAAAGTATATTAGTTAAATGCAACTTAGGTTACTAGGTAGCTAGGCACTTAAGTTAGCTTCCTACAGACAACATTACGTGGATCACTCATAAAATAAAGTCTTCAATGTGATAAAAACTGCAAGAAATAAACAATACATGATTATTGCTAATTAGCAGGAAACTGAAAAGAAACTCAAATTGATTCTTTTAATTAGAGTCAGAATCAATGTACCCAATTATATATTATTATTATTATTGTTATAGTTATGTTTGCTCTAATTTACGCGGAGCGGCAGCCTGCCACCAATACAGTAACACGTCTATAGCAACAAGCAAGCAACTAATAGTGCATAGAGATCAGGTGGGTAGATAAAATTCTTGTCATTGATTCATAGCAAGAAAAGAATAATTGAGAAAATTATGTAATTGTTGCATTTTTTGAAGTTTTGTGCTCAAAAACACTTTACAGGCAGAGTCCTCGAAGATCCCCAAACTCAAACGTTATCCACCCACGATGGAGAAACCTGCTGCTTACTGGGTCCATTCAGGTCTCTATCATCGAAGGTCACAAGCCACGAAAGCTCACATTCAATGTCTAAGCATAAATACATATATCTGCAGATTCGAAAGGTGACTTCAGACATAGATTTTATGAGCCACTGTTTTGTTAATTAGACATAATATAATTACTTGTATCCACTTTCTTGAAAACTTACTGTACCCACTTGTTGCTGATGCATAATTGTACGGATATTTCAGCTTTTTAGTTTATTTTTTCATTTAAATTATTAATATTTAGAGTTTATCCGAATTTGATTAATCTGATTTGATCTAAGTAGAATTACAATAACAATAAAAATTTCACAACAATTAATTCAATACAACTATATTTGTTATGGCTTAAATTTGACACATGTTTACATGAGATTAGCAACTGATTTAATAGTTATTGTTTGAACTTTTTTATTTTTGTTTGTTTAAGAAAAATCAGAGATTGGATTTTGTTTTCTTATAAATATTTCATCAAATAATCATCCAGAAGGGAATTTCTTAATCATATTCATACATGCCGACATTATTAGAAATTTTTTGCACATATTTTCTTTTCTTTTTTAATGAAAAATCAGGTTTAAAATGTCATTAAGTCAAAAGTTTCATAGTTGACTCACTACAAGTTTTTTACGAGTTTAAATATTTGTTTAGGTTGATTTGAAAACATTTTGAAAAATGTTTGACATTGAAGTTGAGAAAAAATATTTTGAATGTTTTATATGCTTTTTCAAAATATATATTTCAAAATTCTCATGTAAAAAATATACATTTTTCTTTGTAGAATTGCTTGGACAAAACTATATAGGTCTAAGTGGTACTTAAGCTTAACTCTAAAAATATTTGATTCGATCAAGTCTGTCTTGTAACAAATAAATAATATGATGTATGACAGTAATTATTTAAATTCTAAAAGATATATTTGAGATATCAAATCTGTCTAGCTCAAGTAGTGGTGGTAAATACCTCAACCGCAATTGTGGAGATATTAATCCAGTTTTACAGTTAAACCATGCACTATGCCTAAATAGGAAAGAGGGCCAGTAAAATGTTTGTGTTTTTTCATGTTTTGACGTTTAGACATTATAATAATAAATTTGTTGATAAAAATGAATTGATGGTACGTAAAGAAGATTTTTGTTTATATCCAGTATATTACACTTAATGAATATATATATTAAGTATTTTACATATAGTCTGCAATATAAATATGACACATTTACGTATCGTATATCTAACCATTGAGTCTAATACACTTGAAGTAAATTATTGGGTGTGTAATGTGATTGGTTAGAGGCGTGTTGTTTTGCTTTGCTTGCTTGCAAGTTGCAGATTAGAATAGGATACTCTTCAATTTTGGTCAATAGAGATATGATACAGAATTCATGCACTTAAAAAACCAACTCCCACAAAGATGTTTTGGAGTCTGAGTAGGTTGGTATAGATAGTGACTTCTCAAAAATTTTTATTCTAATTCTTTTGCTTGCTTAAGTAGCACTTTTATGTTGGTTTTTTTTCACCTTCTTCTTCTTCTTGTAATAAGCTGAGATACTCTTTTAAAATGATATGGAAAATGAAAGAAGCAAAAAAATGAAGTGTTTGATATTGGTAATGTTATATATATATATATAGCTTATAGATAGTATTCATTGCTATTATTGATGTACTAATTTGAATAACCAGGTGTTAAAATTTACCTTGAGACAAGACATCAGTAAGTCATTGGCCATAAGAACACATATTTAAATAGATCATTTTAAAAAAAAATTAATGGATGTACCATGGGAAATTTTTTTCTAGATGAAAGTGACATATAAGTCGAAATAATTTGTTCAATAAATGGAAAAAAAAATACTTCTTTATGCTTTTTATTTCTTTTTTCTTATCAGAGTTCTGTAAGATTAATTTCAACAAAATATTCAGATTATTAATATGCTTGAAGAAATTCGTCAAATTATTTTAATTGGTTTTCTATAAGTAATATTTTGTTGATAAAATTATTTTAATTGATAGATAGATTCGAATAACTTCTTAGAATTATTTTTTGTTTTTGTGTTGTTTTGTTTATTATTGAAAAACCTTGTATGCCCAAAATCAACTTCATTTTTTGATTGATATTTATATTGTGATTAGTTATTTAACAATCCGCTATATAAAAAGTTATTCATTCTAAGAACAAATAATAAATAAGGCGATGACTTGTAGTTGTTTAGCACAACGATGTTTGGTAAAGGTATATAGTCTGAGGAGTCCACGGATCGATCTGTACTCCTCTCCAAAATACTAATACTAAAATTCTAACTATTTTATATCAGCAAATAAATAAATAAATAAGTCAGTGGTGAAGCCGATTATGAAAAGGGCTTATGGCTTTTTTTTTTTTTTTTATTCCCTTTAAGCAAATTAATACTACTAAATATATTATGCCCTATTCAAACGATAAATTTAATGCATGAAGTCCTTAATGTTTAGGACAGATGCAAATTACTACTAAATTTAGCATGAAACCAGTGTAATTTATGCTTAGTTTGGGTCTAGGAACTTGGCTTGGTAACATTGCTGGAGGTAGAGTTAAATCAATATGCAAATAGCTAGGTTTGGCAAACAATAATTCGCTGTGATGTCAAGAATTATAGCCCATAAAGGCACGTACACCGGTTTTGTAATGAATAAGGATTATAGCCAACAAAGGCACGTACACCAGTTTTGTAATGAAAACCAGGTGCACTTTCTCTCTTTTCTTTAGTACTTACGAAAAAAATGTAAAATCCAGCTGGGCTTAGTGACATGAACATGTTACTTAGATTGTCATGCATCCAAGCATTTGAACTTTTTCTTGATAATTATGACTTTAATAAGGATTATCATCTAGCTATAATAAATTAACTATTATCTTTTGCCCAATCGGATCAATTCAAATTAATTGAAATTCAATTCACTTTAAATACTGATCATAATTTAGATTAAAAAGATAAAACAATCTAAATACGAAAATCAATTTAGGGTGAAATAAATCTTTCAAAAAAGAAAAAAAAAAAGATAAAAGAGGAGATCTGATTTCAAACCTCCTGCATACCATGAAGGTTTAGTCATTGGGTCAATGCACCGTAAACTAGTAGTTAACAAATTAATTCTAATTCTTCAAACTTAAAATTAAAACTTATTAATTATTGATGACTTAAATTCTTTAGTAACCCCTCAAGGCCTTTACACGTATGCATGCATTATATTGATGTTGGATTATTAGCTAGTATTAGTTTTAGATTATTTTCTTGAACAATTCAATGAGCTTTTTTATCTTTTAAGTTAAAAGAAAAGTTTAGACCTACAATTTCCCATTTTCTGATATATTGGATGATCATATCTTAGTTTTAGAGTGCATATATGAATTAATAAGAGAAAATGTAAAATTTTGTATCAGTTGAATTTTTGCATTATAACATTGGCATTAGCATTGACACTATATATATATAAATGTATAATTACCAAAAATAATAGCTAAATGATATTAAAACAAATTTACAATAAGTTGTAAATATAATTTTCTATATGAACAATATAATGTGATAATAAAACAAATGTAATGTAATATTCATACTAATTATAATATAATATCAACAATAAAATAATAATAATATTTATCCTAAATGAAGAATAAATTAAGTACTTATAGCACATCAATACTAGCCAATTCAAATTTAGGGCATAGCAATTTCTCTCAATCCCTTTTTTTTTTCTAAACAAAATGTTTTTCTTGGCTAATCTCTTCCACCACCCATTAAAAAAAAAAAAAAAGTTACAATCATTACTAGCAACAACTATTACTGCTGCTACAAATCATTATTAATACAAAGAAAATCTACTAAAAACAGGATCAGGCAAAGACAAAAAGGAAGTGATATATATACATTTAATATAATCGCAAAAAGACTTTCAAATTCTTTTTTCTTTTCTTTTATCTACTATTCTTGACGTTAAGTATTAATAACTAATAAGCAGTTTATTTTGCCGCAAAAACGCAGTCCAACCCAGACAAAGAGCTGGCTCACACCCCAAACCCTTAGAAGCCACCAGTGCAGTTCATCAACAACTGGTTTGCACTTCTCTTCTTCTGCTGCTTCATCTACTTCTGATCCTCTATTCAGATTCTTTGAGGCTCCCAAACTCCATATAAATGGCTTCTCTCACATCTCATCATCACTTCAAACCCACCACCTTCCCGCCATTTATCTTAACATTTATCAAACACCATGCATTGTTCTCAGCCAAGCAACACTTCCTCCTCCACGACAGCTGCAGCATCTTCTACTGTATCCGGCCGCCATCCGGTTTATCGAGGAGTTAGACGCAGAAGCAGTGGAAAATGGGTGTCTGAAATTAGAGAGCCTAAGAAGCCTAATAGAATTTGGTTGGGAACATTTCCCACACCAGAAATGGCTGCTGTTGCTTATGATGTTGCAGCTTTAGCTCTTAAAGGTAGAGAGGCTGAACTTAATTTTCCTAACTCAGCTGCTTCTCTTCCCATTCCTGCATCTACTTCCCCCCGTGATATTCAGGTTGCTGCTGCTTCTGCTGCTGCTGCAATTGGTGCTGCAAGGGATGCTTTAGGAATTGGTAATCGTAGTGATCAGGTAGTTGGTGGTAGTACCAATCAAACAGTAGGTTCAGTGCAGGAAAGCTGCAGCAGGCCAATGGTTAACGAATTTGTTGACGAGGATTTGATTTTTGACATGCCTAATCTCTTAGTTAATATGGCTGAAGGCATGCTTCTTAGCCCTCCTCGCCTTGACATTGCTCCTGATCAAGCTGCTCCTGGTGACGAAAACATTGGTGACCAAGATCTTTGGAAATTCACTTAATTAGTCACCATCTTAATTGCACTTAATAATTAATGCATTAAGATAATAAAATTTAAAATGCAAATCAAACAAAGTAAAATCTAGAATAATATATGTTTATCTTGTGGAAACCTATTATACACTAGCTACCTACCGACCTACTTAACCGCAAGATAAGGTATATGATTAAGTGTGGCTTTTATTTAATTTTTTTTTTTTTAGTTAATTGGGCTCGATTAGGGTTCAAAGTCGCATAGTTATAAAGACGATTCCAGTAGAACTGATATGTCTTGGCACGGTTTTGCCACGTTGGAGGCCTGACCTGCCTACTCCGGAGCCAAATTAACTTTCCATCATGTATTGTTTTGGTTTTTTTTTTTTGCTCTCCTATTGTACATGGTTTCTTATCTTTATGTTGGTGTTGTGCTGTGACGGTAAATAATTAATGGTTCAACTAAGACAGTGTGACTGAAAGGGAAAGGAACCATTTTATTTCTTAAAAGTTTTGATGAATTGATTCCATGATGCACTTTCAATATCATTTTGATGGGATCAGGACATAAATAGCAAAAAGTTGATGATTTTTATTTGTTTCTTATGTGTGTGTGTATATATATATATATATATATAATGAAGTCCACTAGTAAATTTGGCCAAGTACTGATGCTTTCTTGGGAAAGAGCACAATTGAAACTATGGCAGACAGTATTCTTGGCGTCCATCTAAGTGGTCTATTAGGCCATTAACTGCCATCGACAGAACCTACAACTACCCATATCGTCTCGTGTATATATATATATATTTTTATTTGGACGAGATATCGACTCATATATTTGTTCTCTAATATTATCTGTGTTCACTTTTATTATGAAACGACTAACAGCCGCAATTTCTTTTCTTTTGTATTTCTGTGATTTTATATATATGTATAAAAAATTGTCATCACTAATTGCAATAAAATAATTATTGAATTCCAATGTATATAATCGTATTAAATTAATTGATGAAGTTTTTTTATTATTTTTATAGTTTTATTGGGTCGAATCAGATTAGTCTGAATGCAATGAGATTTAGATATCGGTAATTTACATCGAAAAAAATTAATTATTAAAATATTTATATTATTTTTAAAATTTGAGTCTTTCAAGTATATCTGTTCGTTTGTATTTATCTCTTAGTTACTTTGTTATTTCTTGTTGTATACTAGTTATTAGTGGTTATTTGTTGTAACAACTTACTACTCTTGTACAGGTATTTAATCTTTCATACACTTAATAAAATTATTCAACATTCTGCTCATCCTTTGTATATTGTTGACTTGGTATCAAAGTACGATGACGACCTCCTTTTCAACATCATCCTCCTCTTCTTCTTCTTTGTCTACCTCAAACCTTACTTCATCTGTCTTATTAAACACTTATAATCCTAGACTCATTTCTCCAACTACCAACATTCAATATACATTTTTTGTCAAACTCACATCCAAGAACTACATTCCTTGGAAATTGTAGTTCACCCCACCTCTCAACTTTTAGAATCTCCATGGCTTCATCAATGGCACTGAAATACAACCTCCAAAGGAAATCCTTAATTCAACTGCTAATCAACTTATGACAAATCTTGAATACCTGACTTGGTTCAACAAGGATTAGTTTCTTTTCTTTTGGCGACTGTCATCCATTATCGAGGAGATCTATCCTCAACTCACTGAACTTAACTCTTCATTTATAGTATGGCAAACCCTTGCTACTACTTATGGCATTGTCAATTGTGCACAAAGGACCCAACTCCACATCAAATTAACTAATCTTGCTAAAGATGATAAATTGATTTCTCAGTATCTTTATCAAGCAAAAGCAATTGCCGACTGTCTCACGTTAGTTGGCCAAGCCATCTCCACCTCAGAGTTTAATGCTATAATCTTTCAAAAATTAGGAGTTGAATACAATGGAATCATTGGGGCTCTTTAATAACGAACACACACTATTTCTTTTAATGAATTGCATGGGCAATTAGTTGCTTATGAATTATTGCTTCCATCTCAACAACCACAGTTGCCTTCTGTCAATTTAGTTCAACGATCTTCTTCTTCCCTTAGTTAGAACAACAATCAGTCCTTCAACAATCGACAAGCTCAACATGGGGGCAGACGAGGTTTTACCTCTACTTCCTGTTAGATTTGCAATTTTTCAAACCATACCACACTATACTGTTGATGTCATTTTGATGTTACTCTTACACTTAGCAATCGAACTAGTCAAAATTTTTCACCTCACCAGTATACTGCTCTCACTCATCCTTTGAGCCTTCACATAGCGCTGCTGCCCATCTGATCGAGTTACCTGCTTCGGGCTTGCTTCCTTCACCATAAACACCTCTATCTTTAGAATGGTACCCAGATACGAGTGCCACTCGATCTGTCCTCTTTGGATATTTCTTAGCCTTACCAAAGTAAGAAAAATTACTCATTGGTAATGGTGTTGGGTTACCTATGTCTCATGTTGATACAAGTTTCATTCATTCCTCACCTAAGAACATTATTCTAAAAAATGTGTTGCATGTCCCTTATACTACCAAACCACTGTTATTTATTCATAAATTATACACTAATAATCGTTGTTCCTTTGAATTTAATTTTAACACTTGTCTTGTTAAGGATAAAAAAATGAATAGGACACTACTCTAGGGAATAAGTGAAGTTGGTCTTTACAAAATTAAAGGTCTCTCTTCACTTCCAAAGGTCAAGAATGTTGTTGTGTATTTTACAAGCCTAAAGGATTGGCATGCTCAGCTTAGGCATCCAAATTATTCAACTATTAGGCATTTGATTAATCAATTTAAATTATCTTGTTCTTCAAATAAAATTTCTTTCAATAAATGTTCATTATGTTATTTGGGCAAGTTACATTAGTTCCTTTGCATTTAACCTATAATCGTAGTTCTAAACCCTTTTAATTGATTCACACTTATATTTGGGGTCCTACTCCCTTATATTCATCATCAAGATACAAATACTTTGTAATTTTCATTAATGATTTTTCTCTTTTTACATGGCTATATCCAATTAAACTTAAAAGTGATGTCAATACAGTGTTTAAAAAGTTTCAATCATTAGTTGAAAAATAATTTGATTGCTAAATTAAAGCAAAAATTCAAATTGGGGAGGGGAATATCGCACCTTGCATAAATATTTTCAGGACACTAGTATAATCTACCATCACACTTGCCCATATACCCATGAGCAAAATGGCACATCTAAACGTAAAATAAGAAATATTATTGACATTGGTCTTGTTATTTTAGGTCACTACGGTGCACCTTTTAAATACTGGGAATATGCAATTTTTCTCATTAATCGCATTCCCATAAGTGCATTGTTAAACAAAATTCCTTACACTATGTTATTTGAAAAACACCCTGATTACTCCTTCCTTCACATTTTTGGTTATGCTGTCTACCCTCTTCTTTAACCTTACAACAAACACAAATTTGCCTTACGATCCAAATAATATGTTTTCTTGGGTTACTCTCCACATCATTAGGGTATAAATGTCTAGACAAAGACAATGGCAAAATTTATTTGGCCCGTCATGTTGAATTTGATGAGAAAATATTTCCTTTTCATAATATAATAAGTCATAATTCAAATGCCATGCCAGTGACATTGCCACCCTTTAATTAGTTACAAATTATGCAACAACTTCCTTCTCCTTTGAATTTACCAAGTACGATTTCCTCTTTTAATCCTATCTTTACTTCTCTCTTCTCTTCACCTTTTACCCACTCTTAACAAACTTCTTCCCAATCTTTAGTTCCATATTCCTCTCCATCTCATACTCAATAACCCTCCTCCCCTTATTCTCCACCACCTGTTTACAACTCGAATGGCATTCAATTATTTATTGTTTGCGTCCTTCCTTAACAAACTCAAACACTAAACAAAACTCATCACTTATCCCTTCTCCACCAAAATGAACCCACTCAATGCAACTCTGCTCAACCATCATAACCCATAAACTAATAGCTCACCATACCAAACTATCCAATCTCTCTAACCAACTTATTATTGAACCCACTTCTTTCACCAAAGCCAACATTCAACTTGCTTGGTGAAAAGCTATGGAAAGCAAAATGCATTCCGTATACAAAAATCACACTTGGGACCTTATACCTCTTCCTTTTAATGCCAATGTGGCAGGAAATTGATGGATATATAAAGTTAAAAAAACCCAATGGAATCATAAATAGATTAAAGGCTCATTTAGTTGCCCATGGTTACACTTAAAAGTACAAATTATATTATATAGAGACTTTTAGTCCACTACTTAAACCCTAAATAATTCGTACAGTGCTCTCCCTTGCTATTTCAAATGGCTGGTTACTTTGATAATTGAATGTTAGTAATGCATTACTTAATGGTGATTTACAAGAAATAGTGTTCATGGTTCAACCACAAGGATTTGAGGATCAACAACACTCAAAATTTGTATGCAAACTGAATAAGTCCCTTTATGGACCTAAACAAGCACCTCATAGTTGGTATCAAAAGCTTAGCTCCTTCCTAATTTCCATTAATTTTAAGGGTTCAAATGTTGATTCATTATTATTTATCTATCGTCATGAGCATTTAACATGTTTTCTTTTGGTGTATGTTGATGATGTAATTATTATAGGCAATAATCAATGACATCTTCAATAACTCCTTAATCAGTTATCAAAGGCATTCTCTCTTTGAGATTTAGGCTCCTTAAACTACTTCCTTGGCATATAAGTCCATTCCCACTCTATCGATTTAATTATTTCTTAACAAGCTTACATTATGGACATTCTCAAAAGAGCTAGCATAACAAACTCTAAGACTTGTAGTACAATTATGGTGATCCGAGCACTCTCTTATCTTTTAAGGATGCTGCCAAGTATAAAACAATCTATAGCAGCCTATAATATGTGACATTAACAAGGCTCGATATCACTTTCTCTATTAATAAGTTGTGCTAATTCATGCATCAACCAACTGACACTTATCTTAAAGCCATGAAAAGAGTCATTTGCTACCTTCAGGGTACTTTAACACAAGGATTATTCATCACCAAAACACATTCCCTTCAGCTTATCACCCTTAATGATACTGATTGGGTGGATTGCCTGGATGATAGAAGATCCACCGGTGGTTATCTTATTTCTTTGGGTTCAAATCTCATTACTTGGAATTCACAGAAATAATGTACAGTGGCTCGATCCTCCACTGAGTATGAGTTTAAAGCTTTTGCTAATGTAAGTGTTGAATTGAAGTGGTTAAAATGTTTATTATCTAAGCTCAGTGTTCATCTCACTTCTTCCCCCATATCTAGTATGATAATATTAATGCGATGCTCTTGTCATCCAATCCCGCTTTCAAAGCTTGAACCAGACATGTCAAAGTGGATTTCCACTTTGTCCGACATCTTATTCTAAAAAAAGAACTAACGGTTTCACCACTTTCTTCTGCTAACCAATTAGCGGAATTGCTAACCAAACCACTCCCTAAGCATGCGTTTCAAACATTTAAAAGCAAACTTCGGTTACTCCCTGTTATACCATCAGCTTAGGGGGCTGTGTCAAGCATATTTGTTCATTTGTATTTATCTCTTAAGGGGCAATTGGTTTGTACTCCGGAATTGAAATCAAAATGGGAATAGGAATGGAAAAGGGAATGAAAATTTGAAAAAATTATTTGGTTTCACTAGGAAATAGTAATAAAAATGATAATCAATTATCATTTAACAACTAAAATTTCTTTTATAAAAAAATATTTTTGTAAATATTTTTTATATATAAAAAGTAACATTATAATTATTTTATATATTAAAAATTTATATTATAATTATGTATTATAAAATATTTATTTATAAAAATATTATTAGAATTTTTTTAAAAAAAGTATAAAAATTATTTACTTTTGATAAATATTTTTATTTAAACATTTAATACATATTTTTATTAATTTATATGTTTCATTTATACATTTTAAAAATAAATGTTAATATTTAAATATTTAATCAATTTATAATTAATTTTAGTCATTTTCTAAGAAAAAGAAGGGAATGATAATTCTCATTAATGAGAAATCACATTCCTATTACCACATTAATTTAAGTCAACTAAACACTAGAAATTAGAATTATTCATTCTGATTGTAATTTTCATTCTCATTTTTTACCAAATAAACATCCTTTTAGTTATTTTGTTATTTCTTGTTGTATACCGGTTACTAGTGGTTATTTGTTGTAACAGCTTGCCAATGTTGTACTTGTATTTAATCTTTCATACACTTAATGAAATTATTCAACATTCTGCTCATCCTCTGTATATAGTTGATTGAGTCAAATCAAATTAATCAAAATTTTGTGAACTTTTAATATAGATAGTTTAAATAAAAGAAAATCTATTAATATTAATTATAAATTACAAAATATCAATTAAACCTTAATTTTAAATTTTAAATTTTAAAATTATGAAGTGCTATCAAACTGATGTAAACTTAATTATTATATATGACAGATAACAAATAGAGAAAAAAAATAATTATAGAAGTACTCTAGAACGGCTAAAATTTGTCAGTGCTTTATTTATTGTTCAGTTTTCAAATCAAACAAAGAGAATAATTAAGCAAAGATAACATCCATGGTTTGGTGAAGAAAAAGTAAAGCCAAGTTGCCAAGTTTAGTCAATTTTTATGATTAAGATGTTGAATGCTTGTAAAATCATAACAACACATACTACAATTAATTAAGACCCATTTTTAAATTAATTAATTATCTCTAATTCAGCCCAAAAAGAATAGAAAAATATTTGTAATTTATATCCCATGAATAGAATATGATCAAAAAGCATATATTTATGTTGTGTTGATGATATCTTAAAATATTGGTGCTGCTCGATAAAAAAAAAAAAATGCTGCCCCCCCTATCTCTCAAAAAAAAAAAAAATGCTGCCCCCCTTACTCCTTGTTGACGTGTCATTCTCAACAGGTCGGACAGCTGACACGTGGCAATAGTTAGGATGTATGACTCAATGTCTCATGACTTTGACACCGATACCTCACCTTCCTGTAATTACTGTATATTTTATTACACTCACTAATATATTTTACCTATTTCGAATTGGAGTTAATAATAATAATAATAATAATAATAATAATAATAATAATAATAATAATAATAATAATTAACTCCTAGTTGAAATAATGAAACTTGTCAATTAATGTGTTTTTTTTTTTTCACACAAAAATTTAGTTGTTTTAAAATAATTTAATGTTAAAAGATTATAACTCAATTACATATAAAGAGATTATGTCTTAAGCCTAGTAATTGTATGATTATTGGATTGCTAGTCATGGGCCATTGCATTAATTTGTGTAATTTTTTATTTTCTGGACACTTGAAACTCAGATTAATAGTTGTTAGGGTTTATATTCAAATTTTACTAGCTTTTATTAAGCTTTTCGTTATATATATATATATTCACTTGATTTGGATCACAAACGTTCCAAGCCTTACATCAAGGTGTATTGTATTGCACAAATGTAATAGAGACTTATATCATTGGCCTAGAATCAACTTCCATTATTGATGGACTGGGTCAATAAAAGTGATAATTATGTATTTAATGAAATAATTAGTTGTACCTACTGAAAACGTCTTGGAAAAAAAAAAAACCACGAAGAACCTAATTATCACAGTTATTGACTGTGCTTAATCAACTTATTATGCCTTGTACTATTGATGATTATATGTGACTTGGACTTCCTTTTCCCTCGTTAGTGCCATATCCCCTCGATCCCCTCTTCTTTTAAATTTTATCCCATTGATTCCATATATATATATATATATATAAAAGAAAAGAGAAATATAAAATTATGAAAAAGTTTTCAGTTATTATCATATAAAAAATAAATAATTTGATTGAAAATTTATTTTCTATTTTAATTATACTAACTTCTATTTTATAGGATTTTTATTTAAATTATAATTAATGTTTAGATATATTAAATACAATTATATTTAGATTATTGATTGTTATCTGAATTAGGATTAACGGTTAAACTAAGTCTATAAAATACAAGTACTTTACAATTGCATTACTTAAAAATATTTTTAAAGAGAGTTCATAATTTTTATATTTGATGAAATCTACTTAATGCCTGACTTGATTAATCGTAAATGTATATAAGTATGTTTCTATGACAACAAAACTAAAAAAAAATATTACGTGATGAATTTTAATGATTTTTTTTTTGTAATTTGTATATATTATTTTTATTATAATGTCATGATGTGGTCCTCCAATATTAATGCATGTCTTTTTTTTTTTTTCCTTTTAAGCTTATAAATTTTGATTGCTAATAGAATTTGGAAACAAATATTATTTAATTTTTCCTCATGATCTATCTCTAATTATAACTATAAACACATATTTATTTTATAACTTTTCTATTTTTCGAAACACACTAGCCATCAATTCTATGATTATTTTATAGTTTTTTTGAACTTGAGGTTTATTTTTTATGTATAAATAGAGTTCATATAATATAAATGCTTAAATTGTTTGGATATTTTTTTAGAAAAAAATTAAATTAATAATTTATTTAGAGATTTTTTTAATAATAAAAAAATAAGATTATAAAATTACTTTTATTTAGTAATATACTTAATTTTTTATTTACTATATATCATAAGTCAAATGAATTTTTTGTTTACGTGTGAATGACGTGGTTGTTTACTAGTATATATATTAAAAAATTTTTAAAAATTATATAATTAAAAAATCAGTCCAAAAAATTATACAATATTATGCACTTTATTGTATATATATCCAATATTTTATTAAAATACTTTCTTTAAGAAATAAAAAAATAATTGATTTAATTTTTAGTATCTTGAATAGTGAATTTTTCCACATTATACAATAAAAAAATTATTAAAAAGGTTTTATTATTTTTGGTTGAATGCATAATTTCACCCTTGGACTTTACACAATTAACCTATGATATTTTTTAATTTTTATTATTTTTTATTTAACTTTTAAATTTTTATTTAGAACTTTTTTCACTTTTCAATTTGTATTTTTTTATTCTATTTAACTCATACAATAAATGGATAAAAATTTAATTTTGAATGATTTTAAACACATAAAATGCTAAAATTAGTTTTAAAATAATATAAATAAAATTAAAAATTAATATTAAAAATGTTAGAAAAATTATATCTTTAATTATATTCTCTTTTTCATTAAATATTATTTTAATTTATGTAAGTTTTTCTTGTATCCATATCAATATTGATTTATAAAATATTTCAATTTTATGTATTATAGAGGTTAGATAGGTTCAAAAAGAAGTTTAAAAGTTGAATAAAACATAATAAAAGTTGAAGAGTGTTAAGCATTAATTGAGTAAAGTTCAAGGGTGAAACTATGCACTTGGCCTATTATTTTTTGTATGGAAAAAGATAAATCTTTCATTAATTAAAAAGTAATAGTAAATCTTGACAAATAAATAACATCAATAATAATATAATAAAAATATTAAAATAAAATTTTACTCAAATTATAAAATTTTTATATTACTATTCTCTAATTGTCATTAAATTATTGAATGAAGAAAGAAATACAATTATTATGAATACATGTTTTACCTTTATTTGCCTTTTTTTTTAATACAATCTATTTATATATATAAAGATGAAACAACAATTTCACTATTTACTAGCAATAGAATTTTCGCTCATTAATTTCACGATTATTTGCAAAATTGCCACAATGTATCATGTATGTTTGCGCCCTTCAATTTCAACTTAATCACTGGAGTGCCACTGTCTTTTGCGTTTCTATTGCAATTGGAGTGGCTCTATATGGACACGACATCATTTAGCTTATTTCCATTTTTGCCCCTTGTAATCTAAGAAAACGACGTCATCCTACTTGGTCTGTGGAGAAAGCCGTATGCTTTTGCCCTGGTTGATGTCCTTTTTTTGCCATTTTGCTTAATGTGCATTACAAACCCTATCACAACTAACCCTAGGTCTCTCCTATCTTTACTCTGCAGCTGCCTCCCACCTTTCCTTATTCTTCTTCTTCTTCTTCTTTTAATTTTAAGATGAATTTCCTTTAACCCAGTATAAGTCAACTTGGTTCTCTCAATTACCGCCCATATCTGCACCCATCAATACTTTTACCTCCCTTCTTTATTTTTATTAATATTCTATTAATTTTTGTGAAAATAAATTTAATAGCCCAACAAAATTACCAATTCACTGATTATTAAAATCATGAAAATTTTCTTAGGTTAGAAACAAATTATTGATCTTAGCAATAATCAATCTTAATTTTTGAACATTTAATTTGTTTGTTTAAGTGTGTATAAGTTAGGACTCTATGGGAAGTTAAAATGAAGTATGAATATCTTAGGCTAATTCGACCTTTAAGATTTAAGGAGACTTTTGACATCCTTAGAGCTTTATAATAAGAAAGTTGTCTTCTTCACATTTGAAGTAGATATCTTAAGCTTTTGGAATTGAGCTTAATTTTTAAAATCTGATTTCATTTGGGTATGCAAATATTGAGTCAAAATGAACATATGCAGTTGCCATTTTAGATTGCATAACTCTTAGTATTTCACCAATATCTTAAGCTATAGAAGTCCAATTGAGGTGATTCAAAATGATATGAAAGTCTAAGTCACATATCTACAACTTTTATAAAGAAAGTATAGGCAAATTTAAACATCTTTAATAGAAAATCATGATTTCAAATCATGCACAACTGTCTGACAGCAGTCTACCATTTTAGATTACATAGCTCTTAGTATTTCAGTAATATCTTAAGCTAAAAAATTCCAATTGAGATGATTTAAAATGATATAAAAAGCTAAGTCAAATATCTACAACTTTTATGAAGAAAGTGTAGACAAATTCGAACGTCTCTGGTAGCCAATCACGGTTTTAACCTGTGTACAGTAGTCTAATAGTATTACTTTCAATAATTCAAAATTATAAATGTTAGATTCAAAATATAGATGTTAGACACATTATTTGCACCTCAAATAACTATATTTTTAAGTGTTTATCTATATAAATACCTTTAGAGCTAAATGGAAGTTAAGACATTTTTTTGCTTATTATTATTCTCTATCTTAACATTCATTAGAGCTCTAAAATTTTCAAATATTCACTCTTTGTTTATAACTCTTATGAGAGTTGGTTGTGTATTAGAAATAGGATTGTTGTTGAATCCAAACTCCTTAAATCATTGTGTTCTTTATTTTTCCTTCCCAACATTCTTTCAATTCTTGCAAAAAATTATTTTTAATTTTGATTTTTATTTAATAACCCTATTCACCCCCCTCTAGGGCTTTTTCAATTAGTATCAGAACTTGAATTCTAGGAACTTCATTGTTATAATACAAGATCATGGGGAGTGAATCACAAAATATTTTTTCACTTAGACTATTCTTCGATGGCAGTGATTATCCTCATTGGAAGTTCAAAATGGAGCTATGCTTTGATTATGATTCCATTAAACTTTAGAATATTATCCTAAAAGGTTGGGAACCACCTACAACTACCATTGATGGTGTTGTAACTACTCTAGCAAGGAGTCAATGGAACAATAAGCAAAAGGAAAAAATCATAAAAATAAAAAGGCGATGATCACTCTAGTCTCTTTTATGATAAGGGAAGAAGGAGGAAACTTCAACATTGCATGTCGGCCAAGAAAATGTGGGAGACCTTAAAAAATTATTATAAAGGTAACGTGTAAGTTAGAAGCAAGAAGGTTCAACTTCATATGTATGAATACAAACTTTTCAAGATGAAGCCTCATGAGTCAATCACAGAGACAACAAATTGACTTAATGCCCTTATCATAACCCTCAAGAAACTTAGAAAGAATTTCCCCAAGCAAGAAGTAAACAATAAGATTCTAAGAATTCTACCTAAGAAGGATTGGGAATCTCAGGTTACTTTAATTGAGGAAGCTCAAGACCTCTTAACGCTCTCTACCGATGTGCTTATCGAAAAGCTCTTAACATATGAGCTAATAATTAAGCAAAAAGGCAAAGAGCAAGAAGAAAAAGAAGAGAAGAAGAAGAGCATTGCCTTGAAAGCTTCACAAAATGATAGTAAAGAAAAAAATATTGAAGGTTTTAGTGATGAAGATGATGAAATTATCATGCTTACTAGAAACTTTAATAAGTTCTTAAAAAAGAAACATTCATTAAAAATAAAAGACTTTAACAAGAAATATGAAGGAGAAGGTAAAAAAGAAAACCAAAGGTATTACTTACTATGAATGTAAGAAGCTGAGTCACATTCGAAGTGAGTGTCCCAAACTCAAAAACAAGAGCAAATGAACAAAAGAGAAAATGAGGGCTTATAAGGCAACTTGGGATGACTCCTTCAAATCAGAAGCGAAAGAGGAACAATAAGAAGTAGCTGATACCGCTTATATATATTCCTATTTAATTAAAGGTTTTTTATTTTTTGAATAGGGTTACTCATACAAGGAAGGTAGTAGAATCCGTTCATGGAAAGGACTCTACCTCAAAGAGCATTCCTAAGCAAAGAGGGAATACTCTCTTACTAGGATTAAGATTCCTATCCCACAAGGAATCCTACTCCTTTCAGGTTTAAAAACTAGTATAAATGGGAACCCATACCTCTCATTCTCTTATATTCTAATTATTCTTTGCTCTCTATACAAACTATCTTTCTATTCTCTGACTTGGGCATTGGAGTGTTTGTGGGGACTCTCCCCACCTCTCACCTTGCCCTCTGTTCATTGATTATAGGGTCTTAAGCTCAAGAATTCCAAAAATAAGTTATCAAGTGGCGCCGTCTGTGGGAACTCTTAGGAAAAGCCATTCATATACCTGCTAAGCTAAAGACATCCACACTATGACTTTCAGCCCACCACCAACTTCGACTCCTGAAACTAACACCAATCCTTCTGCACCCATTCCTTTGACTAATCTCTTAAACTCTCTCCCAATAATAGTGCTTCCAACCACTTTTTAGTCTGCCAAAACTTCATCCGGGCATACACATTCACTTCCTGATAACACCCAGAGATGCCTGGCTTCAGGCATAGACTTCCCATATTATGCTCCTTTATAATACCACCATCGTTCAATACCCTCCATACCTTTTTTGAGTTTAACAGACACACCAACAATAAACACACCAAACTTGAACACTGTAAACCAAACATTCAACCTCAAACAAACCAACAAGGAAGTTATGATACAAAATATCCAAGCGCAGATAGCCTTAATGTAGCAATAACTAAATGCTTTAATATAAATTGGGAATTCTGAACTAGCTCAAATCGATAATAACATGACACCTCGATAAGCACCAGAGACAAGTATAGGAAAGGGTAAAGCACCAGAAGGGGAATGTAGTTCAACCATTTTGGCCTTTGATGACTCAAAGTTAGCTCAGAAACTTGAAGAGGTTATACACAAAGCCCGAACAAAACCAAGAAAGGAGGATGAATGCATTATGGACAACAAAACTCCATTCATAAGAAGGATAATTTAGACGAAGATCCCTACTGAATTTAGAATCCTACCGTTTGATCAATATGATGAGATAGGAGATCCTACCAGCAACATATCAATATTTAGAATAAGGATGTTGCTCCAAAATGTGAATGATGGAATCATGTGTAGAGTCTTCCCAAGCACACTCATAAAGAATGCCTAAAAGTGGTTTCATCAACTCCCGGAGAATTTTATCACTTCTTTTGAGGATCTGGCCGAGTAGTTTCGCACCAAGTTTGTCACCAATATTCCCCCAGCCAAAAACATCAATGATCTTTGGATGTGCAGGCAAGAAGTCGATGAGTCTCTGTAAAGTTATCATGATCGATTTAATAAAATAGCCATGTAGATCGAAAGCCTTGTTGATGAAGTTGTCATAGAAGCTTTGAAAAATGGCACTAGACTCAAAAAGCTTAAAGATAAGATAATGACTAAGGAACTGGGCACCTTTGAGGAAGCAATGGCGATGGCAGTTAGAATGATAAAGATGGATGAAGATAGAAGGATGCGAAGGGGGGAGGAAAAGCCACCGGCCAAAGATGAAATACTAAGACCCAGATGAGCAAGCTTCCCAAAAATAAATTTTAGAAACCCGGTAGAGAGATTTGATAGGGAAGTGGATAGATACATACCTTTGAACACCTCTCGATCTAGAATTCTCATGTGGATTAGGCAGAATGCCGTCAGAATCACCCCAGCTAAGAGAATAAGCCCCACCCAAAGATCCACATAAGACAGGGGATAATACTGCCAATATCATTGAGAATATAGGCACGACACTGAAGCTTATAGAGAGCTGAAGCACGCCATAGAAAGACTGGTGAAAAATGGTAAACTCAATAATTTCACAGACACATCTGGAAGGAGCGAAAACCTAGAAGCCCAGATGCATGACAAGCCAAAAGCAAAGAAAGCTCAGAAGGAGCCAGTTGGTATTATTAACATGATCATCAGTGGAGAAAATACTGAGAAGAAATTGAAACGGAGTAGGGGAGAAAAGCTAGCCTTTAAGAAGAAAGAAATAGTATTCAGTTCAAAAGATGGTTCGTATGTTCACCATCCCCACTGTGACACCCTGGTGAAAAATGCATACATAAATAATTACTTAGTAAAGAGGTTATTGGTTGACAACGGAAGCACTATCAACATGTTATCCTGGAATGCTAACAAAGCGATAGGAGGATCTATCATCAATATGAAGACTATCCAGAACCCTATCATAAGCTTATATGGAGGAACTATACATCCAATGGGAGTTGCGAAGTTAAATATAGAATTCAGGAATCAAAACGATGAAGAAAAGAAAGTTATCAAAACAATATTCAATGTGGTCAATCTCCCACTGGCATACAATGGAATCATAGGACGACCAGCGCTCTATGAAGTAGATGCAATCACCAGTATCCGACACTTAACTATGAAAATTCCAATTGAGAATGGAACTCTTACCATCCGGGGAGATCAGCATATGGCTAGACAATGTTACTAGATGGCCATGAAGCCTTAGGTGGAAGCCTTCCCCCTAGAAACATGGGAAAAAGAGAAATAGGGCGTTGGTCTATGACTAGTTGAAGACACGGAAGCCCTACAAATTGTGGATGGTAAAGTGGTAAAGATCAGTAATGAACTTGACCGTGACATCAAGGAAGGAATAAAGGAAGTCCTTAGTAGACACTTAAAAGAAT
Organism: Mallotus nudiflorus; assembly: GCA_947683625.1. Classification (NCBI taxonomy): domain Eukaryota; kingdom Viridiplantae; phylum Streptophyta; class Magnoliopsida; order Malpighiales; family Euphorbiaceae; genus Mallotus; species Mallotus nudiflorus. Next base: position 1,528,384 of record CANTUR010000304.1, read on the forward strand.
TCACTTCGCGGGCATCTAAAATCATCGGTGTGGATCCACAGGTTGCTTGTCATAATTTAAACATCAGACTGGAAGCAAAGCTAGTGGCCTAGAAAAAAAGAACCTTTGCCTATGAGAGACAAAGGATAATTGTTGAGGAAACAAAGAAGTTGTTGGAAGCTAGATTCATCAAGGGAAGTTACTTATCTAGAATGGGTAGCCAAAGTGGTACTTGTCAAAAAAGCGAATGGAAAGTATAGGATGTGTGTGGACTATACTGACCTTAATCGGGCATGTCCCAAAGATAGCTACCCATTGCCCACGATCAATTAGCTCATAGACTCCACTGCTGGCCACGGATTATATAGTTTTATTGACATGACATAAGGATATCACCAGATACCGATGAAGGAAGAAGATCAGAAGAAAATGTCCTTCATCACCCATGAAGGCCTATATTGCTACAAGGTAATGCCTTTCAAACTGAAGAATGTTGGAGCAACATATCAAAGAATGATAAACCAAGTGCTCCAGGACCAAATTGGCACAGGCATGGAAGTATATGTTAATGAAATCATCATTAGGAGCAAGCATATATAATAACACCCAGTGAATCTAGATCAAGTTCTATGATTATTAAGCAAGTCTAGGATCAAGCTAAATCCAAAAAATGTGTCTTCAGAGTCAAAGCGGGAAAATTCCTAGGATTCATAATATCCCACAGGGGTATTGAAGCCAACCCAGAGAAAATGGAAGCCATACTCAACATGAAAGCCCCAAAAAATATCCACGAAGTACAAAAGCTAAACGATAGAATCACGGCATTGGGGCATTTCATTTCATGCTGAGCCAGACGGTGTCTACCATTATTTTGAGCTCTAAAAAAATTCTAAAAAGTTTGTTTGGTCTGCAGATTGCCAAGTAGCCTTCAAAGACATTAAAAAATTCTTTTCCTCACCACCCCTACTCAGTTGGCCCGTCCCAGATGAAATATTGTATTTATATCTCTCTGTAGGTCAAGAATGCATCACTTTAGTACTGGTAAGAGAAAAAAGAAGCTAGCAAAACCCAGTATATTACATCAATAAAATGCTCTGAGGATCTAAAGTCCGGTATCCCATGTTTGATAAACTGGCTATGGTTGTGGTTCATGTGTCCTGGAAGCTTCAACATTACTTCCAAGCCCATCCTATCGTTGTTTGATCTCGTTTCCCTCTATGGAAAATCTTATAAAGACTGGAGACCTCGGGTAAACTGGTTCAATGGTTGGTGTTACTTGGTGAATTCAACATTGATTATAAGCCCTACCAACAAGTGAAAGCCCAAGCATTAGCATATTTCATTCAAGAAATGGCTCCAGAAGACCTCACCATGACCAAAGCACCAAAATGGAAACTCTATGTTGATGGAGCTTCCTCTACTCAAGGATCCGGAACCAGATTGATTCTTAAAGGACCATATAAAGTTCACATTCGGTATACAGTTTGAATAAAGTACAATACAACCAATAATGCCACAGAATATGAGGCACTCATCACAGGCTTGAAATTAGCTGCCGAAATTAGAGCTGAATGCCTTATAATACACTCGAACTCCCAACTGGTAGTAAATCAGGTTAACGACATGTTCCAGGTCAAGGGCACAAGCATTACTAAGTACATGGGCAAAATCAGGAAACTCTTAAAATAGATTAAACAAAAAGGGGGCTAGTGGGAGATCATCCATATACCCAGGTAAGATAACTTTGAGGCCGACCTCCTGGCCAAATCGATAGCTGAAGATAGTCAAGCATTTAAGGATATGGAATTCACTGAGGCATTGACAAAACCTAGTATGGAAGATCCTGAAGTCTTGGAGATATGGGAAGTCTTGGAATGGATGCATTTGATAGTCTAATACCTAGAACATGAAACTCTCCTTAAAGACAAATTGAAAGCTCAGAAGCTATAATGAGAGTAGCTCACTATTCTATTGTGATATCCCACATCGGTTGGGAAGGAGAACGAAGCACGCCTTATAAGGGTGTGGATACCTTCTCCCATTAGACGCGTTTTAAAATCGTGCGCTGCGGGCTGGGCCTGGGCAAAGTGGACAATATCTAATGCGGGTTGGTCTGGGCTGTTACAATGGTATCAGAGCCAGAGCCCGGATCGGTGTGCCAGCGTGGACGTTGGGCCCTAAGGGGGGTGGATTGTGATATCCCACATCGATTGGGAAGGAGAACGAAGCACGCCTTATAAGGGTGTGGATACCTTCTCCTATTAGACGCGTTTTAAAATCGTGCGCTGCGGGCTGGGCCTGGGCAAAGCGAACAATATCTGATGCGGGTTGGTCTGGGCTATTACATCTATCCACCATGGGGAGCTTTATAAAAAATCCCTTTCACACCCATGGTCTAAGTGCGTCTCTCTAGAGGAAGGGAATTACATACTTAGGGAAATCCATGAAGGAATTTATAGAGCGCATGAATCCCATTATGCACTAACCCGAAAAACACTACTCCAAGGATACTATTGGCCTACCATGTCTAATGATGCCAAAAAGCTAACTTAAGCATGTCATAAGTGCTAGCAATTTGCTCAACTCAATCACAGGCCTTCCTACCCTCTATATCCAATTGGCAGCCCATGGCCCTTCGCAATGTAGGGGATGGACATCCTGGGTCCCTTCCTAACTTCCACTTTATAAAAAAAGTTCCTGATTATGGCTATAGACCATTTCACTAAATGGGTAGAAGTGGAGGCAGTTCCAACCATCATAGAAGCTCGGATATAACATTTCTTCAGGAAAGAGATCTGTAGATTCGGCATCCTCACACTTTGATTACGGACAATGACAAACAGTTTGACAATAAAAGTTTAGATGTTTCTATTCAGACCTTGGAATAAAACTTTGTTTCACCTCAATAGCCCACCCATAAATAAACGGGAAATGAAAGTTACTAATAGAATTATCATGCAGGCATCAAAGAAGAGACTTAACGAGAAAAAGGGAAATTGAGTCAAAGAGCTTAACAACGTAATCTAGGCCTACATAACCACTCCTAGATCATCCACCGAGGAGATACCATTTAGACTGACCTATGGCATGGACGCGGTAATACCGGTGGAGATTGGTTCACCAAGTTATAGGGTCAGTCGTAGTCTTGATCACAACATCAAAAACATTGACAATCAGATATACCTAGACCTATTAGAAGAAATGTGGGAGAAAAAAATAGCTACAGTTAAAGCACATCGGCAGAAGGTAGCATGGTATCATCTCTGGTGTAGTCACCCAAGACAGTTCAAAATAGGAGACTAGGTACTCAGAAGGGCAGATATTGGCAAAGGCAACTCAGGAACTGACAAACTAGGCCCAAATTGGGAAGGCCCATATCAAATCTCAGAACACACAACTAAAGGAGCATACAAACTAAGAAACAGAGATGGCAAAGAGTTGCCACGATTTTGGAACTTAGATTGCCTTAGAAAATACTATCAGTAAAACTTAGATTATACTCAGAATAGTATTCAATAAAATCTCTTTTCATTGATACTAATAAATTTTTTACAAAAAAATTCATTATAAAAAAATAAAAAATAAAAAAATGAGAAGGGTTTCTATTCTATTACTTGTATATTCAGACCGTCGGGCTAGGAGACAAAGAGGGAAATAAAATCAGCAGCATTAGAAGGTGTAGTAGGCTCAGCAGCAGTAGCAGACTCAACATTATTCCTTGTACGTGAGGTAGTTGCCTTTAGACGAGCATCCTCCTCAGCAACAATCTTTGCAAGGTCTGTCGGCGTTATTTGATCCAGAACTTTTAATTCTAACTCAGGATTCTGGAAAGTAGGATCCTCCTATATTCAAAACTATAGGCCTTGAGAAATCCCCCTACCATGTTTTAGTAGGATCTTTTATCATTTTCTTGGGACTTCTCAACCTTAGATAGCCTCTTCTCTAGATTTGCAATATGAAGATCTTGCTCTTCAATCCTCCTTGTCAATTGACCTTGAATATGCTCCAAATTGATAATTTTCTTCTGGCCCGCCTCAACCTCAAATTTTGCCTCTGCATATTTTGTCTGGCAGAGCTTTAGTGCTGCCTTGGTGCCATCCAGCCTCTTCTTAAAGTCAATAGCTATTGTCCTGACCTTCATCTCCTTTAGACTATAATGGCTTTTCAAATAGAAATATTGGTCCTTTGCCAGTAACAAGGCTTGGGTCATCTGTGACAAGAGAAGTTCATGTTAACATAAGTAAAAGTGTAAGTAAAAGTGCAAGTAATAAATATGACATTCACTTACTTCTAACAAATGGCCGATCATCGAATCAAGCAGCCCCTCCGAACCCTTCTTAGACCAGTGTTGCATATCCGTTGGCAGCCTCAGCGACTCTTCATACTGATCTCTCACTTGGTTGTTCAAGATTCTCAGAGGCTTTATTTTATTCAGTATCTACCCCCTCATATCCGGACAACCTCAGGTGTTAGATATATATCTCTTCGTCGAGCCCCTCAACATCAAAGTCCTGATTAATCAACTGCCTTTTTCACTGACCTCCCTTCCCAACATAGGAAAATTGGACTACAGGTTTGCCTTTGGGATCGATGGCCGTCTCCTCAAGGGTTATAAGGGCTTCAAGTTCTGGAGAAAGGGATGCATGTACTTCCTCTGGAGCTGTCGACTCGTTAGCTAGAAGGGAAATCCCATCCATAAAAGTAAAAAAGTCAACCATCTACAATCAAAAAGATAAAGCAAGTTAGAAGGATACCTCTAAATAACCCAAATGTACTAGTAGAATGAACACGGTCCAGATAGACTCTCCACAGGTATCTCCTAGATTCATCCTCAGCCGATCGAGCTTCAATAAGACCATCGAGATGCAGCTGTAAAACCATCTCCGCATCATGATTGGGAAGTCTCAGAGGTTGTTTCACCCTATGGCACTCATAAGACCACATTCACTGGACATCCATGAAGTTCGACGAGTGCTCGATGAAAAAAAAATTGTGCCTCCACTTCTTATGGAGGTCTGGAAGTTTTACAAAAAGGGTATGGTTAGGCACAGTTGACAAGGAAAACATCAGTTCTCCCTTCTTCCTAGCCAAACTATACAAATACCACATGACATCCAAATCAGGTTCCTTACCCTCTTCATACATCAACTGGATGAACCCAGTCATAATCTTATAACTATTCAAATGGAGCTGACTAGGTGCTATGTTATACCTATTCATGAATCTCTTGACGAAGGGATCTAATGAAAACTTTAAACCCCCCTTTAGCTGGTGAAAATATACCACTAATCTACTAAGCCCTAACATAGGAGTATAAGCCCTAAACGTTTTATCTACTGTATGGAGGGTGTAATCAGCGGGAATACATAACCGTCTCCGGTACCACCCCAACAATTCATCATTTATTTTCAACACAAACAGGTTAAAACTAACTTGTTCCTTTGGTGCCATAATATTTTCTATGAAGAGGAAAAAGTGCACGACAAATAAAGAAAATAGGAAAAAGGAGAAAGACAAAGATCACCTGGTTATAAAGTGCAAAGATCGCGGTAGATAAAAAATGAAGCGACAGTAGCAATGCAAATGTGACAATGGCGAAACAAAAGGGAAAAATGTGTTAGTTAACAAGCATAGGGATATTTATAAAGTTACAAAAGGATCTGGAAACACACCATTAATTTCCCTCATCATTACTTTTCTTCCCCCCATATCATTAAGAGTAATTTGGGAAAAGTAAAACCCACTAATCAAGTGGTCATTATGATGGTAGCAAAAATGTCTTATCTTTTGACACATGAAAAGACACGTCACTCAAGTGATTCAAATTTCAAATCCCTAGGAATCGAAGCGGCATAGCCGTGCCTCGGCCAGCACGCATCTTTACCAGCTCACTTTCTATTTACTTGGAACTAGCATCTGAGTTACGCTTTCGACACATTCCAACTATTTGGCACTCAAGCCACGCTTCTAATGCACTAAACATTTAAGTCCAGTGACTAAAGCTGGTACCCTCAGGTCGCTTTTATAGTACTGAGGTTTTGAGCATGTAAGCCTCACGTCTTTGCACCGAGAATCTAAGCCTCGAGCATCTAAGTCTAGTGACTGAAGTTGGCACCCTCAGGTCGCTTTTATAATATTGAGGTTTCGAGCATATAAGCCTTATATCCTCGTACCGAGCATCTAAGTCTAGTGATTGAAGTTGGCACCCTCAGGTCGCTTCCATAGTACTGAGGTTTCGAGCATGTGAGCCTCGTATCCTTGCACCAAGCATTAAAATCCAGTGACAAATGGTTCCGTCATGTTGTTTTTGTACAGACGGGTTAATCTATTTCGATCTTGTAGATTTAGCATGCTTTAAATGACACCTCAGCAACACGATGGTTTTAAGACTTGGTACTAAGCTTTACTTTCCTCCTGTGACTGAGGCTGGCCACCTCAACTCACCCTTCTATGTCACTATACAATACCTAACTACTTTTTAAATGGAAGCATAAGTGCTCTATTCTACTAAGATACAATGGACATAAATATCCGAATATACCCGAGGGGGGGGAATTTTGATACCGCTTATATATATTCCTATTTAATTAAAGGTTTTTTATTTTCTAAATAGGGTTACTTAGACAGGGAAGGTAGTAAAATCTGTTAATGGAAAGTACTCTACCCCGAAGAGCATTCCTAAGCAAAAAGGGAACACTCTCCTACTAGGATTAGGATTCATATCCCATAAGAAATCCTACTCCTTTCAGGTTTAAGCATCACTATAAATAGGACCCTATACCTCTCATTCTACATGATCTCATTCTCTCATATTCTAATTGTTCCTTGCTCTCTATACAAACTCTCTTTCTGTTCTCTGACTTAGGCATCAGAATGTTTGTGGGGACTCTCCCCACCTCTCACATTGCCCTCTATTCATTGATTGTAGGGTCTTAAGCTCAAGAGTTTCGAAAATAAGTTATCAGTAGCCAACATTTATTTCATGGCTCTTGAAAGAAAAAAAGAGGTACCATTTATATCTAATGCTTCATGTGATGATGATGATGAATATGATGACAATATTGAAACCTCTATAGTAAGGAATCTCTTGCTTAAATGCAAAAACTTATTATCTAAAAAGAAATATTATAAGCATGAGTTATCTAGCCTAACCAAGGAATTCAAAAAATTGAAAAATGAATTTGCTAATCTTGTTAAATCAAATGATAAATTGTCTAATGATTTGAAAATTTCAATTTCCTTGGAAGATCAACTTAAGAAAGCGAATGATAAAAATCAAAAGCTTTCTAAGTCTTAAATTTGAAAAATTAGATTAAGAAACTCATAAAGGGAAAAGAATCTTTGAATAATATTCTTAACTCTCAAAAATTCCATGGAGATGTACATGGAATTGGATATACCAATGGAGTAGCTTACTCATTATCATCACATATTAATTTTGTTAAAGGCTCAAATAATTATGCTCCTTCTATCTTAAAATAAAATGAGACTCAAGCTTTCAAAGCTAAAGGATTTTATATGTCAAACACTCAAGGAAAGTCTTATAAGACTCAACCTTATATGACACAAAGAGGTAAGCTTCATGCTAGGAAAACACAACCTAAACATGCTTACATATACACTAGACACAATACTCATAAGCATGTTGCACAACATAATGCACCTAGACATATTGCACAAACCTATCAAAATGCACATTGTCATTGTCAATGCATGTCTCATACTATGACACAAAAGAACTTTAGGAGACACACACCACAATATCAATAAAGACATGCTTCACGTATTAGGAATGCATATCCTCCTAGGAGAAATAAGTTTGCAAATGTTGAATGCCAATAATGTGTGCTTCTATAAAAGACTGCATATGAAATTGCTTCCTATGGATTATCTTGAAACTAACCAACCTAGATCAAGAAAGGTTTATGATGCAGAGCAACAAGCCTTTGAATGAATTTGCAGAAAAATGGACAACATATATAATTTATTATTATTATTATTTGATTTTTATTCTTAGAATTTGACTTTCCTATATTGTTAGGGATTTAATTTCCTACCTTATTTAGAATTTTCTTCATTTTATTTCCTAATTAAAATTAGGTTTAAGGTTGATAGGTTTGTGCCACCCTATATATGTTTAAGCCTTATGGCTATGTGAGACAGTTTTTATTGAATTAATTATTTAGAATTATTATTTTTTCCAAATTCGGTATTCTTGCTAATCAATGAATTCTTAGATCCCTATTTCCTGGCATTTTTACGTAAATCAACATATTGTAGAAGGTTGCCAGATGGTCAATCATGAGCGATTCAACATCTTGCAACATTTATCCTTTTTAAATCTAGGCTTCCGCTACATTAGTTTAGGTTTAAAAGAATGCTTAAATTTTCTTATATAGGTGTGCTTGAAGTACATAAGATAAAAAAAGCACATGGTATCTTGATAGTGGATGCTCAAGGCACATGACGAGAGATAAGGAGCAATTCAATAAGTTTGATGCTAAGGATGGAGGACACGTTACTTTCGGGGACAATGCAAAAGGAAAGACTATTAGCATTAGAGAAATTGGTAATCCTTAATCCTTAACTATACACTATATATTGTTTATTGATGGTCTTAAACATAACTTGCTTAGTATAAGTCAATTATATGATACAAGAAATAATGTCACTTTCTATCCTATTAGTAGTCTTGATAAAGACAAAGTAATTTTAGTGGTGAAAGAGTTGATAATTTTTATATTATTGATTTAAATAAGATTGATAACAAAGATATTAAATGTTTGATGTCAATTTCCCATGACACATAGACATGGCATAAAAGGTTAGGACATGCAAATTTTAAGCTATTGAATGATCTTTGTAAGCATTAACTTGTGATTGGTGTACCTAAGCTTAAATTCACTAAGAATAAACCTTATGATGCTTGTCAAAAGGGAAAACAATCCAAGTCCTTATTTAAGCTAAAAAATGTAGTGTCCACTTCTAGGCCACTTGAACTTATACATATGGATTTGTTTAGACCAACTAGAGTTGCTAGTTTCAGTGGTATGCACTATGCATATGTATTAGTTGATGATTAACCTAGATTTACTTGGATATGTTTCCTTGCTTATAAGAATCATGCATTTAAAGCTTTTGAAAAGTTTGCAAAAAGAGTTCAAAAAGAAAAAAGGTTTTTATATTTATAGATAGTGAAGTTTAGTGCGCGTCCAAGATTTTAGGAACTGCGACACTGTTTAGGCTCAGGGCCTTAAGGAACACACTACTATGCCATAAAGTCATAGCGTGGAAATGAGGAGTCACTACCCAGGGTAATAACTGGGACAATTCAACTAGTAGTACTCGATTCTCTAAAAGAAAGTTAACACCACAACCAGGAGATTTTGGGAATGGAATACTAACTTCTCTTAGTCTTGTGTTCATTTAGAATTACTTTATAAATTATTACTTCATTCTTTAATTACATACAATTTTATTAAACCCTATTTGAACATCCATCTAATACTAAGACACCTAGTCAATAAAATTACACATAAAAATGCATTCAAGCTCATTGTCCCTAAGTTTAAACTATGTTAATTTTATTGAAATTTAGCTAAATTTATACTTTTTATTTACAAATGAAATGGATTAAAGGTGGGCCTACATTTTAATTAGTGAGCTTAAGTCTACTTGTTTTAATTATCTAAAGGTGGGCCTAAATCTATAAGTTTTAAGGAAATTGGATTTTATAAGTGAGCCTAGTCTAACTTAATTTTATTTTAAGTGAAATATGGGTTTAAGTCTATTTATTTTAAAGGAAATGAAATTAAATGGGCTGAGCAAAGTCTAAATTAATTTTAGTTAAAAAAATGAGCCTAAGTCTAAATTAACCTAATGGGCCTAAATTGATTTTAATTAATTAATTAACCTAAATCATTTATAAACCTATTTTAAGTGAATTGGACCTAATCGTGAGCTTGGGTTCCAAAGAATTAAAAGACTAAAAATAATAAAACCTAAATAAAAATCATAACAAAATAAGATCAATCACAAAATTTGATCAATCACAAAATTTATATGATTTTCTAAAAAACCTAAATCAATTAATGCAAACCCTAATTTACTACTGCCATCATTAATTTTAATTGATTTTTACCAAGTGAAACCCTAATTACTAATTACTATTCCACTATTTTCCCACTATTAGGGCTATTATAACCTTCAGTGCAAAGAATTAAAAGAAAACTAATTACAACCTATAAGCAATAAATGAACAAATAACACAGAGAAATAAAAAATCTAAATCCTACGAGAGTTTTATAGACTTTAGTTCATGGCATTCCATGGATTCTTTAATAGTTACTGTAAAAAAAAGTACATATCTCTAACCTCCCCTTTAGGGCACCATAGGTCATCAATCAAAACAAACAAAAAAATAATAAAAAAATTAATCAGTAATGAATCAATAAAATAAAGAAGTAACATTAACATAAAAGAAAAGAAAAGAATATAAGATGCTGTGCAAATATAGTTACATGGCCCCTTAGACTGTGATTTTCACTGTTTGGAATTGACTCTATTGCTTTTCTTCTTAATTTCCTGGACTTTAAAAATGTCTATTTTCTTTTGAAAAGGAAAATTTCCTTTGAAATCCTACAGTAGAAGGTTTTTTATGCGTTTTTTTTCTCTCAAAAATTTTTTATTTTGAAAACCCTAACCTCTTCAGTACCCTTCTCTCTCTATTCCTTTCTTTCCTTTTTATCCTGCACTAACAACTCTCATGATCATAACACTGTTAACATCTTGTGTGATCACAGGAGTGCTCTATTTTTTTTTCAAAATCAAAATCAGGATAAAAGGATTTCAAAAAAGATACACGTAATGGACGTGTATTGTACATAAAAAATATTAAATTTAATTTCTTTATTAATTTTGGACCAATCAAAAAATAAAAAAACATTGAAAAAGGATGTAAAATACTGAAAAAATATAAAAAGTCCCATAATGCCGATCGACATTTGGTTAATGTCGATCGACATTAGGCAAATGCAAGTCGGCATTAGTTAAATGCCAACTGGAATTTTGCTTAACGGTCCCAAAAAAATTTAATTTTTTTTAAAAAACTTCTAAAATCAAGATTTTGCAATTAGGTCCAAAAAATATTATACTTTAGTCCTTGAAATCTCAAATTTCAACACTAAAGATCAATTTCTCAATTAATTTTTCATCATAGGGGCTATCGTCGCACTATGCACAATTGCATCACGAAATTAGGTGCTTACAGTTGCCCCATTTTATTGCTATTTACTTGATAAATTACGGCAAAGCAGTAGAAGCACACAATTTTAAAGGAAAGAACTAGGATACTTAATTGTATCCTAATTGACAAATTGATGCTTAAATTGTTATACAATTTTAAGTGAATGTAATGTTTATTAAGTCTCACTATATTTCCTATAGAATGTCTAGTGAACTTTATACAAATGAGTTTTGTTATATTCCCTGTGGGACATTTAGCGATAACGAATTGAAAGTCTGCTATAGTTCCTATGGAATGTCTAGCAATGATGAATTGAAAATCTGATATAGTTCCTATGGAACGTCTAACAATGATGAATTTCATTATATTCTCTACAGGATGTTTAACGATGCACACTATATTACTTGTAAGACGTCTAGTGATAATGAGTTTCATTATATTCCCTGTGGGACGTCTAACGATGTACACTATATTTCCTATAGGACGTTTTGTGATAATGAATTTTGTTATATTCCCTATGGGACATCTAACGATGTACACTATATTCCCTGCAGGATGTCTAATGATAATGACTTTCATTATGTTCCCTGTGGGACGTCTAACGAAATGTATGCCGTGAAGCTTGCTATATTCCTTGTGGGATGTCTAGTAATAATTAGTTTCGTTATATTTCTTGTAGGACGTCTAACGATGATTTTTCAAAAAAATACTATAACTACAGTGTAGCTACTAGCAAAAGTACAACTTTAAAATTTGCTATAGATCTCGCGAAACGTCTAGCAAATTATGAATTTAGCAACTTATGTCATAACTACTATGCAACATATAATATAGTGAAGGTTGTGGCTACTGTGCAGTACATAACATAATTATGTGCAACATATGAATTTAAAATCCTTTAATTGAAATAATGCATGTAAAATGCAAAAATTAATTATGTATTTACATTTTGTATTCTGTACTTGACTGAGAATCCAGAATAAATACAGATGAATATATGTTATTAATTATTAATTATGTGAATTTTGATGAATTAATTAGGAACTAATTTCTAATTAAAATGCAATTATGGACTGGATTACAAAGAAATAACTTGAATTTAAATACAAGCATATATAAGGGACTAAAATGGACATTTTCCATTTTATTTATTACTTCCCCTTTTTACGTATCTCATTCATTCCTCATTCTTTCCTCATTTTCTTTTCTTTTTCTTTTCTTTCCTTACATTAATTTTCACTTCTTGATTTCTTGATCATCTAATGTCCGATCTGTAATCTGTCAGATCCTATAGTTGACCCACAACACAGAGTACATAGGAGAGTAGACATTCCAGCAGACCCAGCCATTCAATCTCTTTATTTTCCTCAGAACAACCTCAGACTTCAAGAAGGCTCTTCTATTCTTCCTTTAACTTACTTACACCTATGGAGGTAATGAGGTAACATTTCCTCATTTCTACTTATTCCTGTAAAAAAAAATATCTTTAAAGCTAGTAGCTAGAATAAATTTCAGAATGTAAACTAGTATGCATATTATTCAAACTAGATTAGAAATTGATCAAAGAAATGTATGAAAACTCTTGTCACATAGTATTTTGGCTCTAGGTATACTGTATAACTTATTAAATATGTGAAAAACAGTGTCAAAAGGTTAAAATTTGGTCTATATGCAAAGTCGAATTGACATTTGTTCAAATGCCAATCGACATTTATTCAAATGCCAATCGACATTTGCTCAAATGCCGATCAACTTTGGCTAATGTCGATCGACATTTGGTCATGTCGATCGGCTTTTCCAATTTTTTGATTTTTTTAATTAATTAATATGTCAATTAATTAATTAATTTAATTTTTTTATTTTGTTTTTTGAGTCCTTGAATTTCATCCAGCGAGCGATGAAATTCACAGGCTATTTTCACATAGCTCAAGAATTGTTTCACGAGCTACCAGTTAACGTAGCATAACTGATATAGGCTTCCAGGTTCAAACATTTCATTGTTGCACTTCCTTCAACCCGAGGAAAGTTTGATTGTTATTCTTTATTTGCTCTAATTGTGCAATGGATGGACACTACCCATACTTTCATACCGGTGTAGGCGAGCTGACTGTTTTACCTATGAGTTTTTCCATGATCACTGGGATTGCTTTTGAAGGGACTCTCATTTCCTTTAACATTAACTACTACATTCTTCCTAAGCATGCACGGAGTCAGTATGTGTGAGATTTGATTGGGTTCACTCCGACATGGAAGAGTCAAAAAAATGTTCTTCTTTCACCGTTAGTTGAGGGATTTATATGCCTTCCTACCACCACTCCTCATTAGATTGCTCATAAGGCGAGGTGTCTTATTCTGATGTTATTGGGTATGACCCTCTTTTGTGAGATCGGTCATGAGGTCAGTATTGCTCTACTTAGTCCACTTCGTAACTTGGATCGGGTTGCCACACTTGACTGGGGGTATGCTGCACTCGGTTACCTTTACTACAAACTAGACACTGTCTGTAGAGGTGTTATCATGATGTGTGGCTTTTGGCATGTCTTGCATGTACATTCTCCTTTTCTTTAATATTTATTGTTTGCTTTTCTTTGCCTTTTATTGATATGCTCTCTTCCTTTCAAATCTAGAGTATAGAAATCAGGTTGATTCGAGGCTTTAGTGCTATGAGCTTTGATAGGAGCTTTCCCCTGATAATGAGATGGGGTTCTTCTCACCTTACTAACAACAAGAACACTTTACAAATGTATCATGATCAACTGAACACCATTGAATGGCACCTAGTAAGAAAAATAAAATTATTAGTATCTTATAATTTAATATGAGTTAAACTTAATTAACCTAAATTGTAGATAAACTCGGATTGGCTGGAGGGTGCCGATGACAACCAGCGATATGATTTCATGGCTGCTGCAGTACACAATAAGGATATGGCTGTTTGATGTGGTATTTAGGGGAGCAAGTGTATCACTAGTCTTTTGGGTCTTCTCGACATCGCATTCCATCTGATATCCCTTCCTCTATTCTTTGCAGCTCACATCTGGCAGGTTTAGAGTTGAGAGATGCACTACAAGGATACACTGCCTTAGATTTCCTTGAGTGTTTTCAATATTATCAGTAGTTCATTCATGAGAGCCTCTTAGAGTATATTCCCATTAACAATGCTGAGGTAATTTCTTATTATTTCAACTTCTTTATCTGGAACCTATGAATCAATTATTCTTTTTATAGTTTGAGGAGGTTCGCTCTCCTGCTGATGAGGTGATAGAGGAAGAGACTGAGATTGCTCTAAAGATTGAGGTTGTTTTCGATATTGAGAGGCATGAGCCTAGACCTAGCCCTGCACATCATACTCAACATGTTGGGACTAGTCGCAACGGTGCTTTTATGAGTGTTACCCTTAATGATATCTCTTTTATTGATAGGTCCATCTTCTACTGGGCTCCTACTATTTAGACTTCAGTTGAGCAACAAATGCATTTTAGTGATGCTCAGCTTTCTATCTTTTCTTCAATAGATGCTTCTCATGTGAGTCTTTCTAACTTATTCCTTGCATGATCTGTACACTTGACACTAATTTTAGTAAATTTACAAAATAGGTTCCTCAGACACAGGCAGAGTACTTGTATGGACTTGCCTCATCTCAGAGGTTATTCACTATGTTGGTCACAAACAGTTGGAGGGTAAGTATATACACTGAAAGTGCAAATGTATGCATGAAATGCATATGACATGTTATTTCCTATATGTACAGAGCTACTTTAGTGATCTAGAATGTGAGATCGAGATGCTTCGCCAATAGCTTACAGGTTTAGGCATTGACCCTTACAGTGCTGGGACTTTCTCCGTCAGACCTTCGGACACCTTTCATCATGATGATTCCACTAGAGGATGGAGCTTATGGCCAGGATTTAGAGCTCAGGATGACTAATCTAGGCTATTTGTATTCAGAACGTTCCTACTATACTATCATATTCTGAACTCCATTTATGTGTACTGTGTTGAACTATTTTGTCCTTCCCTAAATTAGACTTAGATAAATGAATGAAGGTTTTTTTTTTACCTTAACTTTTGCCTAAGCTGTCCTATCGGGTTTTTAACTTAGCAAGCTTGCCCTAATTTTTTTCTAAGATGCCCTTTTAGGTTTTCAACTTAGCGGACTTTCATTTTATTTTATTTATTTCTATATTTTCCATATCTAGTTATAAGAGAAGCTGAGCGTGCTTATTGTTCTTGCTAACTCTTTATCTTATTAGCTTCATTAACTACAATCTTGACCTTTAAAGGTGAAGGACATGCATACTATAGACCAGTAGGTGAACTGGTTATAGGGCACTACAGACACTAAGATTACATGGATTTACCCCTTGTGAAAGTTGAAGTTTATGACCCTTGACCTATATGATCACTTTATTCCCATCCCAGGGCTACATTTCTCGACTTTCTTTTCTCCTTCCTGCCTTTGTCGTTAGTATGGCTGCCCACAATTCATAGTTACCATTTTGACTGACTTTGAAGGTTTTGCCCTCAAACAAGATTTTTTGGACAAGGTCAAGAATTTATGGCCTCATAGGATTCTTGAGCGGAATATATACTTGGACACTACTAGTGCTACTGATGATAATTACAAGACCTGGGTTGCGGTGTAAGCTACGGAGCCACTAGGATTCTTTAGATACAAGATGACTTAAACTTTGCAGGATGAGTCAGAAAAGAAGAAACACATACATCACGAGGAAATGGTCTCATAGAACTTATTTTTAAGCTTTCATGTTCTATACTCCTTTCTAGTATAGGGCCAAAATTCAATTTTAAGAGGATTTATTAATTAGGGCCAAAATGAGTACATTTATTACATCACATGATATAGCTCTTATTATCAACTAGTCCTTTTAAATTTTCTAAATGAATATTTTTCTCTCTCATTTATTTACCCTAATTTTTGCCTAACTAGTGCTTTGCAGGTTTTCTAGCCAGTGGGACCATTTCTTTTTTTTATTCCCTAGTTTTTTCTTGCCAACCCTTTATGGGTTTTCTGAACAACGGGAATGTCCTAACTTTTGTCTGACTAGCCTTTTCAGGTTTTTTAATCGACGGACTTTATTTTCTTTATACTCCTTTTATTTTATTTTTTACAGGTAGTATTTCTTGAGGCAAACCAGGTTAATAGGCACCATTAATTCATTCCCTTCTATGTCTGATATCTTCACAGCTCCTTTAGACAAAACCGATTTGACTAAATACGGTCATTCCCAGTTTGGTCTAAACTTTCCTCACAGATCAAATACCACTGCTTTGGACTATTTTAACACCATGTCCCCAGCTTTTATCTTTCCATACTTAACCTTCTTGTTAAATGATCTTGCTATTCTCCTCTGATATATCTAAGTATGAAATAAAGCATTTATCCTTTTCTCATCCAGAGATGCAAGGTGATCATATATTTTTTATGCCCATTCACTCTCAGGTTTTTTAGCTTCCATAACTACTCTTAAGGATTTGATCTCTGTTTCTTTTAGCAAGACTGCATCACAACCATATACTAAGGAGAACAGAGTTTGGCCTGTGGCTATTCTAGTTGTAGTCCTATATCCCCATAAAGTAAAAGGAAGAAACTCAGACCAATCTTTGTAAGTCTTGACCGTTTGAGAGAGGATTTTCATGACATTTTTGTTAGCTGCTTCTACCGCTCCATTGGCTTAAGGATGATATAGTGAAGACTTATGATGTTAGATCCCATACTTCTGTAACAATTCTACTATTTTTGCCTAAAATTGGACAATATTATCTGTCATAATTTGATATGGAACCCTATACCTGTAAATAAAACTTTTCTTGATGAATTGTGTCATCTGTTTTACTTTCATAGCATTGAAGGATTCGACCTCTACCCATCTAGAGAAGTGATATATTGCCACAACTATGTACTTGTGCCCATTTGATGCTATCGGCCTTATTTCTCCTATGATATCAATCCCCCAGTCTATAAAAGGCCAAGGTGACGATAAGCTATTTAGCACCATAGGAGGTAGATGGTTAAGATTTTTATAAATCTGACATTGTCTCACTTTTCTGATGCAATCCTTTTCCATACTCATCCAATAATACCCTTGCCTGAGTACCTTCTTTACTAAGATCATCCCATTCATGTGAGAACCACAAGCTCCTGCATGAATCTCTTTCATCACCTCTTCAGCTTCATCTTTTTTTAGACATCTCAGCTGCATATCATTCAACATTCTTTTGTACAATACTCCATCATGACTTGCATAGTTATGTACGAGAACATGAAGAGCATATCTCTCCTTTGAGGTCGCTTCATCAGGATACTTCCTTTCTTTGATAAACCTCTAAATATCATAAAACCACGACTTCTCTTTAAGCCCTATTTGAATTCCCTATCTAAACTTGGCATATCCTCATAAGCCCAAGCAAATACTACTTTTCTTTTTCTTAATATTCTCTCAAAATTTTTCCTCTCCTCAAGAGTTACCTCATGTGATATTGAAATGTTCTTAGGATTATCATTTGTGCCCATGTTATATGAATCAAATTAAATTGAATTAATGTTAAACATGCATGAACGATCAAAATTATAATGCACAGAACTATCAGGATGCACATCACACTAGTAAGCAAAACTAACATTCATATCATTGACTGTGGAAAAAATAGAGTTTTCATCCTCAAACAGATCGGACATTATTACATCAGTTTCCTCATAAAAAAACATCAATAAAGCTATCACTAATGACAGTAGTTAAATCTTAGGGTGGCTCTTTTTTAAGTGGCAGACATAGTAACTCTTTGATAACAACATTGCCTATCCTCTCAACTACCAGCTTTATGACTTCCTCTTTGTTGTCTTTCACTAGGTTCTTCATAATCTGCTCCTTAAAGATCTCAAACCCATGAAAATCTCCTCCAGCAACATTAATTGATTCCTTAGGTCCCAAATAATATTTGCCTTCCCCTAGCCTAATGAAATTCTCACTTATCGGCTAATTTTCTTTAAGAGTCTCCTTTGTTTAGCATTAAACCTCTTCTTTGCTCTTCTACTTATCAGTTTTATTTCTTCAACATAACCCAAACCAGTTGTGTTACCTTAGCTTTTAAACTCTGGGGGACTAGGGCTTCCTTGCTCATTCTTCCCCAGCCCTTGCCCAAGCTAGTTTTTTATACTCTCCATCATTTTTTCTATTCTTGGATCCATTTCAATTCCATTAATTATGCTAGCAATCTAGAAACTAGGGCGTGCACACATTTACTTTTGTTTATCCAATATGGTTGCCACAACAGCATTGGTCCCAGCTTCTATAGTCATAAACTCTCCTTCATAAGGGAATTTTATCCTTTAATGTACAGTTAAAAGTAACCCTCCCAAGGCATGGAACCATGGCCTTCCCAATAACAAGGCATAAGTAACTAGTATATCTAGCACGATAAACTCAATAGTTGATTCCACAGGTCTTGTTTTAACCAGAGCTTAGAATGTCCCCTCCTCATTCCTAGTGCTGTCATCATAAGCTCTCATTATGAGATTTGAATCTGTTAAGTCTTTAGGTTTCAAACCTAAGTTAGGCAAGATTTTTAAAGGACACATATTAATAGCAAAACCATCATCAACCATAGCAAAATTGGTTCTCTTTCCCCTCACCTCAACTAGGATAAACAACACCTTATTATGGTTTCGTCCTTCCAAAGGTAGGTCATCATCTGAGAATGTTATCAGCCTGTGTTTCTTTTCTGTAACATTTGCTACCATAGCCTCAAGTGTGGCTGATGTTTCAATGTTCATGTTTGATAGAGCTTTGACAAGAGCTCTTTTATGGCTGCCTAAATGCATCAGTAGTTCCTAAATGCTGACATTTGCCTTAGCCTTCTTTAATTGTTCCAGAATTAGATCCTCTTTCTGATCTTCCTCTATTTATGTATCTTCTATTTCTTCTCTTTCTGTGACTCACTCAATTTTATTTTCAACTGCTTTGTAATTCTTTCCACTTCTAGTGACATGATTCACCTTAGGATTGTCACTCCAGACATCGAGACCACTCGGGCTTTCTTCATTAAAGTTATACCATATGTCAACAACTCCAATGATTCGATCTCTTTTCCCATCTTTCCACATTTCCATTGTGCATGTTTCTTTCCCTTTCAATTCTTCCATATTGAGCTTGCTTAAGTGTTGGTTTAGCAGATCTTCAACTCATTCTTGAGACTGTTTAGGAGCTAAAGGTTCATCCTCAAACTAATTACCCCATCCTATAGGCACAATTTCTTCGATGGGTATATCAGTTGAAATGGGCTTAGAGTAAAATACTCTATAATCGAACTTGCCTGAAGGTTAACCCAACAGATCTTTAACTCCTCTTGGTGGTTACTCAGGAGTTTTAGGTTCTTTCTCTTATTTCATTGGCTTATCATCAAAATCATCATCCCATCCTGAGGGCTCAATTGATTCAATAGGTATATCAGCAGAGGGTGGTTTTAAGTATAACACCTTGTAATCAAACTTGCCTGAGGGCTGGCCTAGTAAATCCTCCACTCCTCTCTGTGGTTGTCCAAGGGATTGTCTATTGGCTATAGGGTTTAGGTTTTCAAAGGAGTTTAGCACCTTTTCCTCAATAACCCCTGAATTGATCATTATGGTGGTTGGTAGTGGAACATTTCGGTAGTCTGGAAAAGGGTTATTTATGGTGTTTGGGTTAGAGTTGGACTTTTCAGGGTCTATAATTTTTTTAGAATCTATCAGGTTTTGGATCTCATGTTTTAGACAGATACAGTTGTCTGTGGAATGGCAAGCAACTTGGTGGAATTTACAATAACTGTTGGGGTCAAAATCAGGGACATTTAGGTTTGGTGTCTTAGAAAAGATTAAGGGTCGAAGTAGGCCTTTTTGGATTAGTCGTTCTAGGACTTTAGAGAGTAGTTGGTTAAAGTTGAAGAATCTTTGGGGTTATTAAATTACACACACCTCCACAACTCGGCTAGTGCTTCCTTGTTGTGTGCACCTAGTTGAATAATTTTGGGTTCTTACATTTCTAACATTTCTCTTTTTCTCACTCTTAATCTTTTTAGCTTACAGACCATCATTATACAGGTTTATGAATGTTTTAGGGTTCATCATCTGCAATCTCTCGACCAGATTATATGATACATTATGGACTATCATCTTAACCTCCTTCTCAGCTAGCTTGTTCTTCATCAATCCTGCCTTGTTCATGAACTTGGTAAGAAAATTAGAGAAAGCTTCATTGGGTTTCTACTTTGTCAGTTCTAGGTCTTTGATAGACATTTCCAGTCTGGTGTTATAATCATATTATTTCAAAAAGGTAGTACATAGTTCCTTCCAATCAGCTCAGATAGATTTTTTCAGTCCATAATACCAATTTACAACCATTCCCTTTAGAGATAGCACAAACATCCTAGCAACTACTGCTAATGGTGCCTTAGTAGTGCTCATAGTTGTTATGTATTGGCTGAGATAAATCCTTAGATCTCCTCTCCCATCAAATTTCTGTAACTAAGGCATCTTGAATTTTTCAGGCAGCTTATCTCCCTCCATTTACACTATGTCATCAAAGTCGAATGAGTACCCCATCCTTGTCCTCTAATAACCTCTTCCATCTTGGACATTTTATAAGTTAGTGCTTGCATCTACTTAGACTCATGATCTAAACTAGTTCAAGATTCTCTCTTCGCCTTCTCTACCATGTAGTTCTCGACATTCTCAAGTCCCACATCAGTAGCAGGTATGTTTCTAGAAATATATTGCCCCCCTAGCATTATTAGCAACAGGTGGAGCCAACAATAGGTGGAGCAGCTACAGCAATAAGTGGAGCTCCTACAATAGGTGGTTATTCAACAATAACAATAGGTGGTTGTTCAACATCAGGTGTTGGTATGACAACAGGTTACGCTAGTTCGGCCAGAGCTTGCCTCAGTTTGTTTTACATCATAGCTCTCATGTCATCCATCAAAGCTCCCTTAATGTTGTCTAGGGTCCACATCTCTAGTTATTGTTCCATTTCTGTTTGTTCAGTCTGAGTCAATTCAGCTTCTAGGTAAAGTGGGTTAATAGGACTCTTCTCCAGTTCTTGAAGGATCTCTTAAGCTATTGATTTAGGGCTTAGATATGCTCTGATTAATCTGCCACCTTTCCATCCCTATACATGAGAAGACCTAGATGAATTTATAATGGCTGCAAAACAAGGTGCCAGTATGATGCATGGAATGCATGTATGTATGCTTGATGCACGTGTTTATGCAACAAGTAGGAAGCAAGTAAATAGCATGTAACAAGTATTAGGAAACAATCAACAGGCAACATGCAAGCATAAACCTTCCAACCTTATTCCTCCTACACATGTTTTCAATGGCAAGTTTCTTTTCCTAGGATTTTTGGTCTTGGTCTTAATATCAACGGGGGATATCAGGGACCAACGTGCATGCTAGATCTCTCTTTAAAGTAGTAAAGCATAGAAACAACATTTCTAGGTATAAAGGTCTTAGCCCAATCTTTATTATCCCAAGGGAATTCAAAAGTATGGGCTTGGGTTTTATAGATAGAAATACCTTATGGTAATAAACACATAAATAACATTTCTAAGTATAAAGGTCTAGTCCAATCTTTATTGGCCCAAATGGGCTTCAAAAGTATGGGCCTGAGCTTTTATAGATGGAAATACCTCATGGAAAAAATCATACAAGAAATTTGGGTAGATCCTAGGGGAAGTAACTAAGCCATTATATGTGGTTGGAGTCTAGTGAAAAGGTCAAGGTTCCCTTAGCAAGATGCCCTTCATTATGGATGTTGAGTTATAGGTCAAGGTCAGCTTGAGAGAATATTACCCCTCTTTAGGACTTAAGTTACAAACTCTAGTCAAATGAGCCCAGTAATCTCTTTTGAACCGAGTTAAGGCTGAGAGTGATGGTTAGCCAATTTACAACTCCATGAAGCTAGTGGAATCATGGAATCATAAACCAACGTCATTAGTTTAATAGGGACATTCAGAATGAATGCAAGAATGAAATAATAATCAATAAAATAATTCTAAAGAACACAAGTAGAATCAATATCTCTTATCCTTAGTGGAGTCGCCATTGTAGACAGTGGGGTTCAACGCGTGTCCAAAATTTTAGCAACCGTGACACTGTTTAGGCTCAAGGCCTTAGGGAATACACTATTATGCCACAAAGTCATAGCATGAAGATAAGGAGTCGCCACCAAGGGTAATAACTTGGACAATTTGATTGGTGGTACTCGATTCTCTAAAATAAAGTTAGCACCATAACTAGGAGATTCTGGGAACGGAATACTAACTTCTTTTAGACTTGTGTTCATTTAGAATTACTTTATAAATTATTATTTCATTCTCTAATTATATGCAATTTTATTAAACCCTATTTGAACATCCATCTAACCCTAAGGCATTTAGTCAATAAAATTACACATAAAAATGCATTCAAACGCACCATCTCTAAGTCTAAACTATGTTAATTTTATTGAAAGTTAGCTAGATTTACACTTTTTATTTACAAATGAAATGGACTAAAGGTGGGCCCACATTTTAATTAGTGAGTTTAAGTCTACTTGTTTTAATTATCTAAAGGTGGGCCTAAATTTATAAGTTTTAAGGAAATTGGGGGCCTAGTCTAACTTGATTTTATTTTAAGTGAAATGTAAGCCTAAGTCTATTTATTTTAAAGAAAATGAAATTAAATGGGTTGAACTAAGTCTAAATTAATTTTAGTTAAAAAATGAGCCTAAGTCTAAATTAACCTAATGGACCTAAATTGATTTTAATTAATTAATTAACCTAAATCATTTATAAACCTATTTTAAGTGAATTGGACCTAATCGTGGGCTTGGGGTCCAAAGAATTAAAAGAACAAAAAAAGCAAAACCTAAACAAAAATCATAACAAAATAAGATCAAACACAAAATTTATATGATTTTCTAAAAAACCTAAATCAATTACATGCAAACCCTTATTTGCTACTGCCATCATTAATTTTAATTGATTTTTACCCAGTAAAACCCTAATTACTAATCAATTTTAGTGCAGAGAATTAGACTTCCACTATTGGGGCTATTACAACCTATAGTGCAGAGAATTAAAAGAAAATTAGTTACAACCCATAAGTAATAAATGAACAAATAACATAAAGAAATAAAAAATCTAAATCCTACTGGATTTTTACAAACTTTAGTCCATGGCATTCCATGGATTCTTCAATAGTTATTGTAAAAAAAATCACATATCTCCAACCTCCCCTCCAAGGTGCCATAGGACATCAATCAAAACAAACAAAATAATAAAAAAAATTAATTAGTAATGAAGCAATAAAATAAAGAAGTAAAATTAACATAAAGGAAAAGAAAAGAAAAGAGTAAAAGATGATATGCAAATGCAGTTAGATGGTCCCTTAAACTGTGATTTTCACTGTTTGGAATTAACTCTATTGCTTTTCTTCTTGATTTCTTGAACTTTAAAAACATCTATTTTCTTTTGAAAAGGAAAAGTTTCTTGATTTCTTGAACTTTAAAAACATCTATTTTCACTGTTTGCAATAGAAGGTTTTTTATGCATTTTTTTTTTCTCTCAAAAATTTTTTGTTTTGAAAACCCTAGCCTCTCCAGTACCCTTCTCTCTCTGCTCCTTTCTTTCCTTTTTATCCTGCACTAACAGCTCTTGTGATCACAACACTGTTAACCTCTTACGTGATCATAAGAGCACTCTGTTTGTTTTTTCAAAATCAAAATCAGGATAAAATGATTTAAAAAAAGATACACATAATGGATGCATATTGTACACGAAAAATATTAAAATTAATTTCTTTATTAAATTTGGACCAATCATAAAATAGAAAAAACACTGAAAAAGGATGTAAAATATTGAAAAAATATAGAAAGTCTCATAATGTTGATCGACATTTGGCTAATACCAATCGACATTAGGCAAATGCCGGTTGACATTAGCTAAATGCCAACTGGTATTTAACGATCCCGAAAAATTTTTAAAAAAAATTAAAAAACTTCTAAAATCAAGATTTTGCAATTAAGGCAAAAAAATATTACATTTTAGTCCTTGAAATCTCAAATTTCAACATTAGAGATCAATTTCTCAATTAATTTTTCATCATAGGGGCTTTTATCGCACTATGCACAATTGTATCGCGAAATTGGGTACTTACAGTATTTCTTCTATTATAAGTGATTATAGAACTTAGTTTAAAAATGAATTTTTCAAAACCTTTTATGATGAAAATATTATTTCACATATATTCTATTTTCCTAGAACTCCTCAATAAAATAGGGTAGTTGAAAGAAAGTATAATTTGCCTCTATACTTTTAGGCAAAAGCTATTAACACATCTTGCTACATTTCAAATAGAGTTTTCAAAAGACCAATTTTGAATAAAAATTCTTATGAGCCATGGAACAATAGAAAACTCAAAATCTCATATCTCAGAGTATTTGGATGTAAGTGTTTTATATTAAACACTAAGGATAATCTTCGAAAATTTGATTCCAAACCCGATGAAGGAATTTTTTTAGGCTATTCTATTTCTAGTAAAGCATATAGAGTTTTTAATAAGAGAACTCTAGTAATTGAAGAGTCAATGCATGTTGTTTTTAATGAATCAAACTCACTTGGTCCTAGAAAGGATATTTGTAGTATTGATGATCTTATGGGTAATGATGAGATTATGGAAATTCAAGAAGAAAATGTTAATAAGCCTTTGGAACTTGAAGGTCCAAGCAAAGAGGATAATGAGTAAACATCTCAACCTACCTTAAAGGATGAACTTCCAAAGGATTGGCAATTCAAGAAAGCTCATCCTCAAGACCTCATTATAGGTGACACTATAAAAAGGGTAACTACTAGATCTCAATTAAAGTCTATTGTTAATTTAGCCTTCATTTCTCAAATTGAACAAAAAAATATTGATAATGCTTTGTGTGATGAATTTTGGGTCTTTGCTATGTAAGAAGAGTTAAATCAATTTGAGAGAAATAAGGTTTAAACCTTGGTTCATAGATTGAAACATCATCCTATTATATGTACCAAATAGGTGTTTAGAAATAAGATTAATGAACAAGGTGTCATAACTAGGAATAAAGGTAGATTAGTAGTTATAAGTTATAATCAAGAGGAAGGCATTGATTATGATGAAACCTATGCCCCTATTATGAGGCTAGAAGATATTAGAATTCTACTTGCATTTATATCATTCATAAATTTTAAACTTTATCAAATGGATGTTAAAAGTGCATTTTTAAATGGTTTTATTGAAGAAGAGATGTATGTTGAACAACCTCCAGGTTTTGAAATATTTGATTTTCCAAATCATGTATCTAAACTTTCCAAAGCATTATTGGATTGAAACAAGCTCCTAGAGCTTAGTATGAATGATTGAGCAACTTCTTATTAGAGAACGGTTTCTCTAAAGGAAAAGTTTATACAACTCTTTTCATAAAGAAATCCAAGCATGATTTATTAATTTTCCAAATATATATTGATGACATTATATTCGATGCTACTAACCATTGCTTATGAGTGTAATGGGTGAACTCAAATTCTTTCTTGGACTATAAATCAAGCAATGCAAAAATAGGATTTTCATCAATCAAACCAAGTATGCAAGAGGCGTTCTCAAGAAGTTTGGCATGGATGGAGCTAAATAAGTAAAACTCCAATGAGAATCACAACCAAACTTAACAACGATGAGAATGACCAACCAGTTGATAAAAAGTGATTTAGAGGTATAATCAGATCCCTTCTTTATTTAACTGCTAGTAGACCCGATATTATATTTGCTACTTGCTTATGTACTAGATTTCAATCAAGTTCTAAAGAGTCTTATTTGAATGCTATCAAAATAATTTTAAAATATATTTGTGGTATAATGCATTTAGGACTTTGGTATCCTAGGAGTTCATCCTTTGACTTGATTAGTTATTCTGATGCGAACTTTGCCAGTAGTTTATTAGATGGAAAAAGCACTTCCGGAACTTGTCAATTTTTAGGACAATGTTTTGTTTCTTGGTTTAGCAAGAAATAAGTTTCAATTATTTTATCCACTGCTAAAGCTGAATATACTATAGTAAGTCTTTATTGTTCACAATTTTTATGGCACAAACAACAGTTGTTAAACTATGGTGTAAAACATTATCACATTTCATTCAAATGTGACAATACAAGTGCTATCAACCTTAATAAAAAATCTCATTCAACATTCTAGAACTAAGCATATAGACATTAGACATCATTTCTTGCATGATTATGTTCAAATTGGTGGTATCTCACTTGAATTTGTTGATAAAAATAATCAACTTGCAAATATTTTCACTAAAACTTTCAATGAAAAGAGATTGAATTTCATTAAGCATGAACTTGGCATGATTGATGGTTCTAGTTTATTTTGATTTTATGTTTAATTCATGGTTAAACTATTTTGATATGAAATCATGTTGTGCTTATTGATTACTTTGATTGATAAATGTTTTGATTTTAATCTTAAAATTTTTTTTATGGTCATCAAGTTTATCTTTGGTTTATCTTTTTAAATTTCCTTTTGCATTTTGTCAAAGGAGGAGAAATAATTTGAGTTTGCATGTGTACCTAGTTAATTTTTTTTTAACATGTACTTAGTTTTTTTTTAATTTTAAAACTCACTTAAAAAATATGTTTATGTTAGTGACATATTATATTTTTGTTTGATATAAGGGGAGAAATTTTTTAAAAATTTTTACATGCATACTAACATTGTAAGTATGACTAATTTTGCAATACATCATATGTGACAAAGGGCCTTATTTTGCTTACTTTATTTATGTATAACATAGATTTTATAAAGATTTTGTGTACCTTTATTTTCATTTCCTTTTATATATCTCTCTCTTTTCTTTTTGTTTTTGACAAAGGAGAAGAAATATATTTGAGTTTGTTATTTTTTACTATACATATGTATAATATTTTATTATTATGTTTATACATGCATAATTCATGTATAATTTCTTCTTGGGAATTATTTTGATCTTTGATAAAGTATGAATATTTTTATAAAGATTTTGTGCATCTTTGCTTTGTTCCTATAGGAATTTTGGTCCTTTTGGGTTCATTTTCCCTTACAAAGAGAGGAAAATATGTTATGGATAATTTGTGTCTATTTTTTTATGCTAAGTGCTACATAATTGATTAGCTAGCTAAGCTCTACATGATCATATGATAATTAAGCTTGTCTAGCATCAACATTATTATTATATGTACTATTTTTGTGACGTATTTTAGTGGCACTATATGCATATCTGTTTGAAATTATTTCCTCACATTGTCTAACATTTATTCAAATGATCATATTATCATATTTTATATTTTTAATACATTTCTAATAAGAATGCCATGTTTTTATCCCTTTTGCAATATTTTATGTTGTTTTTATTTTTTTTGTCAAGAGGAATAATCTATAAATTTATATTTCTTATCATGTTTGTATTCATAAGGGGAGAAATAAAGAAATATATTTTATTTCATTTGGTATCACTATTATTACAAATATTATCACACACTTTACTCTATATTATTTTTTATTAAACTCAAAATAAGTTTGTCAAAATAAAAAAAAAGGGAGATTATTGACCTTATCAATAATCAATCTTAATTTTAATCTCAATAAACTTAATTTTGAGCATTTAATTTGTTTGTTTAAGTATGTATAAATTAGGACTCTATTGGAAGTTAAAATGAAGTATGAATATCTTGAGCTGATTCAACCTCTGAGATTCAAGAAGGCTTTTAACATCCTTAGAGTTTTAAATTAAGAAGGTTGTCTTCTTCAAATTTGAATTAAACATCTTGAACTTTCTGAATTAAACTTACTTTTCAAAATCCGAGTTCATTTGGATATGCAAAGATAGAGTCGAAGTCAACATATGTAGTTGCCATTTTAAATTGTCTAACTCTTAGTATTTTAGCAATATCTTGAGCTAAAGAAGTCCAATTGAGATCATTAAAAATTATATGGAAACATAAGCAAAATATATACAACTTTTATGAATAACTAACAAAAAATTTGAATGTCTTCAATAGAAAATCATGGTTTCAACTCATGCACAGCTGTTTGACAGCAATCTACCATTTTAGATTGCATAGCTCTTAGTATTTCAGTAATATCTTGAGCTGCATAAGTCCAATTAAGGTGATTAAAAATGATATAGAAAGCTAAGTCAAATATCTATAACTTTTATGAAAAAGTGTAGCCAAATTCAAACGCCTCCAGTAGCCAATCACGGTTTCAACCTGTCTACAGCAATTTGATAGCATTACTTTCAATAATTCAAAATTATAAATGTTGGATTCAAAATATAGAAGTTGGACACATTATTTACACCTCCAATAGCTGTATTTTTTAGTGTTTATCTATATAAATAACTTTAGAGCTAAATGGAAGTTAAGTGCTTATTATCATTCTCTATCGTAACATTCATTAAAGCTCTCAAATTCTCAAATATTTACTCTTTGTTTATAACTCTTATGAGAGTTGGTTGTGTGTTAGAAATCGAATTTCTCTTCATCTTAAATCTTAGGATAGATTAGTAGGGAAGTGAGATTTATTTCTAAAGGAATTAGTTTAAGTGTTGTCCATTGAAACACTTGGGATTTTTTTGAGTGAGCCTTGAAAACTCATGTTGTAAGGTTGTCTGAGTGAGCCATAAAACTCTTATGTAATCTCAAACTTATGAATAAGATTATGGGTGATTGAAAATCCTAAATTGGGGATAAGTTAGGTGGAGACGTAGGATTGTTGTTGAATCCAAACTCTTTAAGTCATTGTATTCTTCATTCTTCCATCTCAAAATTCTTTCAATTCTTGCAATGAATTATTTTTAATTTCAATTTTTATTTAATAAACTTATTCACCCTCCCCTTTTAGGGATTTTTCATGAATTGACTGACATCAAGTTCTCTCCACGTAGAATTTGGCAAATCCGAAAAAACTGTTGGTTTTATTTTTCTATTCTTTTGGCTTAGTTCGACCATTTTGAAGCTCAACGCTCTGGCATAACATAGGGGTTGTTGTCATTTTATTTTTATTAGAATTGGGTTTTTTAACTATTGTTGTTTCTTGATGATTTATGTATTTATTTATTTGGATTTTTATGATAGGAAACTGGGAAGGCAGAGAGTAAAATAAGAATAGAAGATGATGTTATGTTTTAAGGAGTTTTGTACTAAAGAAGCATTGATTAGTCTTGGTTTAGGGCAATTTCTCTTACTGTTAATCATTACAGCTGGATTTTCATCTTCTGAACTTTCTTAAAAAAAAAGGGTCTCTTTTTATCATGAAATTTTTTTTTTGTCAGTGTTTCAATTTTTGTGTTAATTTTTTTTCATTGATTGTATTTCTTTATTAAGCTTGGTTAAGGAAGTATTATAAAGATTGAGCCTTTGATGTGTTTTGAATGCCTAGAATTGGTTAGTAAAGATATTTGAATTTATTTGTGTATGATGTTTAAAAGGTGGCTTTATTACTATTTATTGCTATAGAATGTAGAATCTTTGTTTCTATTTATCATGTTTTTTTCCTCTCGGAGATGTCAAAACAGAGTTGAAATTATTTATTTACTTATTTATTTTATTTTTTATGTTATGTTGAATGTTGGATAATTTTTATTGAGTTCTAAAAGAGAGTTTGGAATTGCTTAAATTTTGATATTTATTCTTTTACTTCTTAATTATATGAATAACCTACAAGTTTTTGCTTATTGAAGTGCTCTTTTAGAAAGAAATCCTTTTCTATGTTCATTTTGAAATATATATTCTCCTGGAGATTGATTTTAATTATTGCATGTATAGGGTGTTGAGAATATTGATGACTGCGGTTCTGCAGTTTGCATGCTTAATTTGTTTAGAAATCTAGAGTTATGTTGTGATGTTGTGTGGCCTTCAACTTTCAAAATTCTTAGCCTTCTTTATTTTATGCTAGGTGATTTGAGAAGTTATATATGATTTTGCACTATATTTTTTGCCCTTTTTCTCCTTTGTCTGGAATAGTGTCTTTTTCTCCCTTATTTGGAATAGTATCTTTCATTTTTTCTCTCTAATCAAATTATTTTACATTTATTTTGTAGCGCTAATTTTTATTTTGGAAATTTTGCAAAACTTTAATATGAAACATATACATGGCTTTTTATTTTATCGTCAGGTTTTTTTTATTATTCATAAAAAAAAAATCATTACTTTTAGGGGTTTTGGCAATTTTAACACAACATTTGAAATTTTGCAAAACAAAACATGAACTTTAATTTTTTGGCAACTCAAAACATGGAGATAGAATCAAGTGAATGGAGTCTAGTGTGTTTGTATTCTTTTGGGTGAAGTGTCCATGTCAGCAACTCTTATTGACACCTATAATACACACCGTTTTAAATAAAATGCTACGTTTTATGGTAGACTTACGTTTCCTTATAACTTAAAGACTCCCACCCTCTACTTTAATTAATAAACCAACTAAAATCCTTAGCTCCCTTTAAACAATGAAAATGAAAACCTTAATCCCCAAATTGAAAACCTAACTAAAATTTTAAGCTCATTATCAATCTTAAATAACTTATGCACTTAACCCAAAATCGAAGCTCGTATTACCTACCTAACTAACTAAGCTCGTTGTCCATTGCAGTAAGTTGGAAGATTATGACCTTAAAGTTAAAAAATGCAAAGGTACAATTTGCTTTAGATTTTTGAAAATGATGTGTCTAACTGTGGGGTCTTGATGTTCACCCCACTTATGTCATTTGAAAAGGATTGCTCTTTATGTGGTAAGCAATTTGAAAATGACATAATTGGGTTCCAAATGTCCCATAATACATGTGAGAACGACATAAGTGGGGTTACAATATGCTATAAAAAATGAATTTTCTTTGGATTTTTATATACTTTTAATGAATTTAATATTTGTAATTTGGATTTTAGTTGAATTAAGTTATGACAATGGGGTCTGTAGGTAGAGTTTTTGATAAAAAAAAATTTAATTTTTTAATTATTAAGCTTAAATTAATACTTTTACGTTGTCTGATAAGGTAAAAGTTGCAATATATTATTATGTAAGGTTGCAGAATGTTGAAGACATTTTCAATTTATTATTACTATGGTGGAAGGTTTACTCATACTAGTGATTATGTTGTTTATATAGGTGGGTTTATAAAGCCTCAACACAAAATGGACGTTGATAGAATAGGCTATTTGGACATAGTTAATGATGTAGAAAAGATAGGGTACAAGTGCATCCAGGTTGCATATAGAATCCTAGGCGTTTCCCTAATTGATGGTTTGAGAGAAATGTATAATGACAAGCAGTTACTTGAGATGGTGCAGTGTTTAGGATAAGGCAATGGAATGATTTAAGTGTATATAGAAGGAAGTGAGTTGACAGATGCTAAAGTCATATTGCCTAAGGACAAAGAAGTTAACATAACTGATGTAGAAAATGGGCCTCATAAGATAGACAATATTGAAGAAGAGGTAGAAAATGAGTCCACATATTATTAGGAGGCATGTCATATGGAGTTTCATGTTGAAGAATGTTAGGCAAATTCTACAAGTGCACAATTTGCAATAAGTAGTAAAGAGTGATTATGAGTATCATTCCCATGAGGAGATTGATACTAAGTACTAGCCCTAATTGTATTTCCACAAGCTAACAAAGTAGAATAATTCAAATGAAATAATAAATCAACTAGCAAAAATAGAAAACCTAAATTTGAAATAATTCTTTTAAAATTCAATAATTAAAAACTAGAGCTTACATTTGCTTCACTAGCTACTACTTAATTTACAGAATCAATTCATAATTTAATTTATTAACTCAGTCAAAGGTAAACCATAAGTCTCTTTCAAGATCATTCAAGCATACCAAAGTCAATTATAGCCTATTTTCATAGTCACATTAATTAACTAAGGCTCATTAAGTTCTTTAGTAATTTATTATTCCCCGAAGGATTTTTCTACTTTCATGATCAAGGTTCCTAAGTTTTACAAGTCTACCCCTAAGAAGATTTTAGCCATACATGATTATGGTGATAAACACAAATATAACAAAAAGAGTTAAAGATAAAGAAGAAGAAGAAATAATGATTATTGCTCTGAATCTTTCACAAATCCTCCTTCTTTAATCTTTGTTAAGTGCTTATATGTGTCTTTGAAGTATGAATGGAATTGGACGTATCTAAAAGCTCTTTTGTATCCCCTTTTATAAGTAAGGTCTCACGGTAAACCTACTTGCACTTGAATTCTCAAACTTTTACTAAAAAGGAAGTTTTCTCTGCTCGACATTACTTCAAGCATGGCCATGTCACGTCCTTAATTTTTTAGTATGATTTCTAGCATGGATGTGTGTGATCCCATGTCACTCTCTCGTGGTTTCTTTAATTTACACAAAAGAGAGCATGGCTTCGAGCGTGGCCCTATGCCACCCCATGTTACTACTGCTTTAGGTACAAAAGGAGACAAGGCCTCCAGCATGGTCATGTCTCAAGCCATATTACATTGATTCACCTTCCAAAACATGACATGGGCATAAGCACACCCATGTCATTGCCCAGGTCGTATTAATCTTTGATTATTTTGGAATTCCTTTATAGACTTACCTATAAAAAAAGGGAAATATTTATTAATATTAATAAAAACTCCTAATTTGCTAGAATTTAATTTAAGAATAATAAAATCCTAAATAAAGCTATAAACTAAAATTAATCCTAAATAAACTGAATTTCTACCTAAACACAACTACTTAATTATTCAAAATTCAGTAAAATTCAACTCAAAAACATATGATAAATTACACACATCAAAGAATAGTTCAAGGAAGCATGTCAGGTAGGTCAAGCAAGTCATGTTAATGATGTTGGGGAGTATAACTCAGAGATGGACCTCAACTATGAACCTATTAGTAAAAGTGACATAGATAATAGTTTAGATGATAATAAACTGTCAGATGATGAAGAATAAATTGAGGCTAGATAGAATAGGGCAAAGTATAGATGATATATTTCTATTGATGAGGTGCCAGATAAGTTTGCAACACATGTTGGGATATAAAAGACTGTGAATAATGATGAAGTAATAAGAGAGGTTGAAAATGAAGAGCGGTGCATCAATGACTATGGTGAATCAGATGATAATGTCAATTCTATTGGAACAAGTGAGGAAAAGACTATAAATGGTAATTTAAAAAGGATGAGGAAAAGAAGAGTTGTGTATGACCCTAAGTGTGAAAATAAAACTTTAAGATTGGTGCTTGGCATGAGGTTTGAGAATGCACATCAATGCAAAACTATTGTTCAGAAGTGGGCTATCCTAAATGGGCATAATGTGCAAATTATGAGGTGCAATCTCAGATAACTAAAGGTTAGATGTGAAAAGAACTACCCATAAAAGTTGTATGGATGCATGATAAACAGGGAGCATACATTTGCAATCAAAACTCTATGTAATGAGCACAAATTCAATAAAGAATTGAATAATAGACAAGTAACATCTACTTAAATTGATAAAGAGTATATAAACAAATTTAGAAGAAATCCTAATTGGTCTGTTAAGGATTTATCTGATGACTTGCTTGAGAAGTACTATGTCCAAGTAACTAATTAAAAATGTTACAGAGCTAAATGGAAAGTTCTTGAGATGCTACAAGGCTCAATAGTTTATCATTATAATAAACTTAGGTCATACAAAGCTAAACTTATAAGAGTGGACCTTAAAGGCAGATTTGAGTTCTTATTGGTTGATGACAATTCATTAAAGGTTTCTTCATTGGATTCAATGCCCTTAGAATAGGGTTTGTAAAAGGG
Organism: Mallotus nudiflorus; assembly: GCA_947683625.1. Lineage (NCBI taxonomy): Eukaryota > Viridiplantae > Streptophyta > Magnoliopsida > Malpighiales > Euphorbiaceae > Mallotus > Mallotus nudiflorus. Next base: position 1,562,460 of record CANTUR010000304.1, read on the forward strand.
TGTAGGCTAGTACTTGGGTTTCACGACTGTTTTTTGAAGACTTTTCTAAGAGGTGAACAACTTTTAGCTATTGTCAAATATAGGAATAACCAAATGTTCCCAGTCTTTTAAGCAATAACTCAATTAGAGAATGAGTCCTTTTGGACATGGTTTTTACAATTAGTTATAGAAGATTTGAATATCATTAATGGACTTGGTTGGAGTTTCATTAGTGACTAGCAGAAGGTGACTTTATGTTTTACAAAGTATTCTGATTATATTTGTTGCAAATGTTATTTATTCATTAATATTTCTTTATGGCAAGGATTAATTAATGTCATTATCATATTGACCCCACATGCTGAGCATAAAAACTATGTTAGTCATGTATATTACAACTGGTAGAAGGAACATAAAGGGCAGACCTTGAAGAATATATTTTAGAGGGTAGCTCAGAGTACCTTTGAAGTTGAATTCATATCTGAACTAGATGTTATGAAGGATGAGGATCAGGCTGTGCATGACAAGTTCTTGCAAGGAGATCCCACCAAGTTTTGTAAGGTACATGTTAGTAAGTTGCCAAAATCATATATGTTTGACAATAATATTTATGAACCCGTTAATGGGTATATTATTAAAGCTAAGGAAAGACCTATAATTGATATGTTAGAAAATATAAAGGAGTCTTTGATGGAAAGGATGTACAGAAATTTGACTAAGATAAGTGAAGTCATTGATAGAATTTGCCCAAGAATAAGAATGAAACTAAAGCAAATAAAGTTCAATAGTAGGTTATGTTTAGTGAAGCCTATTATAAGGAATAAGTTCCAAGTGTCAATAGCAACTGATAAATTTATTGTGGACTTAAATAAGCTCATTTACAGTTGTAGAATATGGCAGCTTACTGGAAAACCCTACATGCATGCATTTCATTAATAGGGACAATGTAGATTATGTTTATAAATGTTACAGTGTTGAAAATTACATAAGCACATATGCCATTTTAATTAAACCTACAAATGGCACTAATATATGGCTCAAGGCAAATGGAAATGTCGTAAAGCCTCCACACTTCACTAAAATGCCAAGTAGGCCAAAAGTTAGTAGAAAAAAAACTATCACTGAAGAGCCAAAACCTACCAAGCTAAGAAGGCATGGAATTTTTATTACATGCCAAGCATGTCTCTAAGTAGGGTATAACAAGTGGACTTGTAAACACAAAAACAATCTAGAATTGAACAGTCCATAACAGGTGCAAATAACTTTTTAGTTTAATATCTAAAGTGATGTGTTACTATTATTTCATATGTGTATTTGAATGATTTTATTTATAGATAAAAAGAGGACGAGGCAGGCCACCAAAATCTATACAACAAAGTCAGCTGCATCAACCAAGTGAACATTTCACTCAAGTTCAAAGTCAACCATAATCTAGTCAACAAGGAAAAAAGAACAAGGCTACCAAGCTTTTGATAAAAAGGCTTCCATCTAGAAGGCAACATTTTACACCTATATGTTCAACTCATATCACTACCCCTTTAGCTTCAACTATTAATGCTCACCACAATAAGCAAAATGAGCAAAGAATGGTAAGACAAGGTTACAGTGTAAGGGTTATTAAAGGTAGTGGAAACATATATATGAGGGTAATGCTACACTTTATTATTTATGACTTTGGGACTGCATAAATTTCTTTTGATTCAATGTATATAGAAGATGTCAGGCACAAATTGAGTCATAATTTTTTTTGGAGAATAATCAATAAGGAAAGTGGCAACTATAAGCTATGTTCAAGGAAAGGGAATAAGTGCATCACCAACTTTTGAAGTTTTAAATGGAAACTTATAAGCATTGCCAAATATGGGAAGAGGTCGACGAAGACCAAAGTAAGCACACAAGGAGCAATCTTCAAATGTTGTCAATACTCAAGAGAGTTTTGCACCTCAACAATAATGAATTTGTATTGAAAAAGTCAAAACTAATATGATGTTTATATTATGTACTTTGTATTAAAGTCAAACTTAATCTTTGTGCTCCCTTTAGTGCTTATGGTTTCATAGTCAGAACAAGTAAAAACTCAAGTTTTTAGTGTCTGAAATGTGCTGACAGTTTCATGAATATAAACATGAGCTGCACTTAATTGTTTATATTTTTATATTATTGAAGGATATTGAAATTTCAAGTTCTGATGTTTATGACCAAGTTATGTTATATATGTCTATCGCTAACATATGCAGTTATTTGGTATTACAAAAAATAGCTTCAAGTTCATTAAGAAGAACAAAGCTTGCATTTTCTAAGCATACAAAGGTTTACAAAATCATTGTAGTCAATAAGCTGCCAATGAAGTTAGTTTAGAGTTCTACTATATACTTAAGTATAATGATAAACCACAAACTTACAAAATAAACAAGTCTAACTCATTACTAACATTAACACACACTAACACCAAGTCCACTAACTAGTAGGATGTTACTCTTAGTAACCTAGCAGCATGTTCCTCTTTGTCCCTGTCATTGGACATTTCACAGCAAAACATATGGCAAGGACAGTAATCACTATCAAAACCAAAAAAACTTTTCTTTTCTTCAAATCTGCCCTGAGCTTCTTATTCTCAGCCCTTTAAAAGTGTCTCTTTTTCTGAAAGTGGTCAATCTTCCTCTCCATCTTATCATGTAAACACTCATACTCCTCCAAAGTCTTGGTATACTCTACATGATTTTCTTTAAGTTTCATTTCAGCCAACTTCACTTTCTCAGACATTCTTAACTCCATATTGAACATAACTTTCATTATCTCTTCATATCTTTGATTTTCAACCTTTAATCTCATAAACACTTTTTTTTTCGTGCTGGAATTTCTGGATCAAGCCACTAAAGGTATCCACAATCATTATGCTACCAAATAAAAAAAAGTTTCAATAACTTTCACTAAAATAACATTTTTAAGATAATAAATTAATAACAACTTCTAAATACTAATTTGCATATAACTTAAATAATATCCAAATTGAAACCCTAACACACACATTAATTGGTCAAATCAGTACCTTTCTAATGGTGCAGCAATATAATCATCTCTTGGGATTTTGATTAATCATGGATGTATGCACATTTACAGTAATAAAGTGTCCACACTCCTTTCATGGAATTGAGCTTGAATATTTATTAGTTGATTGAGATGATCTTCTAGGTGAAGGATACCAGTTCTATGAATGTGATCTTGAGCTTGAAGCCATCTTGATTACAAACCCTAATAAAACATACAAGTGCAGATGAAGAACAAAACAGAATAAAATAAGAACAAGAAGATAAAGATATTGAAGAAGAAGGTAACGTCTATATATTTTATGTTTTAATTTTCGTTTTTAATAAAATGCAACGTTTTGTTTAAAATGATGCATTTCATAAGTGTCAATAAGAGTTGCTAACATGGACACTTCGCACAAAAGAATATGGACATGCAAGACTTCATTCACTGGATTCTGTCTCCATGTTTCGAGTTGCCAAAAAATTAAAGTGCATGTTTTATTTTGCCAAATTTCAAATGTTGTGTTAAAATTGCCAAAACCCCTAAAAGTCATATTTTTTTTTTTTTGCAAATAATTTTTTTTTTTTTGCTGGATGTATATAATTTTTATTGTTTTTTGGTTGCTTTTTGGATTTTATTCATGTACATGTGTTTGGATTCAAATTGGTCAAGGCAATAAAATTTGAAATTAACGGATGCTAATTTTTTTCAACAATAATTTTTTATTTTAATTGTTATGTTAAGTTTAGCATACATTCAAACCTCAATGGTTAGTTTGACATGAATAAAATGATTCTGTATGTTGAATCGTAGTTTTTTAATAATAAAATTTTATATTTGTACATTTTAATGTTTATTTTTCCTTGCTCTTTGCTAAATGATTAGTTTTGTAATTTTATTAATTATTTGACTTTATACTTGTAAGTTTAGTGAAAAAATAGTTTTTTTATTTATCTTTTCTCTTGGATGGTATTCTAATTTCTTTACATTCTTTTAAAACTGTTGCATAATATTGGGATAAACCATGCACAAGGTTTCTCTCTCTATATATATATTATTAATTTTTAGAGTAATTACAATTTTTAATATTAATTTTTTAAAAATTTTCTTTATAAGCTTGCCGATCAAAATGAGGAAGAAAAATTATATTATTTTTATTTTAAATGTATTTACTTTTCGACTTTTCAAGAACAATTTAAGTAAAGAAAAAGTTAAGTTAAAAATTGTTAACATAACATTTAAATTAAAAAAAAAATAAAATTACGTTTATTTGTGAATATTTTATTTATAAAAATATATAATCTTGCAATGAAGTGACGGTAATCTTCGTATATATGTACAGGTGTTTGGATTTTGCTGTGTACATGACTGCTTAGATTTTGTTGTGTTGTTGTGTTGTGCTTGGATTTTGATGTCCATAAATATGAGTTTAAATTTGATAATAATGCAAAGGAAATTTATATATCACACGTATATCTTGCAATCAATGATTTCTGTCACGACCTAAATCGAGAGTTATGATCGGTATTAGGGAAAGGAAATTTTCTCGAATCTAGAACCCGTAGCAAATCTTAAAAATAAAAAGTATGCAATAAATAAATAAAAATACACCAGAATTTAAAACTTAAGTCGATATAAAAATAAATACTTAAATATCATTTCATAAAATAAAAATATATTCAGATAATATTAAAAGAAAGGTCTCTAACATTAAAACCACAATCTATAGATACAAAGCACTACTACTACAGTTTCTAAAATACACTAAAAGTTCAGATAAATAATCTACACAATCTATCCGAGGTTGAAGAAGTCCGGCATAGGGGTATACTACTGAGGTCTGAATATGAGGAATTTCCAAAAAAAATATTGAGGGGAGTCAAACCTCACTAAGTGAATTATTATAATATATATACATACAATCTAAGTCATATACAATTAGACATATATATATATATATATCAAAAATCCACTTTTATATATATATTGAAATGCAGAAAACATTTATTTAGATGAATGATCAAATAGAACTCTAAAACAACTGCAACCCCAAACAAATGTTTCACTAGCCAAGTAGGCTTACTTAATTACAAATAAAATTCTCTTATTCCATTTTGGACAATAGACTGGCCCCGAGACATTAAGTCAACCGAGCTCCAGCAGTCTTACTGTCAGTGTGACTGACCTCGAAACACTAGGTCAATCGAGCTCCCACAATCACACTACTCAATCACATCAATTCTCAATAATCGATCAAATAAATGTCACCTCAAGTGATTTTATAACTCAACCCTAAAATCTATCGCACCGGTATGTACACAATCCTAGTGCAACCCACTAAGTAGCACGTTCTATTGATATCTTTTGAATAAAATTGTATAGTTATGAAAAATAAATAAATGCATAATTAAACATAAATAACATTCATAACAAATAAATATACTGAAAATATACTAATTATATTTCAAGTATATATATGTTACATATAACCAAAATCAACCATAAATATACTGAAAATATACCGAATATATATGACACATATATATCAAATATGTACTAAAATCAACTTAAGCATATATGTCACATATATATCAAATATACTAAAAATATATCAAAAATATACTTATTCATTTAATAAAATAATTCATGTTAAAACTCATATTAAAATATGAAAACTTATAATCATGCATCTATATGCAATTTATATATAAAATAATAACTCACAAGTTTGCGCTCCTCGAGACTGGTTAACGGGCTCAGTCCGATAGGTCTCGGTCTTAATGCAATTAGCATATAAATAATAACAATAAATCAGAATAAATTTCTAACTTATACTTCTAAAAGAGACTCGATCTAGGAATACAAAACTCAGACAAATACAGAAATTCAGAATCAACCCAAAATCACATTTTATGAGAATTCGATCGAAAATTCGGCAAAACCTCCTCTATAAAATGGACATCTCTCTACTGATAAGTAGAGTCGATCCTGCGAGGAAAACACACAAGGCTCAACACCTCGGGTTGGGACCTCGAACTACATAATTCCCCAACCGACGTTCACAAATTCATCAAAATACAAATAAAATAATAATTATACTAAAAATCATTAAATTCCACAAATGTCCACAAAATACCAAAATATAATATATTTAAACATTAAAACACTAAATACAGTTATTTCCACAATAATTAAATAAAATCTCAAATAATAATATAATATTAATAAAAATTAAATTTTTCAATCATTCAACATAAAATAGTAAAAATTCACTTTTATATATTCAAATAACTTCAATAGCTTAAAAATATATTAAAAGTAATTAAAAATCCATTTAATCACCAAAATAGTAAATAAATATATTATTTGAATATAATTTTCAAAAATTAGTATTAATTAGTTAAAAATAGTAAATAATTTATAAAAATTATTTTAATACCCTATATAATTCTAAAATCATCTAAAACATATTATTTAACTATAATTTTCACAAAATTACACAATTAACCCATAAATACAAAATTCACATAATATAAAAATATTCTCAAAAATTATAGAAATTCACCAAAAATTATTTTAATAATTCTAAAATTATTAACTCAAATTACTAACACTAATTTAACTAGATTTTCATTAAAAATAATTAATTAACATAATTGTCGAAAATTCAATATTTAATATTAAAATAATCAACAATTACCCAAAATTCAAATTAATTCAAAAAAATACAAAAAAAAATATTTGAGAAGCTAAAGCTACCACAAACAACATTTGTGAAGCAAGTTTTCAAGAATCAAACAATATCAAGTTAAAAATTAAAAAATAAAAATAAAAATCCTAAAACACATAAACTAAAAATCGAAGATATCTAAAAATCGAAGGGATTTGAGCTCTAATGAAGCTTGAAAATGGACTCACTGGAGCAAGAGCGTTCAAAAGAGACTGAAATGAAGTCCAATGGTGGCCAGAATCCTCACCGAAATTGAAGGAGCTCACTCTCGGCTTCCTCTGTTTTTGGCAATTCCCAGCGTCTTCAGGCGACTCTGCTAGCGGCGGACAGTAGTTGGAGTTGACTGGAAGTGGTGACAGTCGGTGGTGACAGCTGGGGTGGCTCTGGCGTGGGTTTAGTGGTTGACCGAGAAGAGGAGGAGGAGGAGCCTTTGACTTTTCTATTTTTTTAATTTAATTATGAAATTACTAAAATGACCTTCAATCAAAATAATAATAATAACATTAATAATAATAATAACAATGATAATGATAACAATGTTAACAATAATAACACTAATAATAATATTAATAACAATGATGATGATGATGATGATAATAATAATAATAATAATAATAATTTATTATTATTATTATTATTATCATCATCATCATCATCATCATCATCATCATCATCAAGTAATCCCATATAAAATAAATTATTTTACGTAAACAATTTCTTAGAATAAAATACATAAATAATATTAGCGAATATCAAGAATAATATACAAATAAAATTTAAAATTATTAACACTGTATATTCCAAAATAATATGATTTTATTTAAAATACTAGGCCATTACAATCTCCCCTCCCTATAAGAATTTATCCTCAAATTCAAAGAAAAGAACAAAAATAAGAATCATTGAGGAAAGAGATAAGGATAAGAAGCTCGCATCTCTGCTTCAGTCTCCTTGGTGTGCTCCTCCACGTTGTTGCTTCACCACAACGCCTTGACCATCGGAATCTACTTCGAAAGCAACTAACAGACTCGATAGTCTACAATCGTGACTGGTTCCTCCTTGAATGTCAGGTCTTCATTCACTTCCACACTATTAGGCTGCAACACGTGTGAAGGGTCTGAAATATATTTCCTCAACATTGAGATATGAAACACTTGATGCACTTAAGACAAACTCGGAGGCAAAGCCAACCAATATGCAACCGTGCCCACTCTCTCCAGAATCTCGAACGGTCCAATATATCTTGGTGCTAGTTTCTCCTTCTTGCTAAATCTCATCACACCCTTCATTAGAGACACCTTCAAGAACACATAGTCTCTAACTTGAAATTGCACATCTCTACATCTCGGATCCGCATAGCTCTTCTGTCTGCTAACTGCGATCTCTAATCTCGTTTTAATCACAACAGCCTTCTCAGTGACATCCTAAACCATCTCAGGTCCAATCAACGCTCTATCTCCAATCTTATCCCAACTCAGAGTACACTTCCTTCCTTATAAAGCCTCATACGGTGTCATCCTAATATTGCTATAGTAGTTGTTATTATATGCAAACTCCACAAGTGAAAAATGATCATCCCAACTACCTCCCAGATCTAATACACATATCCTCAACATATATTTAAGTGTCTAGATCATCCTCTCATATTGACCATCTATCTGAGGTTGAAAAGCAGTACTTAAATCAAGCTTGGTGCCCATCGCTTCCTGCAGCTTCTGCCAAAAATGAGAGGTAAACATTAAACCTCTGTCAGATACAATGGACATAGGTACTCCATGAAGGCACACAATATGCTTAACATATAGTTTCACCAACTTAGCTACATAATATATGGCTTTCATAGGTAAGAAATAAGCAGACTTGGTCAACCTGTCCACAATCACCCAAATGGAATCGTATCCATCCTTAGAATGAGGTAACCCAACCACAAAATCCATAGCAATTCTCTCCCATTTCCACTCAACAATAGGAAGTGGCTGAAGCTTTCCTGAAGGCTTTTGATGTTCAACTTTCACTTGCTGAAAAGTCAAGCACTTAGCAACAAAATCAGCTACATCCTTCTTCAATCCATCCTACCAATACAAGTCTTTGATACTGTAGTACATCTTAGTGACACCTGGATGTACATTATAGGCTATAGAATGTGCTTTCTCAAGGATCTCTTCTCTCAAATTATCCACATCAGGAACGCACAACCTACCACTGATCTACAAAACACCTTCATCATCAAGTGTAAATCAATGAACTTCTCTGCATTAATATTCTCTGTAAGCTCTGCTAGAATAAGATCTTGGCCCTAAGCTGCCTTAATCTTATCTCTCAGTCCAAATCAAACTCTGAACTGAGCTAACAGTCCACCAGATCTACTCATCTTCATCATCAGACCTTGATCCACTAACTGATGCAACTTTTGGATCAATAGTCTCCTCTCTACACTAATGTGAGCAAGACAACCTAAGGACTTCCTACTCAAGGCATTTGCTACCATATTAGCCTTGTCTGGATGATAATGAATCTCACAATCATAGTCCTTTAGGAGTTCTAACCATCTTCTCTGCCTCAGATTCATATCTCTTTACTAAAAAATGTACTTAAGGCTCTTGTGATCTATGAAAATCTCATAAGTCACCCCGTACAGATAATGTCTCCAAATCTTGAGAGCAAAAATCACTACAGCGATCTCTAGGTCGTGGGTAGGATAATTCTGTTCATGCTTCTTCAACTGTCTTGAAGCATAAGCTATCACCTTACCATTCTGCATCAACACATAACCTAGGCCAACTCTAGAGGCATCACAATACACAATGAATTTATCTACTTCATTAGGCAAAGCCAAAACTAGAGTTATGGTCAACTTCTCCTTCAGCAATTGAAAAATGTTCTCACAAGCATCAGACCACTCACACTTCACATTCTTCTGGAAAAATCTTGCACAAATCTCCTATAATACCTAGCTAAACCCAGAAAACTATGAATCTCTATAACTGTAGTTGATCTGGGCCACTCAGACACTGCCTCAATCTTCTGTGGATCAACCTGGATACCATCTTTAAACACCACGTGTCTAAAGAATGCAACACTCTCTAATCAAAAATCACACTTTGAGAATTTAGAATAAAGCTAATGTTCTCTCAGTGTCTGCAATATAATCCTCAAGTGATATACGTGCTCCTCCATACTCTTTGAATACACCAGTATATCATTAATGAAGACTACCACAAATGGTCTAAATATCCTATTCATCAGATCCATAAAAGCAACTGGTCCATTAGTCAACCCAAATGATATCACCAGAAACTCATAGTGGCCATATCGAGTGCAGAATGCCATTTTAGGCACATCGGCTTCACTGATCCGCAACTGATAATAACTTGACCTCAAGTTAATCTTAGAAAAGAATTGTGCACCCTGAAGCTGATCAAAAAAATTATCTATCCTCGGGAGAGGATACTTGTTTTTCACTGTCACCTTATTTAGCTCTTTGTAATCTATGCACAGTCTCAAGTTACCATCCTTCTTCCTCACCAACAGGACTAGTGTACCCCAAGGAGAAACACTAGGTCTCATAAAACCCTTATCTAGCAATTCCTATAACTGCTCCTTAAACTCTTTCAACTCTACAGGAGCCATTCTGTAGGGCAGCATCGAAATAAGAGTAGTGCCTAAAACCACATCTATACATAACTCAATCTCTCTATGAGGTGGTAAACCTGGAAACTCCTTAGGAAAAACATCAGGAAGCTCACAGGCAACAAAAAAATCTATGAGTGATAACTTCTCCACTGAAGTATCCCTAATTAATGCCAAATATCCCTGATAACCCTTCCTCAGCATCTTCCTAGTCATGATAGCAGAGATAAGATTCTGAGGTGCAAAACTCTTATCACCCACAAACTTAAATTGTTCTTCATCTGAAATTCTAAAAATCACCTCTTTACTCGGCTAATCTATAATGGCATAGTGCTGAGACAACTAATCCATACCCAGAATCATATCAAACTCCATCACATCTAACAACACTAATTCTGCTGGCAATTCTCTACCTTCAATAAAAACTGGACAATTAGAAAAAACAACGTTGGTGTCCAACAAATTGCTTAGAGGAGTGGCGACAAATAAAGGAAAAGCCATCCTCGAAGCTTACCAACACGACTTTGAAGCAAACATAAGGGATATGAAGGAATGTGTGGCACTCAGATTAAACAAAACCCAAGCATCCATGAAATAAACAGAAATAATACCTACAATAACAACATTAGATGCTTGAGCATCCTGCTAAGTGAGTTGAAAAACCCTGGCCTAACCCCGACCTCCTTGCTAACTGGTAGAAGCCTAGCCAAAACCTCTGAATCTACCTCTGGTACCTCTACCGTGCCCCTACTGGGCTATAATTTATGTCATGCTCGGATGCTGAGGTGGAGGCAACTGAAAAAGAGCTGGTGCTGCATTGGCAATCAACTACTGTGAAAATTGTTGTGGCTGAAAACCAGAATATAGATCTGATATGGTGAAATGTCCCATCTGTCTACATCTAAAGCATGCCAGTGGTGCCATATAACAGGGTCCCTGATGGACTCTACCACAAGTCTAACATGCGTTGGTTGCTGATTTTATGCTACCGTATCCCAAACACCAACCACTACTGCTGCTAGCAGCACCTGACCCAAATCTGATAGGTCTATAAGGTCCAGCATGGCCATGTTTACTACTCCTATATACTCTCTGTTGCTGCCTCTGGCTCTATTGTACTAAGCCTCTCTGCTGACTACTGAAACCAATATGAAAAGTTGAATACGGAGTAGTCGGAAATCCTCCTGACTGAATACCTAACTAATAGTAATCAGGCATAGCTCCTTACCTAACTAGCCTTAACTCTATCTCCTTGGCCAACTCTATCACTAACTCTAGAGTAAGGCCTGCAGTAGGCATCCTAGTAAAAGCAGAACCCAAACTAATGACATATGTCGTGATAGCAAAATACTGATCTCACATCAAATCCTCTGCATATCTACCAAGTCAAAGAAACTCTCTAGTGTAATCCTCGACATATCTATCACCTATGGTGATGCTCATCAGTCGAAGTCTGTAACTCATATAGAGTGGCTTTGGGCAAAATCTCTTTATAAACCTCTTTCTAAACTAAGCCCAAGTCATCGTAGTTATGTACGGTTGAATCACCTGAATGAACCAATCCAGGGCTGGTCCCTCAACATACAACTTAATGATCATGATTTGCTGGTACTCGGTATGAGCAGTCCGAGTCATCATCTCAATCGTATGCAGAAAGTCTAACAGATCTGACATCCCATCAAAAGTTATCCTACCGACTCTGGCATAGAACAGTGCTACCTAAGGGTCAGACATACCCTGCTGATAGGCAGGCTAAATCGGTAGTGCAACTGGAGGTATCGTAGCTTCCTCATACTCTAGCTTTACAGGTTCCTCATCCTGTAGCTCTTGCTGTCTACGATGACCTGCCACTCCTCGAAGTCTACCTCTACCTCAACCTCTGTGCCTAGCTGGCAGCTCATGAGGTAAAGCCTCATCCTGAAAGGACTTATCATCCTCGGCCCCAACGACCAGTGGAGCGACACACGCTCGCCTCCTCATTCTGAAAAGATAAAAGCAAAGGAATTCAAATAAAATAGAAAATCTAAGGATTACGCAAAATACTAAATCAAGGAAAATTTATTGAAGACATACTCAAACCTAAATAAAGTGCAGTAGTTTCAAAGAAAACAAAACTATGAAAACCTAGGTCCACAGCACTAATAACCTAGGGCTCTAATACCAACTTTGTTACAACCCAAATCGAGAGTCATAACTGGCGCTAAGGAACGGAAATTCTTTCAAATCCGAAACCCGTAGCAAGCCTTAGAAATAAAAAAAGTATGCAATAAATAAATAAAAATACACCAGAATTTAAAACTTAAGTCAATATAAAAATAAATACTTAAATATCATTTCATAAAATAAAAATATATTCATACAATATTCAGAGAAAGGTCTTTGACATTAAAACCACATTTTATAGAAACAAAGCACTACTACTGCAGTTTTCTAGAATACACTAAAAGTTTAGGTAAATAATTTACACAATCTAGTCAAGGCTGAAGAAGTCCAGTGTAAAGGTCTACTACTGAGGTCCGAAGACGAGGAATCTCCTGAAAAAAATATTGAGGGGAGTCAAACCTTACTGAGTGAATTATTATAATATATATACATGCAATCTAAGTCATATACAGTCAGACATCAGTATATATATATATATACACACAGGCATTTCACACATATACTCTATATATATATTAAAATGCAGAAAATATTTATTTAGGTGAAGGATCAAATAGAACCCTAAAACAACCATAACCTTAAACAAATATCTCACAAGTCACGCAGGCTTACTTAGTTCTAAATAAAATTCTCTTATTCCATTTTGGACAGTAGACTGGCCTCGAGACACTAAGTCAACTGAGCTCCAGCAATCTCACTATCAGTGTGACTGGCCCCAAGACGCTAGGTCAACCGAGCTCCCGTAATCACACTACTCAATCACATCAATTCTCAATAATCAATCAAATAAATGTCACCTCAAGTGATTTTATAACTCAATCCTAAAATCTATCGCACCGATACATACACGGTCCTAGTGCAGCCCACTAGGTAGCACGTTTTATTAATATCCTTCGCATAAAGTTTTATATTTATGAAAAATAAATAAATGCATAATTAAACATAAATAACATTCATAACAAAGAAATATACCATATATATACTAGAAATATATCAAAAATTTACTAAATATATTTCAAGTATATATATGCTACATATAACCAAAATCAACCATAAATATACTGAAAATATACCGAATATATATGACACATATATGCCAAATATATACTAAAAACAACTTAAGCATATATGTCACATATATATCAAATATACCAAAAATATATCAAAAATATGCTAAAAATATACTTATTCATTTAATAAAATAATTCATGTTAAAACTCATATTGAAATATAAAAACTTATAATCATGCATCTATATGCAATGTATAATATAAAATAATAACTCACAAGTTTGCGCTCCTTGAGACTGGCTGATAGGTCCGGTCTGATAGTCCTCGGTCTCAGTGCAACTAGAACATAATTAATAATGACAATTCAAAATAAATTTACAATCAACCCGACGTCACGTTTTACGAAAATTCTATAAAAAATTCGACAGAACCTCCTCTATAAAACGGATATCTCTCTATTGACAAGTAGAGCCGATCCTACGAGGAAAACACACAAGGCTCAACACCTCGGGTTAGGACTCCAACCTGCACAATTCCCCAACCGGGATTCACAAATTCATCAAAAATACAAATAAAATAATAATTATACTAAAAATCATTAAATTCCACAAATGTCCACAAAATACCAAAATATAATATATTTAAAAATTAAAACAATAAATACAATTATTTCCATAATAATTAAATAAAATCTCAAATAATAATATAATATTAATAAAAATTAAATTTTTCTATCATTCAACATAAAATAGTAAAAATTCACTTTTATATATTCAAATAACTTAAATAGCTTAAATATATATATTAAAAGTAATTAAAAATCCATTTAATCACCAAAATAGTAAATAATATATTATTTGAATATAATTTTCAAAAATTAGTATTAATTAGTTAAAAATAGTAAATAATTTATAAAAATTATTTTAATACCCTATATAATTCTAAAATCATCTAAAACATATTATTCAACTATAATTTTCACAGAATTACATAATTAACTCATAAATACAAAATTCACATAATATAAAAATATTCTCAAAAATTATAGAAATTCACCAAAAATTATTTTAATAATTCTAAAATTATTAACTCAAATTACTAACACTAATTTAACTAGATTTTCATTAAAAATAATTAATTAACATAATTTTCAAAATTCAATATTTAATATTAAAATAATCAACAATTACCCAAAATTCAAATTAATTCAAAAAAATGCAAAAAAAAATATATTTGAGAAACTAAAGCTACCACAAACAACATTTGTGAAGCAGGTTTTCAATAATCAAACAATATCAAGTTCAAAAAAAAACCCTAAAATATATAAACTAAAAATCAAATATATCTAAAAATCGAAGGGATTTGAGCTCAAACGGAGCTCAGAAATGGACTCACCGGAGCAAGAGCGTTCAAAAGAGATCGGAATGAAGTCCAACAGTGGCCGGAATCCTCACCGGCATTGAAGGAGCTCACTCTCGGCTTCCTCTGTTTCCGGCGATTCCTAGCGTCTTCAAGTGACTCTGCTAGCAGCGGACGATAGCTGGAGTTGACTGGAAGTGGTGACGGTCAGTGGTGACAGCTGGGGCGGCTCCAGCATGGGTTTGGTGGTTGACCAAGAAGAAGAAGAAGAAGAATAATAATAATAATAATAATAATAATAATAATAATAATAATAATAAGGAGCTTGACCCGATTCTGCTTTTAACTTTTCTATTTTTTTTAATTTAATTATGAAATTACTAAAATGCACTCCAATCAAAATATTAATAATATTATAAATAATAATAATAACAATGATAATAATAACAATGTTACCAATAATAATAATAATAACTATAATATTATTAAGTAATTCCACGTAAAACAAATTACTTTACGTAAACAATTTCTTAGAATAAAATATACAAATAATATTAACAAATATCAATAATAATATACAAATAAAATTTAAAATTATTAATACTGCATATTCCAAAATATTACTATTTTATTTAAAATATTGAGTCATTACAATTTCAATGGCTAAGTTAATAACTAAATTAATCTAATTTTGTATACTTTACAAACAAAATGACTTCAATTATTTTTTGCAATTTAATATTATCTCATTGACAAGGATTTATATATTGCTTTTGAAATGTTTTCATCTTTTAGCAGCCATAGATTTTTGGATTGTCTGAATTCAATTTTTTTCTCGGATGAGTTGCTTACATCAACAAACTAATTAATTAATTTATAATTGTATAATTTTACATTTACTGATTAACACTTTAATTATTGTTAAAATAGAAAATACAAATATTATCCGTAGTGAAGCGCAAGATAATCTTCCACGTATTATTTATAAATAGATTATAAAGCTAAATAATTTGAACTTTAAACTTAAAATATATTTTAAAAGCTAAAACCAATTTTTTTAGAAATTAATATTAAAACATTTAGATGTTTGGGACTTAGCCAACTACACATTTTATTTTTACCATTTTAAAAGCATACAGTGTACGTGAATTTTTTCAATAGTACTTACATTTTATTCCTAAATTGTACTTATTATCTTCAAGTTATCAAATATACTATACTTGTTATACTAAATGTAAAATTATTTGGAAATTCTATTTCTTCCTTATATATAATATAGGTGTCCAATAAATAAATTTCTAACCAATATAATTAACTTGAGATCATTTCAATTGATTGCTTATTAGCCTATACTATTACACCCAATAGTTAGATGTGTGATCCAAATATATATATCTTACTTTTATTAACGAAGTGTAAAATATTTAATTCATATATTATACATCTAATTATGAGTGCAATATATAATTGAAACATAGATACAAATTTCTCTACCTATTATTATGAGAGAAAAAATAGTTTGAGTTGTTAATTTATAAAAAGGTTAATGAGAAAAAAATGTCCTATCAATTTTATCAATTTGATACATGCACTGTAATTTATCTAAAATTCAAGACATTGATAATGAAATTCAATGTCGGCATGAACAATTATATATTATATCTTCATCATATTCCATAATCTTCTGCTTTTATATATACGAGGTTGATAGGTATATATATGTTATTATGATTAGAAGTTAATGTTACTAGTGTAAAGTAGGTTCATTGACCAAATATATATAGGTTTTATCATTGCAAATTAAATCACTTGAAAAGGCCGAGTGACATTTTGTTGGATGACACATATTTAACAAGTTTCCCATTAGTTTCCATTCATTTTTCTTACGAATAAGAATCTTCAAATATTCAAATTTGATGGATCAGAGTTATAAGCAAAAGAGGGTATATTCTGATCGTTTTTTTTTTTAGAGACAAAAGAATCGAGTGACATCAGATATCGAGAAAAGTATAGATCATAAGTCTTAGAAAAAAATTGAATTTTTTTATTAATAAATTATATAAGATAAAAAATTTAAGTATCCATAGTTTATATTTTATTTTAAATCAGATGCAAATTAATTTTATAATTAATAATTATTGATAAAATTTAAATTATATATTTTTTGATATTTTTATAAAGAAATAATCATTAAATCTTGCAAGGAAAAAAATTACTATAAATATAAGATAAGAATTTTAAGAATGATTGGAATTTATCACGGTTTTTTTGACATTGAAATGATAATCTAGTTCTAAAGAATTAGGGTGAATTTCCAATTGTAAATTTCTAATTAATGTTCTTATGACTAGTTCAAATAGTAAAAATTATGAATATTCAAATGAAAAAAATAAGACTTGAACTTTTATCCCCTCTTACTCTACCCTTTATAATGGGAATTAACTAGGAATTTTTATATAAATGTATCAAATGAAAAATAAAATTTAGAGAAAAAAAGAGAAAATTCAAGGGAAATATTTTTCCATGATATTCAAATAAGTGTTATACCCCTTATATATACACGTAGGAATCCTAATAACAACTTAATTAGGAATAGAATAACATTCTAAATAAAATAAAAACTTTATTCCTAATTGTATACAAATATTTACTTCCTAATATAATAATAAAAATATTTACTTCATCAACACTCCCCCTCAAGTTGGTGAATGTATGTCAATCATTCCCAACTTGACAAGTGAGTTGTAGAACGTTTTTTTTGGATACAGTCTTTGTAAGGATGTCAGCTAGTTAAGTCTGAGAAGAAACAAATGGAAGATCAATTGTTCTTTGGTTAATATAATCTTTTATGAAATGTTTGTCAACCTCTATATGCTTAGTCTGATCATGTTAAACCGGATTGTTTGCAATTGTTATGGTTGCCTTGTTATCACAAGGTAACAACATAGGTTTCGGATGTTTTAATCCCAGATCCTGAATAATTCGCCTTACCCAGAGCAACACACACACTTCATGTGTCATTCCTCTAAACTCAGCTTCAACACTTGACCTTACTACAAGTTTCTGTTTCTTGCTTCTCCAAGTGACTAAATTATTTTCAACAAATGTAAAGTACCCGAATGTTGATTTTCGATCAGTTCGATCTCCAGCCCAATCAGCATCAGTATAGCCAGTAATTTCATAATCCTTATTCCTCCCAAAGAATAACCCTTTACTCAGAGAAGACTTTAGATATCTTAATACTTAGTATACTGCATTCATATGTTCTTTACTCGGAGAATACATGAACTGACTTACAACACTTACTGCATAAGTAATGTTTGGTCGAGTATGAGATCGGTAAATTAACCTTCCCACCAATCTTTGATACCAATCTTTATTAGTTAGAACTTGATCTCTTAGGACTGAAAGTCCATGGTTGACTTCAATTGGATTCTCGGCTGGCTTACAATCAAGCATGCCCATCTCTATTAGTAGGTCCATTACATACTTTCATTGGCAAAGGGAAATTCTTTGAGTTGATCTTGCAACTTCAATTCCTAAAAAATACTTCAAGTTATCCAAATCCTTAAGTTCAAACTCGGATGCTAACTATCTTTGCAAGATTGTTGTCTCACTCGGATCATTTCCAATGACCACTATATCATCAACATATACAATCAGTGTGGTGACTTTACCTAACTTTTGTTTGATGAATAGTGTGTGATCAGCTTCACTTTAGTTATATCCGAGCTTTCTCATGAAAGTTGAGAGTCATCCAAACCATGCTTGAGGGGATTGCTTGAGTCCATGCAATGCCCTTTTTAGTTTGCATATTCGGTCAGTACATTTAGTTCTAAGTGGTGGATCCATATACACTTCTTCATCTATGATTCTATTCAAAAATGCATTCTTCACATCAAATTGTCGCAGCGGCCAATCCAGGTTGGCAGCTAAGGAAATAAGAACTTGGATGGTGTTCATTTTTGCTACTGGGGAAAATGTATCTTCATAGTCAATTCCATACTTCTGAGTATACCCATTTGCTACCAACCGAGCTTTATACCGATTTATGCTTTCATTTGAATTGAGTTTGACAGTGAATATCCACTGGCACCCTACCATTTTCTTTCCTTCAGGAAAAGGAATAAGATCTCATGTCTGGTTCTTCTGCAATGCCTCTATTTCATCATTCATGGCTTTCTTCTAATCCGGATCATCTAAGTCTTCCTGCACATTACTCGGAATAGATACAATAGATAATTGATTTACGATAAGTGCATGTGAGTTAGACAAACGGTTGGTTGATATGAAGTTGTTGATAGGGTATTTAGCTTTGGTATGAAGGTCCAGATCATATTGTTTTTTTGGAACCCCTCTATTGATTCTAGAAGGATAATGAGGCTCAGTATTTGGAGTTACTAAAAGAGATGAGTTTACCTTATTGTGCACATCCGCATCCGGAGTTTCTTCAGCTTCTAGTGTGGGTTGGGAAGATGTACTGTCTTGATTACTTAAATTTTCTTCAACTATCTATCCAGGTGAGATGCTCGGACTCGGAACATCAAATGTCTGTGAGATGCTTGGAACATTTATGTAATAACTAAGTTTTTAAACATTTTTATATTTTTTCGGGATATGCAGTATTAATAAATTTTTAATATATATTTGATTATTTAATTATTTTGTTAATAATTAATGTTATTTATGATTATTTAAAATTTTCCACGTAAAAATTTTCCCAAGACCTATTATTTTGGAAAATAATATTTAAATAATATTTTATTGATTAATGTTATTTTATTTTATTAAATTGCATGGTTTCATGCATGATTAATATTTTGTATATTAATATATATACATATACATGCATATATATATTATTATAATTATTAGGGTTTAATATTTAAATTATGTATATATATTATATTTTTTATTATTATGTGTTATGTATGTGTGTGTGTGTGTGTATATATATATATATATAATAATTGTGTGGTGTGTGTTTTTGTGGAATTATATATTACTATAATATATATATATATACAAAACCTATCCCTCCCCATTCTCACCCTCTCGATCTTCACCATCAACATCACCATCATCGTCCATCTGCTACGCCAACCACCTACCGTCGGTGTGCCTTTAGGCGTGCCACCGTTGCCTGCCAGACAGCTCCGCTGTTAGTTGCTTCCATTTCCGGCGTCGTTAAAGCTTGTTTTAGTCGGAAAATCAAAAATCAAGTCGATTCCGGCCACCTCCATCGACATTGCCGATCTCATTCTCTTCCCTGAGCACCGCTGAGTGTGTCTCTAAGCTTGGTTTCACTTGGTTTGGCCTAGATTTTCGTGGTGAACTTGATTTTAATTTTGGCCTCTTTTGTTTCTTGATTTTTTTGAACTTTGATCTTTGATATTCAAGCTTAATTCCTTCACAAAAGTTGATTCTACTAGCTTAATCTACATCCTAGAATTTTTATGGAATTTTTGGAATTTATTTTGATTTTGTGAATTTTTATTATTTTATTATCATTTTCTAATTTTCATAAATTAATTAAATAAATTATGAAATTGTGATTTTTGGTGTTTATAATGGTTGAAAATAATTATAGAATTTAATTTATAATTTTTGTGATTTTTGTGTAATTAATATAATTTTTTTTAGTTTATGTGAATTTTAGAAATGTAGGTTATATGTGTATTTTGTTAAAATTAATTGGTTAATTGAGTATAATTATTGATTTTATTGAATTATATGTTGAGAAAATTATTTTAGAGTAATTATATAATTTTTAGTGAATTTTTGAGTATTTATAGTATATTATGCAAATTATTATATATTAGGGGTATTTTGGTAATTTTAGTTGAATATTAAGTTAAATTGGTTTTAATAATTATTTGAGGTATAAAAATGACTTTTAAAAATTATTTACTATTTTTAACTAATTAAAACTATTTTCAAAAATTATTTTTAAATTATATATAATATACTATTTTTGTAAATAAATGGGTTTTTAGTAATTTTTAATATATTTTTGGGCTAATTGAATAATTTGGATTTATAAAACGAATTTTCATTAATATTGGTGTATTTATCGAGTTATTATTGATTTTTATAATATTTTATTAATATTAGGGTTTTTAACTAAATATCGGTGATATAATTATTTTTAGTGTTTAAATATGTAAATTGCTATATTTTTGTATGTAAAGGGTGTTTTTGGTATTGATAGAATTTTAATGTATTTTGTGTATATCTTGTGAATTGTAAACCTCGGTTGGTGGAATTGTAGTTTGAGAATCCGACCGAAGGGTTGTGTGGATATTCTATATTCAAAGTGTATTTTCTTACAAGACTCACTTTACTTTTTGAGTAAATAGATGTCCATTTTACAGAGGAGGTTATGTAAAATTTTTGGTAGAATTCTCGTAAAATGTGACATTCGATCAAATTACTATTCCTTGTCTATGTCTAGAATTCTAGATCGAGTCTCTAGAAATTAAGTTAGATTTATTCTAATTTCATGTTAATATTTTATTTATTAGTTGTACCGAGACCAAGGACTAGTGGACCAGGCCCGTCGAACCTGTCTCGTGGAGCGCACAACTGTGAGTTGTTATTTTATCTATACGTGTATTTAGGTTGCATGTTTTAGAAATACATGTTTTAATTGCATTATTTATGCATAAACTGCTTTAGTAAATGATTAGTATATTTTAGGTATATTTTTGGTATACCTTGAAATAAATGCATGTTTTATTCTTGATTTATATCTAAATTGTTTTTAAGTATATATATGGTTTATTTTTGGTTTATTTTATAATTGAACTGAATTTATCTGACATATGTATACTCGAAATATACTTAGTTTATTTTTTGTATATTTCTAGTATATATATGGTTTATATTGCCATTAAACTAATATCATGCATCATTAATTTTACTAATGTATGAGTTTATTTTAATGAATAATATCAATAGAACGTGCTACCTAGTGGGTAGCACTAGGACCGAGTACGTACCTGTATGACAGTAGATTTTAGATTAAATTACTAACTTATTTGTGGATTACGACTCGATTGATTTGATTTGATTGATGTGAGATGTGATTTGAGAGTGTGATTGCTAGAGCTCGGTTGACCAAGTGTCTCGGGGCCAATCACATTGACAGTCAGACTGCTGGAGCTCGGTTGACTTAGTGTCTCGGGGCTAGTCTACTGTCCAAATGGAATAAGTGAATTTATTTGGAACAAGTGAGCCTGTATGGTTAGAGTGTTGTCTATTATTATCTGAGGTTGCGATCATTTAGGGTTCTATTTGATCCTTTATAAATTGAAATATTTTCAGTATTATATATAAAGTGATTTCAGCATCTGTATGTATTTGCATGTATATATATTTATTATATATATTCTATTGAGTGTCTGCATTTGACATTTAGTTATGCATGTATATATATTTTAACAATTCACTTAGTGAGATTTGACTCCCCTCCGTTGATACTTTTCAGGAGAGTCTTCATCCTCAGACTTTAGCAGCAGGCCTGTGCGCCGGATTTCTTCCGCTCCGGCTTTATTATGTAAACTGCTTACTTGAGTTTATTTTATATTCTAAACACTGCAGTAGTAGTTATTGTACTTTAATCTATTGTGAGCTGCATTTATAATTATATATGTATGAGATTTAAATTTCAGAAGTTTAAACTGATTTTGTACTTAAAGATTTTATGATATATGAGATGAATTATTATTTTACTTTAGATATTTAATTTCCACTGCATAATATTTTATTTATTTTATTATATTGCATGCTTTTATTTATTTTTAAGGGTTGCTACGGGTTCCGGATTCAAAAGAATTCCCGTTCCCTAGCGTCGGTCATGGTCCCCTGTTTTGGATCATGACAGTTTAAGAGACTCAGACTTGAAACACTCATAATGCTATCTTCAACATTTGGACCACTCAGAATGCTATCTTCAAATTCAAAGAGGTTCGGATTTTTCTCCCCTTGAAGAAAGCACTCGAAGTGGGAGAAAAAAGGAGAATTTGTATAAAACTAAACATCCCAAATGACATAAATCTTCTTTTTATTCGGATCATAACATCGATATCCCTTTTGTAGATCTGCATAGCCAACAAAGATACATCGGAAAGCTCGAGTGTCTAATTTGTCGAGTGTCTAATGAATATGTACTGAGCATCCAAAGACTTGGGGCTCAAGATTATTGAGGGGTAGAGATATGACAAGTTCCTAAAGTTTCTAAAGAGGTGTTTTAAAATTGAGTACTCTTGATGGTGTCCAGTTTATGAGGTACGTATTGGATCGAACAACCTCTCCTTAGTATTCTCGAGGAACATTCATGTCAAATAATGATACTCGGACAACTTCTAATAACTGCCGATTCTTCCATTCGGCTATACCATTCTGTTGAGGAGTGTCGACACAGGATGTTTGGTGGCGAATGCCCTTCTCGTGACAGAAATCATTTAGAATTGAGTTAACATACTCCCCACCATTGTCAAACTGCAAGACTTAGATTTTACTTTGGTATTGTGTAGCCACCATTTTGTACAGATCCTGAAACCTAGAGCACACATCTCCCTTATTTGAAAGTAGTATCTTTGATAGTATCTTCGACTCTTCCATCGTATATCGCTAGTTATGATCCCTCTGTACATGTGCATAACTAGACTCGAGATTAAAAGATGGATCCTTTCGGAGTATTTCACTCCGAGCATTATTAAATTTCGCATCAAGCCCGACTAGAAAAATATGTGCCCGAAGCTGGGAAATATGTTTGTAGAGTGATACTACTCCATTAACATCCTCCCCTTGTGCACAAGTCCAGACATCGATTTCCTAAAATATTTCAATCGGTTCATTATAGTATGTAGGTAATGGCTTACCATTCAATTCAAATAATTGAGTTTCATCAGATCTATCATAGAAGATTTTTGAAATAGCATCTTATATCTCCTTTGCTGTTGGAAGATAGATGAATCTTTGCATCAATGTCAGACTCATGGAGTTAATTAGCCAACTTTTGACTTAATTATTATCAAAGAGCCAAGTTTTCGACGCTTTATCTTTTGTTGGTGGCTTTGCCATAGTGCCATTAAGAAAGCTAGATTTATTTCTGGCTCTAATTCACATCTCCATGATCTGTGACCATAGAGTATAATTCGTATCATCAAGAATAATTTCTGTGGGAAAGAGAGAATTATCTTAAAGGATTTGAATAAAATTGGGAGTTTCATGGGATACGATGATGTGTTTTTGTGGGAAAGAGAGAATTATCTTAAAGGATTTGAATAAAATTGGGAGTTTCATGGGATACGATGATGTGTTTTTGGTGGTCATGATTTTGAAGATTCAAAAAATTCAAAGGAAGAAAGAAAAAATATGATTTCAAGAATTCAATAAAAAATTTGATTTCAATAGGTATGCTCTGATACCATGAAGAATAAAATTCAAAGAAAAAGAGAGAAAATTCAAGGGAAATATTTTTTTTATGATATTCAAAGAAGGGTTACACCTCTTATATATACACATAAGAATCCTAATCACAACCTAATTAGAAATAGAATAACATACTAAATAGAATAAAAACTTTATTTCTAATTGTATACAAATATTTACTTCTTAATATATACAATAAAAATATTTATTTCCTCAACATCAAAAACCAAAAAAAAACTTTCAAAAAAACCGTTGACCACAAAAATTTTTAAAAATGTTTTTACAAAATTAATTCTTTCAAATATAGCTCATTCTCCTTGTCACATTTATTTTTAAAGTTGTCGTTTTTTTTTTCCAACATTTTTTTTTTACTGATTTTTTCAACTCTTTTTTTACTTTATGCTTTTTTTAATATTTTTTTCAACAATTTTTTTTCTTTATATTTTTTCATTTATTTTTTCTCAATATTTTTTTACTATATTCATCTATTTTTTTCTCAATATTTTTTTTCTCAACATTTTTTTCTATTTTTATAGTACTATATTTATCTTTTTTTTTCTCAACATTTTTTTCTAATGTCTTCATCTTTTTTTCTCAACTTTTTTTTACTCAACGTTTTTTTAAGGTACTATCTTCATTTTATTCTCAATTTTTCTTTTTTTTTTCCATATATATTTTTTCTCTTAAAACTTTTCTTTTTTCAAATGAATAACTATGAACTAAACATTTTTAATTGTTGTTAAACCAAACAATAAATATCTTCAATTATTGTAACAACAATAAATAAAAAAAATTTTCTACTTTTATATTTCTAAAGAATAAGAATTTTATTTTTTTATTTGAACTTGTTTATTAAAATGTCTAACAACTTCTTTTAAAAAAAAAATATTTGATACTTATTGATCATTAATATGTAACAAGTTTCCTTATAATGTATTTGTAACATCAACAAAAAAAAATCCGAAAAAATTAAAAAATTAACAAAAATAAATAAAAATCAACAAACTGAAACAACAACAAAAGCTAAAAACAAAAATTAAAACAATAAAACAACAACAATTTATGTTGTTAATTGTCAGTTGTTGATTGTTGTTTATTTCTGTTGATTTTTTTATTTTTTTTATTTTTAAATTATTTTTTCATTATTAATGAAAAAATTAAGGCCATAAATAAAATTTTGACTTTTATTAGTATTAATGATAAAAAAATAATTTTTTTATATATCTCATAATTTTTATTGTTATTTTTTATTTTTAACAAAAATCAAGAAATATAAACAAAGAGAAACAACAAAAACAATTGAAACCTACAACTGAAACAACAAAAATCAACTAAAACCAATAAAAAAAATAAAATTTTATAGTTGTTGATTTTTGTTTATTTTTGTTGATTTTTTTTATAGTTGTTGATTTTTGTTTAGTTTTGTTGATTTTTGTTCTTTTTTCAGTTTTTTCATCGTTAATAATAAAATAAGATCATAAATATAAATTTTTATTTTATTAGTATAAAAAATACAAATAATAATTTATTTGATATATTTCATAATTTTTTTGTTATTTTTATTGAAAAAATAATTATTGAATACTATGTGTAATTTTTACTTTTAATTATTTAATTTCTAAATTCTTAATAATTATGAAAAAAATAATTATTGAAAACTATGGGTAATTTTTTATTTAATTAACTTAATTTTTATATTCTAAATAATAGTAAGTTTCAAAATTTTAAAAATTATTATTTAGAATATAAAATTAAATTATTTAAAATATTCAGACCAAATAAATATATACAATCAATTTAAATTAAAAAAATAACTTTAAGAATAATAAATAGGTAAAAAAAATGATAGAAAAAAACAAAGAAGGGAACACGACAAACGCTGAATATGAGGTAGGGTTTTAAAAAATGTGTCATTTTTGCAACAAAAAGTGAAAATAATGAAAACAAATTTGAAAAAAAAAAAAAAAAAAAAAAAAGAAAAGGTCTCCCATAAGTGAAATTAAATGGGTTGACTGGGGTATAGGATGAAATTTCCCCAATTAACTACTTGAAACTAGCTCAAAAAAATTTCTAATAAACAGAAGAAAAATAATAATAGCTAAGGCCCAGACTCTTTTAGTTCTCTGCCTAATGCTATTACTAAAACAAAGTCATACAAAGA
This sequence comes from Mallotus nudiflorus, assembly GCA_947683625.1. NCBI lineage: Eukaryota > Viridiplantae > Streptophyta > Magnoliopsida > Malpighiales > Euphorbiaceae > Mallotus > Mallotus nudiflorus. The sequence goes on from CANTUR010000304.1 coordinate 1,588,960, forward strand.
AAGATAGATAGGCCTGTTGCCTTAAAAATCTGCAAGGCTTTTGTATCATATACACAGATAGATCGATCAGTGTACATTGAATCCATTGAATGACAGTTTTCAATGTTCAACGGCCCATAGTAGTTTGTGGGCAATCAGAATTTTTTTCATGCATTGTCGCATAATTAATTCGAAGGTTAGCAGTTAGGTTTGGCTTATATGTCACCACGATAGGATATCATTTATGCTCTTCTCCTTTCGTCACTACGCCTGCTATTTTTATTGTCCTAATCTTGAACCGTTCAAGCTTGTGCGACAAGAACTCCTCTACTTGTCCATGACGATTACCTCCTCTTGAAGCATACCCAACTTTCAACCCTCTTTGTTTTGTCGTTACCCTATTCATCTGATCCATTTCTATTAGCCTTTCAGGAAGTTTTACAGCCATTGACAACTCTGGAATGCCTGCAATTTCTTTCTTCTCTTCATCATCAATATCGCGGTTGTTGTCGTCGTCTTCTGTTTCTTTATCCACATCTATGGCCATTGGAGGCGCCACTGAAAACCAGTACTCCGGCATGTAGTATGGATGGCTAACGTTAGCTTTTGTGGGTTGATGAGGAGAAAGAATTTGCATATGGTTTTTGGCTTGAGGTGAGAAACAATTATCGAAATTCATGTTGTAACTTCGCACAGGTGATCTTACAGGGCAAAAATTAGTTGAAGTATCTGATTCAAGTTTCTTGATAGGCATGTTTATAGCTGAATTCAGATCGACGGCAATATATGTTGAACGATGGATACTCTTTTAAAAAAAAATAAAAATTGAAGGTATATGGAAGGGAATGGATTTCTTTGTTTATTTTTCTGGATGTAAGGCTTTAGCTCAACTCAATGCTTGCATGTATATATGGATAGCAAGACCTATATATATATATATAAGCTGGTATTAATATTTGACTTTTTTTGAAGGGGTTTAATTTGACTAGATTCACTCGTTTTTGTAATTATTGTTTGTATTAGAATGGTTAACAAACGTGTCAAAAAATTGAAGAGTTGATGTGGTCTTCTAAAAATATTTGCAAGTATACTTGGGATGCAATGAATTTGACATTACAGTGTTGTTTTTTGAAAGCTGGAGGCTTCCTGATAGCTATGTAATTTCTTGCAAGTACTTTAAAACATAATTCTCAAGTGACCCTACTCCTTGAATACCTTGTTTCTTGGTCAAATCATAGATGGTAATTCCATTTTTTTTTTTTTTTTAATTTGGTGTACAATATATAATGGTTCTGATATTCTGAAATTTGAACTAAAGTATTTGTTTATTCTATAGAAAATATTCAAAACAAAAACTTTATATATCAGTATTATAATCTTTGATGAATCTTTGTGTGGGCAGAAGGAATGATGCCCCCCAATCGATTGGAATTTGGATTTCAAATGAAAATTTTTTGCATAAAATTTTGGTTTACATATGGGAAGAAGATTCTTATTTATACTATATTTATGCATATATGACATTTAAGTTAAATTTTTTATATTTGACTAATAAAAATACGACACATGATTTTGTATTGTTCATCCAACCATTGGATTTAATACATGAAATAGTTAGACAAATAATAATTAATTAATAGTGTTTAAATGATATATATATATATATATATTAATTATTTAATATTTAATATGTCATTAACATTTGTAATAAGTTTTATCTATCACTTGTTAAAATAAATGATGATAGGATATGTATTAACATTTTTATTTGGATTGGTCAAAAAACTAAACCCAAATTTTGATATGCCCCTACCTTGATTTCATCTTTACATTAAGCTACCGAAACCAATCACTTTGAAGGTGGATTTGTTCAAAATTAGTAGTTAGGTGTATTTTTCAATTAATGTTGATCGTTCCACTCAACCGCAGCCTTCTAGTTTGCCCAAAAAAATGAGAATTTTAGCATATCTTAGAGCAAAGTAATTAATGAAATCATGAGTTCAATTCTTTATTCTCCTTTAACCTCTCAATTGTTCAAAAAAAATAAATTTAGCCATTTAGAATAACTTAAAATAGCACAAATGATAGATCTAATTTAGAATTATGACTTTTAAATGTTATAAAAAAATCTTAATATTTACTTTTTGATGTTAAAATAAGTTGTTGATAATAAATTTTATTAAAAAACTTAAACAACTTAAATATATTAATAAATTATATAATTGACGTGGTAAAACAATTCTCGATAAAAAAAACTTAAGTTTATTTAAAAAAAAAAACTATTTAGTTTTGGCATCAGATGGTACATCAAGACATTTCAATTAGGTTGATATCTCTATATCACTCACGTCACATACGTCAAAACTAAAAAAATTTATTAAGAAAAGAAATAATACAAAAATTTCAGTCTGAGGCAGCAATACAAAGCAAAACAGAAAACTCAATGAAACCTATAAGTATGATAACCCATAGCATTATTCCTAATCAAATCATAACATTCAATCGGAAAAGAGGGCCACCATTCTCATTTAGCAAAGAAATAGCAATTTTGGAGAGGTTGTCAGCCACTATGTTCCCTTCACGATAAATATGACTAGTTGGATGTCATTGCTGATTAGATATTTTTATGAGCAGTTTCTCTAGTCATCATTTTCAACATCTCTTGTGTATAGTAGCTCCCAAGAACTTGATATGGAGCTAATGCCATAGGCTATGAGATTTGAGGAAGCACTGCTTGTTTTGCAAGAAAAATGTCAGTGGGTGCACAGAGATGATAATTGTTGGATTGACTAGTAATTAATTTAGCTTCTTTTTTTTTCATACTCCTTTATTAACTAAGCATGTTTTAGCCTGAGAAATATTGTAAATATTTTTTCCATATTGCTCCTTAGTTACCAGCTCTCGTATTTCCAATTAAAGGGAAAAAATAAATAAAAACCAACTTCTTCAGCTCTTAAAAAAATATAATAAAAATTTTAAACTCCCCCATATTTCATTTCTTACTGTATGGAACCAGCATTGTCAGATGTAGCTATAGAAATAAATGTGGCTATATACGTAAAATTGTAAAATTTTTTAACATACATTTTGAAAATTTTAAAAAACGTAGAAATATTTTGACAGTTTCATCGGTGTCATGATCCACTGTTCACGTGACTTCAAGCCTCATGCAGTAAGATCAACAATTATCCGTATATACAGTGGAGGAGTAATGGCTGCGGGTGGCTTTGAATTTTAGGAAAAATTACATAAAAGAATTGAAAAGGTTGACATCTTCAACGATTTCCTATTGTGGCCAGTGTCAAAGCCAACGATGTACGGTACATACATGCGTGTGTTGAGAAGTCAATTCATTCCATTTTTATTCCAATGGACTCAGTTGAACAGCCATAAGAAGAAATTATATGATGGTGATATTATGTGCTTAATATTATATATTATTTCAACTCGCTAAATTAATAGTCAAATCTTATTAGAAAAAATATTTTATTTAATCGAAATTTTTTTAAGTAATTATAAATTAGCAATTAGTTCTTTAATTTGTAAACCAAATTAAAAAAAAAAAAAAAAAGAATAATTCTGGATGATATTGATATGAATGAAAAGAGCGAAAATCAAATATTTTTCACGTGAAAAATAAATATGAGAAAATCAAATTAAACACCAAAATTGGCCCAAAATTAATTCTGTATTTTTTATTTGATTTTTATATTTAGTCTTTTGTTTAATTTTCTATACAATCTTCATACATGCATGCAGGGGTTGATGTTTGATAAATAATTTCACATTTTAAGAGTATATATTGTTGTTTACACCGATCCAAACATAACCCAAATTCGGTTTTGAGTTTAATCCATTGTTTGGTAAAAGAAGAGAATTATGAGAAGAATTTTATTTGGATATTAGTTTCATGTTTAGTGTCAAACTCTGCTGCTGTATATGTTACATTTTTTAGAATAATTTTAGGATAATAAGAGGACACATTCATTCTCTACCGAAAAAAAAAAACAAAGAATTTGCTTTGCAATTTCCCATTTGTGTTCTACTCTTAATTTGATCCCGATAATCCAAACTTACCTCTGAAGCTAAGCTCTTGTTAAAGGTTTAGAAACTATTTAGTATTCCTATTACCAACCTGAAGTGATAATAAATTATTTATTTTGACAATTTTGACTTTTACAATCTTATAATTGACCCGTAAAATCTGTTAAAACAATTAAAAGGGGTAAAGGTGCATTTTCACCCCTAATTGATGAATTTTATCATATGTTAGAACCAAATTAAATTTATAATTTTTTCATAACATAAAAAATTTATTAGTCCATTACTGAGTTTTCAGCTTGATAAATTATTCATCGCTTACTTTAAAAATAATAATTTGTATTATATTGATAGATAAACAAATAAATTGAAATTTAAAATAGATAAATATGATAAATTTATCATATTAGTGGAAAAAAAATTCAGATTTCCATTAGCCTAAACTTTTTAATTTTTTAACTGAATAGACTAAACCTAATTTCATATGCTTATTCACTCATATTTAAATTTCAAGTGACACAAAAAAAAAAATCAACTATAATACAAATTCATTTTCTCAAATTTTTACAAGTATTAGTGATAAGAAATACTCTTATCAATGCAGCCTCCGGCAACTATTTTTATACAAATATAGCTTATTTAATATTTTTGACATTGGTGTATAGATATCCTCCTCATATTCTCTCCTTCGGATTGCCTCTTTTGTATTTAAAACATGAACAAAAGTAAAATAAATTGAGTTCAATACTTTTTTTATAAATTAAGTTATTTATTTTTTAATCAAACAAAAAAAAAACATTATTTTTTCCCGTCTAGTAGGTAATGAGAAAAAACTGAGTAAATTAAAAATTAACCAAATCATCTATAAGTCAAAATTTTTATAAAATTCTTTGACAGCACTAACTGAAATTGAATATTTTGGCATATCAAAAATAATTGTTTGGCAAAGATTCGCTTTTATAGATATAGTAAGAATCTACGAATCTCAGATTACCAATTTATTTTAGATTAAAAAAATACATTTGATAAGAATAGTCAACTTTTTATTTTTTTAATATGTAATAACTATAACAGTTTCTATTATTTTGAAGTTCGAGATAATGACTTTGAAAGAAAATTAAAATTTTTTGAACATCTATTTTCTTTATATATATATAATTTAAATTCAAAACATTATTTAAATAATTCAGACTATCTTTAACATACATTGATAACTCTTTCTTATTATTATAAATCTTTTTCTCCCCGTAATAATTACTATATACGCAATTAGCTTGGCAAGCGTCTGTCATGTGGTTGTCCATTTCGAATTTTAGGTTGATTAATGAATTATGATTAATTAATTTCTTGGTGTCGTTTTAAGAACGAAATTAAAAGAATTATCAAATCCAAGGTCCCTATAAACCCAAAGTTTCATAGTAAGAAAAGAAAATAATAAAAAAATATGAAAAAATTATTATATATAAATAACAAAATTCTGAAAAAAAAAATAAGTTAATTATTATGTATAAATACTAGACAATTGATTTATTTTCTGTCGCGTGTAGATTAACATAACTAATAATTAACTGCACATTATGCATGTTGTGTGTTATTCTAATAATAAAAGTATAAATTGTAATTAATTAATGTTAAAGGAAATTTTATTTACACTCAATATAATATACTGATAATAAAATTTATAACATATTATATAAATAATATTTTAAATTTCATTAATAAAAATAAAATATATATTTTTATATTGCAAAATTTCACAGTAAAATATAATATATCTAATATATGTAAGGATTTTCTGTCTAAACATACGTCCCACCCATAATAATCGGTAACGTTGACCATTAGCTAGGAAAATAATTAGGTACTAAAGTTAAAAAGCCAGAAAATATCCATAAACTCTACCTCAACGTTTGACTGTTTGGTTTAGTTTCCTTGAACATTTGATGGCATGTGCTCTTCTGAAGTGACACATATCTAACAAATAAACCAAAGCCAATATAAATATAAAATAATTGATATTAATTCTATAAACTGAATAATAATTGTTGAGAACCGAAATCTAATAATATCTTTCTTAATGATCATAAAAATATATTCAGATGATATAAAGATTATCATTACTATATATATATATATATATATATATATATATATATAGATAAAAGATAAAAGATAAATTACAACTATAAAATCACAAATTAAAGGCTTTGATCCTTTATGCCTTAATAATGTTAAGGATATGAATAGCTATAAAAAAAATCACTTAGGTTAACTCTATAGATTTTGATTATTTTAAAATTAATTAATATAAGTTTAAAGTTAAGTAGTTTAATGTTATAATTACCTTTAAAATATGTATAAATTAATGGTTCGACCCTCATCTCTTTCTTTTTAGTTTGAAAAAAAAAATTATTGGATATAGTAAAAAAATATGATTATTTCAACATCTTTTTTTTTTTAATATATAAAACTTAAACTTAACACTTAAAAAATTTCAATTTTTCTTTCGTTTTGAGCAATTTTTATTGATAATTCAACTCAAAATTAATAAAAAAATATGATGCAGAAAGTCTAGTGCATGATTTACATTAACATGCGTACTTAAGCTACAATAAGGCTATCTATATCGTTCTTCAATTGATAAAGTAAGAAAGAAAACACAAAAACCATATTGTTCTTGTCGATGGATTCAGCTTCTGTGTGTACCATAAATGGTGTAGAAGGTTTGTGCCACAGTCAGAAGCAGGAGAATCAAGGCAGCCAATGCAGATATAAACGACCATGGTGTATCAAAGTAAGTATACTTAAATCCTGCCCATTGAACATGCCAACTATTCTTGTAATACTGATGGACATCATTAAACAACTTAGCCAAATAGCATTCATCAATATCAAATGCGACTTCTTTACCAAGGTTATTTATGAATCTTGCAACTTCTGCATCGGTGCCGAAATAGTTCTCGACAATGTTATGATCACATAAGTACTCAACATCTTTGTAAGTGTTCACCAAACAATCCAAGAAAGTTGCATATGTTGTGAAGTGCTTTGATGACCCGTTATGACACTGCTCATAAGCTACACAATTAAGCAAGAATGAGCTCATAGAATCGTCAATTGTTATGGTGGGCATTTCTATTACTCCACGCCTGAACTTCACCACCAAGAAACTATCAGCCTTTCCTTGAGTCAGTTGGATTCCGGCACGGCGAAGCTTTGACACACACTGAATTATATGACTTGGTGTATGATAATCATCATTTAGTGGGTTTTGCTGGAAATTGATGTAACTTGATCTAACTAAATCCAGAAGGTGCCTACCTTTGAGATCACGGTACCTGGCAATAACACCATCTGGCCTTTGTAAAGCATGATCAAAGAAATTCAAAGCTAGAGTAGATAAGGTTGGAGTCTTAGATTCATCTTCTTCAGGAGTTCTTGATAAGTCAAATAAACGTTCAAGAACAAAGAAAGGCATTTGATTCTCAAGTCCAAGTAAATCCCTGTAAAAAAAAGTTATGATCCATTGCATGGTGAAAATAGGATCATCATCTTCAACCTTTATTACATCTGCAACTTTTTGAAACAATTCGATGATGAAACAACCATCAAGAACCATCATTTCAACAAATTCATCTGAGTCAAGTTGAATAGTTTCTGAGTAACAGTCTCTTGCTTCCATTTCAAGAGATTTAATTGCCCTTAACAAGTCTTCCAAATATAGGCCTTTAGTTTGTAACCTAGAAAGCAAATTGCCTAAGTATCTCCATTTATGTTCTTCAATCATCTTAAGGTGCGGTTTGCCATGGTGATAAGGGCCTATAGAGACAATATGAGGTTGGTAAGACTTACCGTTGGTGTCTATGAAGCTTTGAGGCACTCTAAAGATGCAACAAGAGGCCTTAGCAGCTGAGTTGGTGAGAATTCTTGGTGGTTTTGAGATTTTTTGATGCATCAACTTCAGACGATCTCGGTTCACTTCCCAAATTTTTATGACATGATCACCATGGATTTGTCCTTCCTCTTCTGTGGAATTGCTCCCCATATGATCAAGAGTCAAACAATCATGTCTCGATCGTATACAATGTGTTGGTACAAGGGTCTAATTAAGTTGCAACGAAGAAAAAGCTTGTTTGGTGTCACGATAGCACATGTGATTGGCTAAATCGATGGTTGAAATGATGGGTAGTAACAAGCTAGCCAGAGAGAGATATCAAAGTCATCATCAGCCTTAGAGACAAGCAGTGCACGTCCCATGCTGTGATTGAATTTGAGAAGAAGTTTCAACAAGGGCCAAATGGGTTCATTCACTTCAACCAAATGAACACAAAATGGGTTTACTAGATTGCTTACATCCAATTTCAGTGCACTAATTCACAAGCCTTTTTTTCTGATGGGCCTAATGCACTAATTCTGTAGACGGTTTATAATCAATGTATCCATGAAATAAGCTCTGTATTTGCATTGTCGCAAACGCAAAAAGTAAGTCATAGCTCCAACGCAAAAGAAAAAGTCAAATCAATATTTACAATAGCAGCCATCAAGACTTGGTCTTATGACTTAAAATTTAGTATTCGACGTTTAGTTTTTGGGAAAAGATTTCACGAATTATCACAATTTCTAGACCTATCATCATTTTTACTTAAAGGTTAATTATTGCTCTCTTTGAAGTATATATATATATATATATATATATAGTCAAACTAGACTAGGATATAATCGCTACCGCTTGTTGAATTCTATTGACCATAAAAAAATTTTAATATGATGAATTATATTTCAACCTAATTTATTTAGAAGAACTTTATCTTCCTTTAATTTTATTGATATTAATAAAAATTTAATAAATTTTGAATATTAATAGTTTAAATAAAAAATTCAATCTAATTTATAATTTTTTTATAAGTAATATTTTTATTTTAATATTGTTAAATAAGAGAACATCAACTAATGCTAATGGGCATGAGTTTGATGAAAAAGAAAAAAACAAAACAAACTAACCTAGGGGGGATGAAGTTCATGAACATATATACTTCATGCCCCATAAAAGAGCCAAGAAGAAAAACACAACTTAAACTCAGAAGCTGATCCGAGCAACAAGGAGCAAACACAACACAAGCAAACATCAGGACCAAAAAGTTCATACAAAACTAACATTGAAACCTGACATCAAAAACAGCTGGCAACTCTAACCAGAAGCACGCTAGCTAGTTTCAGTCTTTTGGAGCTTGTCCAACACCTAGTGCGACTTAAATAGGGAAAAGATAGAGGAATTAATGGGCTCTATCGGAAGCAAAACGAATAAAGCCATAAAAGCATATATGGTAAAAAATGAACACCAGAATAATTTCCTTTGGAACTCCCCATTGACAAGATTACACTATCTAGAAAAAAGAAAAAAAAAAAGATTATGTAGCTACTCTTCCTTGAGATTTACTTCTCTTGATCATTATTGTGTAATCCCAATATGCACACTTGAAATACAGACCGTAAAGGGGAGCTTCTGAAGGGGATTTATTACATGTGTATATGTATATAATATATAGTGCTCAATCACTCCAAAGACTCAAATCCACAGGGTCATCTTCGACATCGTTCCAACTGAACCCTTTTTTCATAGCTGGTGGAGTAAGAATCAACCCTTCTGCCATACTATCAAGTAATGCAGGCATGTTAAACAACTCCTCTTCATCCAAGAACATATTAATGTTCTTATTGGAATCTTCTCCATCCTTTTTTATTCCTTCAACGCTCGTCGAACAAGATGGAGAACAAGAAAAGGATTGAAACTGATGATCAGCACAACCATCACCAACACAACTGATACTCTGGTCAGCAGCTTCCAGAGCTGCAAACTGAATATCCTTTATAGAAGTAGATCTAGCTTTAGGCATTAAATGAGCTGAATGAGGAAAATTCAAAGAAGCAGATTCACCTCTTAGTGCAAAAGCTGCAACATCATAAGCCCTAGCAGCCATATCAGGTGATGGAAAAGTTCCTAACCAAATCCTCGACTTACTATTACATGGTTGTCTTAATTCAGATACCCACTTCCCATTTCTTCTCCGGACACCCTTGTATACAGGATGTCGTGTCTCCTGAAACTTCTTCCTTCCGGCCTTCCTCTTTTGCGTAGCTTGAAAGGAGTTACTAGTCATTGATGATGATGCTTGCTGATGATCATGATAATGGCTAAGATCATGATCATTTTGATGGGAAATTGGTGAAGATGATGAATTAGAAGAAGGTGATAGCTCTACCTTGGATTCCATGGAAGTAGTGTTGATTATGATGTTAAGGTATCAGTTGTAGATTTGTAAGAGAAGTAGATTAGTTTTGGTTCGTTATGGAGAAGAGAAGATGAGGCAACAAATGGCAGGAAACATATAATAATTAAAAAAAAAAAAAAAAGATTTAAGCACGAGGAAGATAAAATAGAAGCACAAATATGTAAAACGTGTTCATATTTTACACACGAGGAGACTGACGTTGCACCATATTTTCTTTTCTTTTCTTTACAAACTCATGCCACGTCTTATGATACTGGTCCTAATTTTGCCAGGTCAGCATTTCTTTTTCTTTTTCATAGATGAAGGAATAAAAATAAGGTCGACTAAAAAGGTGTTCTTCACCAACAACTATTGGGGTTAATGGTAAAAATTGTTTCCACTTAATTAAGATTTTAAATTTGAGTTTTAATATATATATTCGTATTAAATTAATTATTAAAATTTTTTTATTATTTTTATAAATCTATTTAAATCGAATAAAATCAGTTAAAATTAAAAAAAACAAGTTAAAGTATTCAATGTAAGGCCCTTCACTATCCAATTACGTTATCAAAATCATTGATATTAAAATTAAAAACAAACTCATTTGTATTGAATTCTACAGAGAATGCATCATCAACCACGCTTTTGCTTCATAAAAAAATAAATTATAACATTAAATCAGTGAGAAAATAGTTATTCTCACTTAAATAATATTTTAATTTAAATTGTAATGTAAAAATATAATTTATATAATTATGTTAAAATAATTATTAAAAAGATTTTATTATTCTTATAATTTTATTTCAATTGAATTGATTTAGTAAAAATATAGTAAACTAGTAAATATCAATAGTTAATCCTAAAAAAAAATAAACTATACATCATATATTGATTTATTAATGCATGTTATACATAAATTGGGAGAGATGGAAATTAGAAATTTTCATCTTATGAGATGAATATTTATTAATAATAAATGGTAGTTTAGTGTTAATCCATATAATTATGATAAAATTTTAGTTATTTGAAATGAGAACACTTACCAAATTAACTGATGATTGATGTATATTTTTTTATCAATATTAAACGATTAAAAAAATATTATGTATGGATAAATAAATTAGTTTCAAATAATTAAAATATATATTAATTATTAAATATTCATTCGTTGTTGTATACATTTAAAATGTGTACCTTTAAATAAATAAAATATTTATAAATTTTATATTATTTAAGTACAAAAATAATTAAGAAACTATGTTATTTCGCTATTTGTTGTCAACATAGATAAATTTTATATTTTTAATAAATAAATACATATTAGTTATTTAAAATTCACATAAAACATAAAAGATATATCATTGATTTCTTTATTTATTAAATTATTTATTATTTTATGTACTTAAACAATATAATTTTTATTTAGTATTTATTTAAAGTATGGTTTACACTTATAAATTAAAAATGAGATTTAGCGTCAAAGACAGCAACCACAAGTCAACGCATAAAGGACGGCAACCGGTCCAAAGAAATTGAGTAGCGGCGCTGAATTTGCGGTTAAGTTGGCGGTTCGCAGCAATTTGTTTGCCGTTTTGTTCCATTTTTCCTTCCCAAAATTTCCTGGTCGAACCACAAACCAAATCGGTTTCTTGTTGCTGTTAATCGAGAGACCAACTTGTTTTGGACAGTTCTTCCATATATTTGACTATACTATGCTTATTAATCAACTCATGACAACGAAATATATACATAGACTAACATTGAATTTAATAAAATAAAGTAGTTGAATAATTGAAAAATGAGATCATTGAAAAATACAAATTGAATATTTCGACTACACATTAAATTTACAGAAGTAAATTCATGATCAAAATGAAATAAAAAATGCCCGTCAAACCCTTTGCAAGCATTGAAAGGTTTGGGTTAAATATTTTGATAGTCATCTAATTTTACATTTATTTTCTTTTAAATACTAAACTTCAAATCGTTTCATTTTTTAATCAAATTTTGATTTAAATTTGTTATATACATTATAAATAATAAAAGTTATTGATTTCAAATGTATTATATTGATTTATTTTATTTATTATTTATATTTATTCATAGGATGATATATATTTATATTCATATTTATTATTTACCTTATTTTTATTTCTTTTTTTTTCTTTTTAACTAGTTACATTTAGGAGGGTTGGAAGTTTTCAAATCCAAGCCTTTCGGGTTAAATATTTAGGTGGTCACCCAATTTTACACTTATTTCATTTTGGGTACTAAACTTTAATTCGTTTCTTTTCAGTAACCAAACTTTGATTTAAGTATCACTGAGAGGTTATGTGGTAGCATTTTGCTGATGTGGCAATCAGACTTGAAATATTCAAAGAATATTCGTCATGTCAGCATGGCAACTTAGCAACTCATATTGGTAATTGAAATGAAAGAAATTGAAATTTAGTATCCAAAATGAAATAAGTTTATAGTTAGGTGAGTTATGACCGGCACTAGGGAACATAAATTTTTTCAAATCCGGAATCCGTAACAAACCTTAAAAATAAAAACACATGCAATAATAATATAAAAATACACCAAAATTAAAACTTTATTTAATATAAAAACAAACCTTTATATATCATACATAATAAAAATATTTCATACAATATTCTGATACAAAGTCTCAAACCAAAATACAACATACATCTATCACAACAACACTACTACTGCAGTTTCTAGAGTACAATAAGATTTCAAATATAAAATTTACATAGTCTAGTCGGGGTTGAAGAAGACCGGTGCAAAGTACTAGTGGGGAGGTCTGAAGAGGAAGAAGATCCTGAAAAAAAATATTGAGAGGAGTCAAAATTTACTGAGTAAATTATTATAATATATATATACATGCAACCTAAAATCATATACAGTCAAGCATTAATATAAATATACATATACACACATTTCACATAGATGTTAAAATCCGCTTTTATATATAATAAATGCAAAAAAATGTGTATTTAAGTTAAGGATCAAATAGAACCCTAAAAATATTTGTATCCTCAATCATAAAACTCTCTAGCCATCAGACTTACTTAATTTCAAAATAATTCTCTTTTCCATTTTTGGACAATAGACTAGGCCCAAGACACTAAGTCAATCGAGCTCCTATAGTCTCACTATTAGTGTGATTGACCTCAAGACATTAGGTCAACTGAGCTCCGTAATCACACTACTCTCTCACCACAATTCTCAATAATTGAATAATCAAATATTACATCAAATGATTCCATAATCTCAACCCTAAAGTCTAACGCACTGGGACGTACACAGTCTTAGTGCAGCCCACTAAGTAGCATATTCTACTGATATCCTTCAAATAAATCGTATATTTATAGAAAAATAATAAATGCACAATTAAAACATAATGGCATCCATTTTATAAAAAAAATATACCATTTATATCTCAAATATATACCAAGCATATACTAAAAATATTCCAAATATATATGTCACACATATACCATAGGTATACTAAAAATATGCCAAATATATATTAAGAATATACCAAACATATACGTCGCATATATACCAAAATATACAAAAAATAAACTAAATCATTTAATAAGATAATTCATGTTTAAACACAATATGGAAACATGGATGCTCATAATAATGTATCCTATATGCAATGCATATATAAAATAATAACTCACAGGTTTGCACTCCTCTAGACAAACTCGATGGGTCTAGTCCAATAGGCCTCAGCACAACTATAGAAAATAAATAATAATAACAAATATCATAATTAAACTCCTAATTTTATACTTCTAGAAATTCTAAAGGATGACTCGATCTAAGACCGACTCAACTACAAAACTAAAAACTTAAGATCGACCCGACGTCATTGTAGACGGTGAGGTTTAGTGTGCATCCAAGATTTTAGTAACCGCAATACTATTTAAGCTCAGGGCTCTAGAGAATACACTGACCACTGTCATAAAAACATGGCGTGGAGATTAGGAGTTGCCACCCAAGGTAATAACTGGGACAACTCGAAAAGGTAGCACTCGATTCCCTAAAAGAAAGCTAGAACCACAACCAGGAGATTCTGGGTATGAAATACCAACTTCTTTCATTCTCGTGTTCTTTTAAAATTACTTTATGAATTACTATTTTATCCTCTATTTATATGTAATTTCATATAAACCCTTATTCTAGCAATTAACTCAAAGGCAAACCAGTTATGAAAGTACAAGTAAATAATGCATTCATTCAAACATATAATCCCTAAGTTAGTCTAATATATATGGATTTTAATTAAATAAGTTAAATCTACATTTTTTAATTAGTGAGCCTAAAGACTAATTCCTTTTAATTTTAATTAGATCAACCTATTTATTTTAATTCTAAAAATGGGCCTAAACCTACAATTTATGGAGGTATTTAAATTAATGGAGCTAATTCTACATGTTTTAATTCTAAGGTGATTTTAAATCTACAAATTATAAAAAAAAGTTTTAATTTAAGTGGGCTAAGTCTAATTAATTAAATTAAATTAAGTGTACTTATGTCTAATTTACTAAATGAGCCTAAATTATCTCTACCCTAATTTCTAATTAATTATAGACCTAAAATGCATTTTAATTAATTAAACATTAAAAAACCTAAATTTAAATGGGTTAGATTTTAATATGAGCTTAAAGCCCAAAACACATAAAAACAAATAAACAAGCCCAAAACAAATAAAACATATCAAACAATTAAATTAAAGATCAAACAACTAATTAAATTAATTCTTTCTAAAAAATCCTAATTTTTATTAACATGCAATCCTAAATTAAATTTACTTCCTCCATTGATTTTAATTAATTACCCGATTGAAACCCTAATTTTACTAACCAATTAATTAAAATAAGCATACAATCACACACATAATTCCATTATTCCCACTATTAGGGCTATTACAATAATCTATTAAAAATAATAATAAAAATAATTAATACAACCCTAAAATCATAAATAAAATAAAGCGATAAATAAAAAATTTAAAAAAAACCTAGAAACTATATCTCTACAAGGTCTTATCCATGGCATTCCAGGAACCTCTTATGAATTTGATTCTCTAAGTATGATCATCATGTAGTTTCCTCCATAATAACCATAAAAATAAAAATAAAAATAAATTATGATTAGTGAATAAATAATAAGATAATATTAAAAATCAATAAAATCAAATAAATAAATCAAATCAAATAGAACAAGGAGAAGATGATGCTTATGGATGATTTTAATGGAGTGCTCCTTAGATTTTATAAAATCATCGTTCTTTATAGGTTTTCAAATATTTTTTTTCAAAAATTCTTCAAAGATCTTTCTTTAAGCAATTAAACAAAAGAATTTTTATAGAGAATGTAATACTCTTTTGTCACGACCCAAAACAGGGGCCATGACCGGCGCTAGGGAACGGGAATTCTTTCGAATCCGGAACTCGTAGCAAGCCTAAAAATAAAATAAATCATGCAATAATAACAATAACAATATTAAATAATGTAGCGGAAATAAAAATCATACATATAATAATAACATTTCCATTAACTGGATTTAAGTTAAATCTCATCTCATAGATATATAAATCTTTCAGTACAAATCCAGTTTCAAATAATACAATATCTCACATAGATAAAATACATAAAATCCCACGTTTTAATTTATAACTACTGCAGTGTCTAGATTATAAAAATAAGACTCAAGTAAATAATTTACACAAAGAAGCCGGGGCGGAAGAAATCCGGCGTACAGACCTGCTACTGAGGTCTGAGGATGTTGACTCTCCTGAAAAATAGTCAACGGAGGGGAGTCAGACCTCACTGAGTGAATTACTATAATATATATACATACACACTAAATGATAATGCATACAATCAACAGTATATATCTAATATGTATATATACAGGCAAATACACACGGATGCAGTAAAATCATTTTATATATTTCTATTGAAAATCACAATTTATGAAGGATCAAATAGAACCCTAAGATATCGCAACCTCGGAAATAGTGTTAGACAACACTCTAGCCATACAGGCTCACTGAATCCAAATATATCCACTTAATCCATTTAGACAGTAGACTAGCCCCGAGACACTAAGTCAATCGAGCTCCAGCAGTCTGACTGCCAGTGTGATTGGCCCCGAGACACTTGGTCAACCGAGCTCCAGCAATCACACCTCCAAACCATATCTCACACATCAAATAAATCAATTCCAATCAATATCCACAAATAGGTTAGTAATATAGCCTAAACACTATAGGCGTACCGGTACGTACTCGGTCCTAGTGCTGCCCACTAGGTAGCACGTTCTATCGATATCCTTTATCAATAATATAAATCATTCATTCACAAAAACAAATGATGCATGAATTTAAATAACACAACAATATAAACCATATATATACTGAAAATATACCAAAAGTAAACCAGGTATATTTCGAGTATATATATGTCAAATGAATTCAATCAAATTATAAATTAAGTTGGAAATATATTTAAAAATATTTTAAATATATTTTATTTACAAAACATGCATATAATTTAATATATACCAAAAATAAACCAAAAATATACTTAAATACAAATCACATTATTTATGCATTTTAATCGAAATAAAATATATATTTCTAAATCATGCATCCTAAAGCATATATATATAGTATAGTAACTCACCTAGTGCGCTCCACGAGACGGGTCTGACGGGCCTGGACCACTAGCCCTCGGTCTCGGCGCAACTAAACAAGCAATAACGATAGACATTAGAATAAACCTAACAGAAATCCTAGAATTTGATCTAGAGTATTAAACATAGAATTAGAAATTAGAGTTCGACTGGATATCACGTTTTACGAGAATTCTATTGAAAATTCGGCAGAACCTCCCCTGTAAAACGGACATCTCTCTACTCAAAAGAGTAGAGCCGACCCTTCAAAGAAATACACTTCGAAAAATAAGCTCAACACAAATCCACAACCCCTCGGTCGGACTCCAAACTACAGTTTACCGACCGGGGTCCACAAACACAGAACAATTCAGGAAATACCAAAAATACCCTTATCTCATAGAAATACATTTTATACGTAGAAATTACATAATTAACCTTAAAATACTGTAAAAATCGATAAAAACTCATTTTATTAGAAAAACCGTATATTATATATATAATTGAAAATAATTTACGAAAAATAGTTTTAATTAGTTAAAAATACCAAATAATTTATAGAAATCATTTTTATACCTTAAATAACTATTAAAACCAATTAAATTACATTTTTAGCAAATTTTGTGTAAAATTACCAAACCCCTATATATATAAATATACTAAAATTACTTCAAAAATTCACCAAAAATTATACAATTATCAAAAATTAATTTTCTCAATATATTTATCAATAATATTAATAATAAAACTCAATTATCCAATTAATTTCAAATAAAACACATTTAACCCTAATTTTCCAAAATTCCATAAACTCAAATAATTCAAAATAAATACTTAGAAATTCATAAAAATTCCAAATAAATTCCTATAATTCATTTCAACACCTAATTTAACCATAAAACACAATTTCATAATTTAAATAATTAATTTCCAAAAATTAGAAAATAATATTAAAATATTCAAAAATACCCAAAAATCCAAAAAATCTCCAAAAATTCCACAAAAATTCATACATGTAGATTAAGCTACTAGGATCAATATTTGTGAAGGGAGTTTTCATGAATCAATCAATTCGAAGCTCAAAAAAATCAAAAATCCTAATGTGACCGAAATTGAAAATTCGAAACCTAAGCAATTCTAGACCATTTAAGCCCAAACCAAAGCTAGAATCACACTCACCGGAGCTCAAGGAGAAGAAAGAAACCAGCAGTGTCAAAAACGGTGACCGGAATCACGAGGGAAGAAGAAAATGCAAACTCTCAGCTTCCGGCGATATCAAGCTTCCCCGACGTCGGAAATGAGCTCTGCAGGCGGCGGAATGGCTAGATGAAGGTGGTGGCACACCGGACGGCACACCAACGGTGAGAAATCGACAGTAGCAACGACCGGACGGCGAGGGAAACGGTCGGGAGGGAGAAGAGGTTCGAGTGGCAGTTTCGTAAATAAACCAAACTTTATGATTTTGACAATTTTTAATGTATATATGTATTTATATATACTTTATACTATATAATAAAATAATATTAAATTACACACATTAAATATACACCACACACATAAAATTTAATATTTTAATAATTTATACTAAATAAAAATAATTAAATAACAATAAAACTAATAAATAATTAATAAAATATTAGGGTAATATTAAACCCTAATTAAATAAATATACACACACATAGGCTTTATTTAGTATTTTAAAAATACGCATGAGTTCATGCAAGTCCGAAAATATATTTAAAATAATTAATAATAAATTATTTACGTGAAAATTTCCCCGAAAATGCAAGTCCCGGGAAAATTTTACGTAAAGCATTGTAAATAAGACACAGTAATTAAAATAGGTTTTAAATACATATCAACTCGTGAAAATATCGTAATATATACAAAAATTATTAACACTGCATATCCCGGTACAGTGTAAAAATATTTAAAAACACGGCATATTACAGTCTTCCCCCCTTACAAGAATTCGTCCTCGAATTCCAGAAAGAAAAGATTACAGGATCAAGAAGGAAAGAGATAGAAGTAAGAAGCTCGCATCTCAGCTTCAGTCTCCCACGTATGCTCCTCAACTCTATCGCTACGCCACAGAACCTTGACCATCGGAATCTGCTTCGATCGTAACTATCGAACTTGATAATCAACGATCGCCACAGGTTCTTCTACAAACGTCAAATCTTCACTCACTTCTACACTGTCGGGCTACAACACGTGTGAAGGATCTGAGATATACTTCCTCAACATCGAGATATGAAATACTGGATGCACCTGTGACATACTCAGAGGCAAATCCAATCGATATGCAACAGTGCCAACTCTCTCCAGAATCTCAAACGGTCCAATGTATCTCAGTGCTAACTTACCCTTCCTGCCAAATCTCATCACACCCTTCATCGGAGATACTTTCAGAAAAATGAAATCTCCAACCTGAAACTCCACGTCTCTACGCCTAGGATCCTTATAACTCTTTTGTCTACTAACTGCGGTCTCTAATCTTCGCTTAATCACGGTGACTTTCTCTGCAGCATCCTGAACCATCTCAGGTCCAGTCAAAGCTCTCTCACCAATCTCATCCCAACTCAGAGGGGATCTACACTTCCTTCCATACAACGCCTCATACGGTGCCATACCAATACTGCTATGGTAGCTGTTATTATATGCAAACTCAACAAGCGACAAATGATCATCCCAGCTACCTCCCAAATCCAAGACACACATCCTCAACATATCTTCCAGTGTCTGGATCGTCCTCTCAAACTGGCCATCTGTCTAAGGATGAAAAGAAGTACTGAAATCCAACCTAGTGCCCATCGCTTCCTGCAACTTCTGCCAAAAATGAGAAGTAATCACTGAACCTCTATCTGACACAATGGACACAAGTACTCCATGAAGGCATACAATATGCTTCACATACAACTTTGCCAATCTAGCAACTGAATATGTGGCTTTCACGAGCAAAAAATGTGCAGACTTCGTCAATCTATCTATAATCACCCATATAGAATAGTATCCATCCTTCGAACGAGATAAACCGACCACAAAATCCATAGCTATCCTTTCCCACTTCCACTCGGGAATAGGAAGAGGTTGAAGCTTCCCAGAAGGCTTCTAATGTTCGGCTTTCACTTGCTGACACGTCAATCACTTAGCAACATAATCAACAACATCTTTCTTCAATCCATCCCACCAGTATAGATCTCTGATATTATGGTACATCTTAGTAATACCCGGATGAATGCTATAGGCTGTAGAATGTGCTTCCTCTAAAATCTCCTCTCTTAAATCATCCACATCAGGAACACATAATCTACCACTGATCCACAACACACCATCATCATCAAGTGTGAAATCAGTGAACTTCCCTGCTCGAACATTCTCTGCAAGCTCTTCTAGAATAGGATCTCGACTCTGAGCTACTTTAATCCTATCCCTCAGTACAGATCGTACTTTAAACTGAGCTAGCAGTCCACCTGATCTACTGATCTTCATCATCAGACCTTGATCCACCATCAGATGCAACTCCTGGATCAATGGTCTCCTCTCAACACCAATGTGAGCAAGACTACCTGAGGACTTCCTACTCAAGGCATCTGCTACCACATTAGCTTTACCCAGATGATATAAGATCTCACAATCATAATCCTTCAACAGTTCCAACCATCTTCTCTGCCTCAAATTCAAATCTCTCTGCTGAAAAATGTACTTAAGGCTCTTGTGATCAGTAAATATCTCACAAGTCACCCCGTACAAATAATGTCTCCAAATCTTCAAAGAAAAAATCACTGCAGTCATCTCAAGATCATGTGTAGGATAGTTCGGCTCATGCTTCTTCAACTGCCTCGAAGCATAGGCTATCACCCTTCCATTCTGCATCAATACACAACCAAGACCAATTCTAGAGGCATCACAGTAAACTGTGAACTTATCCATACTATTAGGCAAAGCTAATATTGGCGCTGTGGTCAACTTCTCCTTCAACAACTGAAAACTGTTCTCACAAGCTTCTGACCACTCGAATCTAACATTCTTCTGAGTCAAGCGAGTCATAGGGGCTGCTATCCTGGAAAAATCTTGCACAAACCGCCTATAATACCCGGCTAAACCCAGAAAACTCCGAATCTCTGTGACAGAAGTAGGTCTAGGCCATTCAGATACTGCCTCAATCTTCTGTGGATCAACCTGAATACCTTCTTTAGACACTACGTGTCCAAGAAAAGAAACACTCTCCATCCAGAAATCACACTTCGAGAATTTAGCATAAAGCTGATGATCTCTCAATGTCTGTAGTACAATCCTCAAGTGATATACATGCTCCTCCATACTCCTCGAATATACCAGTATATCATCAATCAAGACTACTACAAACTGATCCATATACGGTCTGAATACTCTGTTCATCAAGTCCATAAAAGCTGCTGGTGCATTAGTCAAACCAAAAGACATCACCAGAAATTCATAATGGCCATATCGAGTGCGAAACGCTGTCTTAGGAATATCGGCTTCACTGATACGCAGCTGATGATAACCCGACCTCAAGTCAACCTTAGAAAAGAATTATGCACCCTGTAGCTGATCAAACAAATCATCTATCCTTGAGAGAGGATACTTGTTCTTCACTGTAACCTTATTCAGCTCTCTGTAGTCAAGGCACAGTCTCAGGATACCATCCTTCTTCTTCACAAACAGGACTGGTGCACACCAAGGAGAAACACTAGGTCTGATGAAACCTTTATCCAACAACTCTTGCAACTGCTCCTTCAACTCTTTCAACTCTACAGGTGTAATATCCCGTGTTTTTAAAAATATTTTTTTCACTGTACCGGGATATGCAGTGTCAATAATTTTGACTGTATATACGATATTTTTATGAGTTGATATGTATTTTAAACCTATTTTAATTACTGTCTATTATTTTCAGTATTTTACGTAAAATTCTCCCGGGACTTTCATTTTCGGGGAAATTTTCACGTAAACAATGTATTATTAATTATTTTAAATGTATTTACGGGTTTGCATGAACTCATACATATTTTTAAATTATTAAATAAAGCTTGTGTGTGTATATTTATTTAATTAGGGTTTATTATTACCCTAATATTTTATTATTTATTTATTATTATTTGATTATTTTATTTATTATTAAATTATTAAAATTTATTATTTATTAATATTTAATTATTTTAATTTATTTTTTTTATTTTTTTTTCTTTTCCTTTTTCTTTCTTTTTCTTTTTCTTTTTCCTTCCTTTTCTTTCTTTTTCTTTTTCTTCTTCTTCTTCTTCTTCTTCTTCCCGTGGGTGCCGCCGGTGGGTGCCGTCGGACCACCATTTCTTCTCACCGTCGTTTCTCCCTCATCCGGCCACCGTTTTCGACACCGCCGGTCTCTATCTTCTCCTTGAGCTCCGGTGAGTGTTATTCTAGCTTTGGTTTGAGCTAAAATGGTCTAGAATTGCTTAGGTTTTGAGTTGAATATTTCGGCCACTTTTGGTTTTCGATTTTTTTGAGCTTCAATTTGGATGATTCATGGAAACTTCCTTCACAAATGTTGTTCCTGGTAGTTTAATCTTCATGTATGAATTTTTGTAGAATTTTTGGAGGTTGTTTGGATTTTTGGGTATTTTTGAATATTTTAATATTATTTTCGAATTTTCGGAAATTAATTATTTAAATTATGAAATTGGAGTTTATGGTTGAATTAGGTGTTGAAATGAATTATAGGAATTTATTTGGAATTTTTATGAATTTCTAAGTATTTATTTTTAATTATTGAAGTTTATGTGATTTTGTAAAATTAAGTTAATTGTGTTTTAAATTGAATTTAATTGGTTAATTGAGTTTAATTATTGATATTATTGATAAATATGTTGAGAAAATTAATTTTGGATAATTGTATGATTTTTGGTGAATTTTTGAAGTAATTTAGGTATATATATATATATAGGGGTATTTTGGTAATTTTACCCTAAATTGTCTAAAAATGTAATTTAATTGGTTTTAATATTTATTTAAGGTATAAAAATGATTTCTACAAAATATTTAGTATTTTTAACTAATTAAAACTATTTTTCGGGAATTATTTTCAATTATATATATAATATACGGTTTTTCAAATAAAATGAGTTTTAATCGGTTTTTACAGTGTTTCAAGATTTATTATGTAATTTCTACGTATGAAATATATTTTTATGATTTAAGGATATTTTTGGTATATTTGAATATGTATTCTGTGTTTGTGGACCCCGGTCGACAGATTGTAGTCTGGAGTCCGACCGAGGGGTTGTGATGGATTGTGGTGTTTATTTTTGAAGTGTATTTTCTTTGCAGGGTCGGCTCTACTCTTTTGAGTAGAGAGATGTCCGTTTTACAAGGGAGGTTCTGCCGGATTTCCGGTAGAATTCTCGTAAAACGTGATATCCAGTCGAACCCTAATTTTCGATTCTGTATTTAATACTCTAGATTGAATTCTAGGATTTCTGTTAGGGTTATTCTGATGTTGAATAATTATTTCTTGTTTAGTTGCGCCGAGACCGAGGGTTAGTGGACCAGGCCCGTTGGATCTGTCTCGTGGAGCGCATTAGGTGAGTTACTATATTATATATATATGCTTAGGATGCATGATTTAGAAAACGCATGTTTTATTTTGACTAAATATGCATAAATAACATGATTTATATTCAAGTATATTTTGGTATATTTTTGGTATATAATAAATTATATACATGTTTTAATAATAAAATATATTTAAAATGTTTTTAAATATATTTTTAGTTTAATTCATGATTTGATTGGATTTATTTGACATATATATACTCAAAATATACCTGGTTTATGTTTGGTATATTTTCGGTATATATATGGTTTATATTGCTATTTCATTTATATCCATGCATCATTTATTTTTGTGAATGAATGTTTTATTATTTATTACTGAAGGATATCAATAGAACGTGCTACCTAGTGGGCAGCACTAGGACCGAGTACGTACCGGTACGCCTATAGTATTTAGGCTTTATTACTGACTATTTGTGGATATCGATTTGATTATGATTATTGATATATGTGAGATGTGGTTTGGGTGTGATTGCTGGAGCTCGGTTGACCAAGTGTCTCGGGGCCAATCACACTGGCAGTCAGACTGCTGGAGCTCGGTTGACTTAGTGTCTCGGGGCCAGTCTACTGTCCATATGGATTAAGTGGATATATTTGGAATTAGTGAGCCTGTATGGCTAGAGTGTTGATTAACACTATTTTTCTGAGGTTGCGATATTCTAGGGTTCTATGTGATCCTTCATAAAAGTTGATTTTCAGACAAAATATATAAAATGATTTTTCTGCATCTGTATGAACTTGCCTGTATATATACATATTATATATATACTGTTGACTGTATGCATTATCACTTAGAGTGTATGTATATATACTATAGTAATTCACTCAGTGAGGTCTGACTCCCCTCCGTTGACTATTTTTCAGGAGAGTCAACTTCCTCAGACCTCAGTAGCAGGTCGATACGCCGGATTTCTTCCGCCCCGGCTTCTTTATGTAAATTATCTACTTGAGTCTTATTTATTTTATCTAGACACTGCAGTAGTTGTAAATTAAAGTATTGGATTTTATGTATTTGTTTTAAAGAGATGTATTATAGTAAAACTGGATTTGTATAAAGATTATACATTTATGAGATTATATATGCGATGTGATGAGTTTTGAATTATATCCAGTTGTTATGGATGATATTGAAATATTTATGATTTTATTTTCCGCTGCATATTATATTTTTATGGTTATTATTGCATATTTATTTTATTTTTAGGCTTGCTACGGGTTCCGGATTCGAAAGAATTCCCGTTCCCTAGCGCCGGTCATGGCCCCTGTTTTGGGTCGTGACAAAGTTGGTATCAGAGCGAAGTTCGTTTCAGAGTGGAGTTCTGTGTCAGGGCTTAGTTATGTGAGTTGTGGCCCTAGTTTTTAAGTTGTGTTTTCTGTTGGACTACTGCAGTGTATTAGGTTCGAGTATGTCTTGATGAGTATTCCTTACTGTAGTTTTCAGCGTTATTCCTCCGTTGTCTGTTTTGTCTGAATCTTTCCGTTTGTCTTTTCAGAATGAGGAGGCGAGCGCGTGTCGCTCCACCGGTCGTTGAGGCCGAGGATGATGAGTCTTTTCAGGACGAGGTTTTACCTCCTGAGCCGCCAGTTAGACGTAGAGGTCGTGGCAGGGGTAGACCTCGAGGAGCGGCAGGTCGTCGTAGGCAGAGAGAGTTACAGGACGAGGAGCCTGTTGAGCCTGAGTTTGATGTTCCTGTTCCTCCAGTTGTTCAGCCTGCCTATCAGCAGGGTATGTCTGACCCTGAGGCAGCTTTGTTCTATGCCAGAGTTGGCAGGATTGCTTTTGATGGTACTTCTGATCCTTTAGATTTTCTGCATGCGATTGAGACTAGGACTCGGACTGCTCATACCGAGTACCAGAGGATCATGATCGTTGAGTTGTCTGTCGAGGGATCAGCTTTGGATTGGTTTATTCAGATGATCCAGCCCTTTATGATGACGATGACATGGGCTCAGTTTCGAGAGCGATTCATGAGGAGATTTTGTCCAGAGCCTCTTCGTTTGAGCTATCGTCTTCGTCTGACCAGTATTTCTCGTGGAGATCGATCAGTAGAGGAGTATACCCGAGAGTTTCTTCGTCTGGGTAGATATGCTGAGGATCTGATGCGAGATCAGTATTTCGCTGTTACTACCTATGTTACTGGTTTGGGTTCAGCTTTTGCTGGTATGCCTACAGCAGGTCTTACTCTGGAGTCTGTGATTGAGCTAGCTAAGGAGATTGAGCTGAGATTAGTTAGGCAGGGAGCGATGCCTGATTATTACCAGTTGGGAGTTCAGTCGAGTGGATTGCAGGCTACTCTGTATTCGAGTTTTCATGTTGGTTCGAGTAGTCAGCAGCGAGGTTCGACTCAGCAGAGTCAGAGACAGCAGCAGCGAGTGCATCGGAGCAGTAGACATGGCCGTGGACGTCAGCGTAGATCGTTCAGATTTGGGTCAGGTGCTTCGAGCAGCAGCAGTGGTCGTAGTTCTGGATCAGCGGCCAGTGTTTGTCAGACTTGTGGTAGAGTCCATCAGGGACCGTGTTATCTGACACCGTTGACATGTTTCAGATGCGGGCAGACAGGACATTTTGCCAGATCGTGTCCTTACCCCGGATATCAGCAGCAGCAGATTCCGCGATTCCCACAGTAATCGATTGCTAGTGCAGCACCTATGCCATTTCAGTTACCACCAGCTCAGCATCAGAGTTCTACTCAGTTTGTTCCACAGCAGAGTCGTGGTAGAGGTACTAGAGGAGGTGCCAGAGGTGTTGGCCAGGCTTCTACCAGTCAGCAGGGAGGTCAAGGCCAGGCCAGAGTTTTTCATCTGACTCAACAGGATGCTCAGGCATCTAATGCAGTCGTGGCAGGTATTCTTTCTGTTTGTTACCTGGATGCTTTGGTTTTGTTTGATCCGGGTGCCACGCATTCATTTGTTTCTCCCATTTTTGCTTCTAAATCTTGTTGGCAAGCTTCGAGGATGGCTTTTCCTTTGTCTGTTGCCACTCCTCTGAGTGATTCTTTGGACACCGATATTGTTCTTTCTGGTTGTCCAGTTCTCGTGGGAGATAGAGAATTATCCGCCGATTTGATTTTGTTGGATGTGATGGAGTTCGATGTTATTTTGGGAATGGATTGGTTGTCTCAGCACTTTGCCGTGGTTGATTGCAGGAATAAGGAGGTGATTTTCAGAATTCCTGGTGAAGTAGAATTTAAGTTTGTTGGTGATAGGAGTTCAGCACCTCAGAATCTTATTTCGGCTATTTCAGCTAGGAAGTTGTTGAGGAAAGGTTGTCAGGGGTTTTTGGCATTGGTTAGGGATACGTCAGTGGAGAAGTTGTCACTCACAGATGTTCCTGTTGCTTGTGAGTTTCCTGATGTTTTTCCCGAGGAGTTGCCAGGTTTACCACCTCATAGAGAGATTGAGTTCTGTATTGATGTGGTTCCAGGTGTTACTCCTATATCTATGCCACCCTATCGTATGGCTCCTGCAGAGTTGAGAGAGTTGAAGGAGCAGTTGCAAGAGTTGTTGGATAAGGGTTTTATCAGACATAGTGTTTCTCCTTGGGGTGCACCAGTTTTGTTTGTGAAGAAGAAGGATGGTACCCTGAGACTGTGCATTGACTACAGAGAGCTTAATAAGGTGACAGTGAAGAACAAGTATCCTCTCCCGAGGATAGATGATTTGTTTGATCAGCTCCAGGGTGCACAATTCTTTTCTAAGGTTGACTTGAGGTCAGGTTATCATCAGCTGCGGATCAGTGAAGCTGATATTCCTAAGACAGCTTTCCGCACTCGATATGGTCATTATGAGTTTCTGGTGATGTCTTTTGGTTTGACTAATGCACCAGCAGCTTTTATGGACCTGATGAATAGAGTATTCCGACCGTATGTGGATCAATTTATGGTAGTCTTCATTGATGATATACTGGTATATTCGAGGAGTATGGAAGAGCATGTATATCATTTGAGGATTGTACTACAGACACTGAGAGATCATCAGCTTTATGCTAAATTCTCGAAGTGTGATTTCTGGATGGAGAGTGTTTCTTTTCTTGGACACGTAGTGTCTAAAGAAGGTATTCAGGTTGATCCACAGAAGGTTGAGGCAGTATCTGAGTGGCCTAGACCTACTTCAGTTACTGAGATTCGGAGTTTTCTGGGTTTAGCCGGGTATTATAGGCGGTTTGTGCAGGATTTTTCCAGGATAGCAGCCCCTATGACTCGCTTGACTCAGAAGAATGTTAGATTCGAGTGGTCAGAAGCTTGTGAGAATAGTTTTCAGTTGTTGAAGGAGAAGTTGACCACAGCGCCAGTATTAGCTTTGCCTAATAGTGTGGATAAGTTCACAGTTTACTGTGATGCCTCTAGAATTGGTCTTGGTTGTGTGTTGATGCAGAATGGAAGGGTGATAGCCTATGCTTCGAGGCAGTTGAAGAAGCATGAGCAGAACTATCCTACACATGATCTTGAGATGGCTGCAGTGATCTTTGCTTTGAAGATTTGGAGACATTATTTGTACGGGGTGACTTGTGAGATATTTACTGATCACAAGAGCCTTAAGTACATTTTCCAGCAGCGAGATTTGAATTTGAGGCAGAGAAGATGGTTGGAACTGTTGAAGGATTATGATTGCGAGATTCTTTACCATCCGGGTAAAGCTAAAGTGGTAGCAGATGCCTTGAGTAGGAAGTCCTCAGGTAGTCTTGCTCACATAAGTGTTGAGAGGAGACCATTGATCCAGGAATTGCATCTGATGGTGGATCAAGGTCTGATGATGAAGATCAGTAGATCAGGTGGACTGTTAGCTCAGTTTAAAGTACGATCTATACTAAGGGATAGGATTAAAGCAGCTCAGAGCCGAGATCCTATTCTGGAAGAGCTTGCAGAGAATGTCAGAGCAGGGAAGTTCACTGATTTCACACTCGATGACGATGGTGTGTTGTGGATCAATGGTAGATTGTATGTTCCTGATGTGGATGATTTGAGAGAGGAGATTTTAGAGGAAGCACATTCTACAGCCTACAGCGTTCATCCTGGTGTTACTAAGATGTACCACAGTATCAGAGATCTATACTGGTGGGATGGATTGAAGAAGGATGTTGCTGATTATGTTGCTAAGTGCTTGACATGTCAGCAAGTGAAAGCCGAACATCAGAAGCCTTCTGGGAAGCTTCAGCCTCTTCCTATTCCCGAGTGGAAGTGGGAAAGGATAGCTATGGATTTTGTAGTTGGTTTACCTCGTTCGAAGGATGGATACGATTCCATCTGGGTGATTGTAGACAGATTGACGAAGTCTGCACATTTCTTGCTTGTGAAAGCCACATATTCAGTTGCTAGATTGGCGAAGTTGTACGTGAAGCATATTGTGTGCCTTCATGGAGTACCTGTGTCCATTGTGTCAGATAGAGGTTCAGTGTTCACTTCTCGTTTTTGGCAGAAGTTGCAGGAAGCGATGGGCACTAGGTTGGATTTCAGTACTGCTTTTCATCCTCAGACAGATGGTCAGTCTGAGAGGACGATCCAGACACTGGAAGATATGTTGAGGATGTGTGTCTTGGATTTGAGAGGTAGCTGGGATGATCATTTGTCGCTTGTGGAGTTTGCATATAATAACAGCTACCATAGCAGTATTGGCATGGCACCATATGAGGCGTTGTATGGAAGGAAGTGTAGATCCCCGTTGAGTTGGGATGAGATTGGTGAGAGAGCTTTGACTGGACCAGAGATGGTTCAGGATGCTGCAGAGAAAGTCGCCGTGATCAAGCGCAGGTTAGAGACCGCAGTTAGCAGACAGAAGAGTTATACGGATCCTAGGCGCAGAGATGTGGAGTTTCAGGTTGGAGATTTCGTTTTTCTGAAAGTATCTCCGATGAAGGGTGTGATGAGATTTGGCAGGAAGGGTAAGTTAACACCGAGATACATTGGACCGTTTGAGATTCTGGAGAGAATTGGCACTGTTGCATATCGGTTGGATTTGCCTCCGAGTATGTCACAGGTGCATCCAGTATTTCATATCTCGATGTTGAGGAAGTATATCTCAGATCCTTCACACGTGTTGCAACCTGACAGTGTGGAAGTGAGTGAAGATTTGACGTTTGTGGAAGAACTTGTGGCGATCGTAGATTTTCAAGTTCGACAGTTGCGATCGAAGCAGATTCCGATGGTCAAGGTTTTGTGGCGTAGCGACAGAGTTGAAGAGCATACGTGGGAGACTGAAGCTGAGATGCGAGCTTCTTACCCGTATCTCTTTCCTTCCTGATTCTATAATCTTGTTTTTAGAATTCGGGGACGAATTCTTGTAAGGGGGGAAGACTGTAATATCCCGTGTTTTTAAAAATATTTTTTTCACTGTACCGGGATATGCAGTGTCAATAATTTTGACTGTATATACGATATTTTTATGAGTTGATATGTATTTTAAACCTATTTTAATTACTGTCTATTATTTTCAGTATTTTACGTAAAATTCTCCCGGGACTTTCATTTTCGGGGAAATTTTCACGTAAACAATGTATTATTAATTATTTTAAATGTATTTACGGGTTTGCATGAACTCATACATATTTTTAAATTATTAAATAAAGCTTGTGTGTGTATATTTATTTAATTAGGGTTTATTATTACCCTAATATTTTATTATTTATTTATTATTATTTGATTATTTTATTTATTATTAAATTATTAAAATTTATTATTTATTAATATTTAATTATTTTAATTTATTTTTTTTATTTTTTTTTTCTTTTCCTTTTTCTTTCTTTTTCTTTTTCTTTTTCCTTCCTTTTCTTTCTTTTTCTTCTTCTTCTTCTTCTTCCCGTGGGTGCCGCCGGACCACCATTTCTTCTCACCGTCGTTTCTCCCTCATCCGGCCACCGTTTTCGACACCGCCGGTCTCTATCTTCTCCTTGAGCTCCGGTGAGTGTTATTCTAGCTTTGGTTTGAGCTAAAATGGTCTAGAATTGCTTAGGTTTTGAGTTGAATATTTCGGCCACTTTTGGTTTTCGATTTTTTTGAGCTTCAATTTGGATGATTCATGGAAACTTCCTTCACAAATGTTGTTCCTGGTAGTTTAATCTTCATGTATGAATTTTTGTAGAATTTTTGGAGGTTGTTTGGATTTTTGGGTATTTTTGAATATTTTAATATTATTTTCGAATTTTCGGAAATTAATTATTTAAATTATGAAATTGGAGTTTATGGTTGAATTAGGTGTTGAAATGAATTATAGGAATTTATTTGGAATTTTTATGAATTTCTAAGTATTTATTTTTAATTATTGAAGTTTATGTGATTTTGTAAAATTAAGTTAATTGTGTTTTAAATTGAATTTAATTGGTTAATTGAGTTTAATTATTGATATTATTGATAAATATGCTGAGAAAATTAATTTTGGATAATTGTATGATTTTTGGTGAATTTTTGAAGTAATTTAGGTATATATATATATATAGGGGTATTTTGGTAATTTTACCCTAAATTGTCTAAAAATGTAATTTAATTGGTTTTAATATTTATTTAAGGTATAAAAATGATTTCTACAAAATATTTAGTATTTTTAACTAATTAAAACTATTTTTCGGGAATTATTTTCAATTATATATATAATATACAGTTTTTCAAATAAAATGAGTTTTAATCGGTTTTTACAGTGTTTCAAGATTTATTATGTAATTTCTACGTATGAAATGTATTTTTATGATTTAAGGATATTTTTGGTATATTTGAATATGTATTCTGTGTTTGTGGACCCCGGTCGACAGATTGTAGTCTGGAGTCCGACCGAGGGGTTGTGATGGATTGTGGTGTTTATTTTTGAAGTGTATTTTCTTTGCAGGGTCGGCTCTACTCTTTTGAGTAGAGAGATGTCCGTTTTACAGGGGAGGTTCTGCCGGAT
This sequence comes from Mallotus nudiflorus, assembly GCA_947683625.1. Taxonomy (NCBI): domain Eukaryota; kingdom Viridiplantae; phylum Streptophyta; class Magnoliopsida; order Malpighiales; family Euphorbiaceae; genus Mallotus; species Mallotus nudiflorus. The sequence continues at coordinate 1,620,435 of CANTUR010000304.1, forward strand.
TTCCGGTAGAATTCTCGTAAAACGTGATATCCAGTCGAACCCTAATTTTCGATTCTGTATTTAATACTCTAGATTGAATTCTAGGATTTCTGTTAGGGTTATTCTGATGTTGAATAATTATTTCTTGTTTAGTTGCGCCGAGACCGAGGGTTAGTGGACCAGGCCCGTCGGATCTGTCTCGTGGAGCGCATTAGGTGAGTTACTATATTATATATATATGCTTAGGATGCATGATTTAGAAAACGCATGTTTTATTTTGACTAAATATGCATAAATAACATGATTTATATTCAAGTATATTTTGGTATATTTTTGGTATATAATAAATTATATACATGTTTTAATAATAAAATATATTTAAAATGTTTTTAAATATATTTTTAGTTTAATTCATGATTTGATTGGATTTATTTGACATATATATACTCAAAATATACCTGGTTTATGTTTGGTATATTTTCGGTATATATATGGTTTATATTGCTATTTCATTTATATCCATGCATCATTTATTTTTGTGAATGAATGTTTTATTATTTATTACTGAAGGATATCAATAGAACGTGCTACCTAGTGGGCAGCACTAGGACCGAGTACGTACCGGTACGCCTATAGTATTTAGGCTTTATTACTGACTATTTGTGGATATCGATTTGATTATGATTATTGATATATGTGAGATGTGGTTTGGGTGTGATTGCTGGAGCTCGGTTGACCAAGTGTCTCGGGGCCAATCACACTGGCAGTCAGACTGCTGGAGCTCGGTTGACTTAGTGTCTCGGGGCCAGTCTACTGTCCATATGGATTAAGTGGATATATTTGGAATTAGTGAGCCTGTATGGCTAGAGTGTTGATTAACACTATTTTTCTGAGGTTGCGATATTCTAGGGTTCTATGTGATCCTTCATAAAAGTTGATTTTCAGACAAAATATATAAAATGATTTTTCTGCATCTGTATGAACTTGCCTGTATATATACATATTATATATATACTGTTGACTGTATGCATTATCACTTAGAGTGTATGTATATATACTATAGTAATTCACTCAGTGAGGTCTGACTCCCCTCCGTTGACTATTTTTCAGGAGAGTCAACTTCCTCAGACCTCAGTAGCAGGTCGATACGCCGGATTTCTTCCGCCCCGGCTTCTTTATGTAAATTGTCTACTTGAGTCTTATTTATTTTATCTAGACACTGCAGTAGTTGTAAATTAAAGTATTGGATTTTATGTATTTATTTTAAAGAGATGTATTATAGTAAAACTGGATTTGTATAAAGATTATACATTTATGAGATTATATATGCGATGTGATGAGTTTTGAATTATATCCAGTTGTTATGGATGATATTGAAATATTTATGATTTTATTTTCCGCTGCATATTATATTTTTATGGTTATTATTGCATATTTATTTTATTTTTAGGCTTGCTACGGGTTCCGGATTCGAAAGAATTCCCATTCCCTAGCGCCGGTCATGGCCCCTGTTTTGGGTCGTGACAACAGGAGCCATTCTATAGGGTGGCATAGATATAGGAGTAGTACCTGGAACCACATCTATACAGAACTCAATCTCTCTGTGAGGTGGTAAACCTAGCAACTCCTCGGGAAAAACATCAGGAAACTCACAAGCAACAGGAACATCTGTGAGTGACAACTTCTCCACTGACGTATCCCTGACCAATGCCAAATATCCCTGACAACCTTTCCTCAATAACTTCCTGGCCATAATAACAGAAATAAGATTCTGAGGTGCTGAACTCCTATTACCAACAAACTTAAAATCTTCTTCACCAGGAATTCTAAAAGTCACCTCTTTATTCCTGCAATCTACCATGGCGAAGTGCTGAGATAACCAATCCATTCCCAGAATGACATCAAACTCTATCATATCCAACAAAATCAAATCAGCGGGTAATTCTCTATCTCCCACGAGAACTGGACAACCAAAAAGAACAATATCGGTGTCCAAAGAATCGCTCAGAGGAGTGGCAACGGTCAAAGGAAAAGCCATCCTCGAAGCTTGCCAACAAGATTTAGAAGTAAAAACAGGAGAAATGAATGAATGCGTGGCACCCGGATCAAAAAAAACCCATGCATCCAGGTAACAAACAGAAACAATACCTGCCACGACTGCATTAGATGCCTGAGCATCCTGCTGAGTCAGATGGAAGACTCTAGCCTGACCTCGACCTCCCTGCTGACTGGTAGAAGCCTGGCCAACACCTCTAGCACCTCCTCTAGTACCTCTACCACGACTCTACTGTGGGACAAACTGAGTGGAACTCTGATGCTGGGCTGGAGGTAACTGAAATGGCACGGGTGCAGCACTAGCAATCGACTGCTATGGGAATCACGGAATCTGCTACTGTTGATACCCGGAATAAGGACACGATCTGGCAAAATGTCCTGTCTGCCCGCATCTGAAGCATGTCAGTGCTGTCAGATAACATGGTCCCCGATGGACTCTACCGTAAGTCTGGCAAACACTGGTCGTTGATCCAGAACTACGACCATTGCTGCTGCTCGAAGCACCTGACCCAAATATGAACGATCTACATTGACCTCCACGGCCATGTCTACTACTCCGATGCACTCGCTGCTGCTATCTCTGACTCTGCTGAGTCGGACCTCGCTGCTGACTACTCGAACCAACATGAAAACTCGAATACAGAGTAGCCTACAATCCACTCGACTGAACTCCTAGCTGGTAATAATCAGGCATCGCTCCCTGCCTAACTAGCCTCAGCTCAATCTCCTTGGCTAACTCGATCACAAACTTGAGAGTAAGACCTACTGTAGGCATACCAGCAAAAGCTGAGCCCAAATCGATGACATATGTAGTGACTGCGAAATACTGATCTCGCATCAGATCCTCAGTATATCTACCCAGACGAAGAAACTCTCGGGTATACTCATCCACTGATCGATCTCCACGAGAAATACTGGTCAAACGGAGATGATAGCTTAAACGAAGAGGCTCTGGATAGAATCTCCTCATAAATTGCTCTCGAAACTGAGCCCAGGTCATCGTCATCATATAGGGCTGGATCATCTGAATAAACTAATCTAAGGCTGGTCCCTCGACGATCATAATCCGCTGGTACTCGGTATGAGCAGTCCGAGTCCGAGTCTCAATCGCATGCAGAAAATCTAACGGATCGGAAGTACCATCGAACGTAATCCTGCCAACTCGAGCATAGAACAAAGCTGCCTCAGGATCAGACATACCCTGCTGATAGGCAGGCTGAACAATTAAAGGAACAGGAACATCAAACTCAGGCTCAACAGGCTCCTCATCCTGAAACTCTCTCTGCCTACGGCGACCTGCCGCTCCTCGAGGTCTACCTCTACCACAACCTCTACGTCTAACTGGCAGCTCAGGAGGTAAAACCTCATCCTGAAAAGACTCATCATCCTCGGCCTCAACGACCGATGGAGCGACACGCGCTCGCCTCCTCATACTGAAAAGACAAACGGAAAGATTCAGACAAAACAGACAATGGAGGAATAACGCTGAAAACTATGCAAGGAATACTTATCAAGACATACTCGAACCTAATTCACTGTAGTAGTTCAACAAAAAACACAAGTTTAAAACTAGGGCCACCACTTACATAACTAAGCTTTGACACAGAACTCCGCTCTGATACCAACTTTGTCACGACCCAAAACAGGGGCCATGACCGGCGGTAGGGAACGGGATTTCTTTCGAATCCGGAACACGTAGCAAGCCTAAAAATAAAATAAATCATGCAATAATAACAATAACAATATTAAATAATGCAGCGGAAATAAAAATCATACATATAATAATAACATTTCCATTAACTGGATTTAAGTTAAATCTCATCTCATAGATATATAAATCTTTCAATACAAATCCAGTTTCAAATAATACAATATCTCACATAGATAAAATACATAAAATCCCACGTTTTAATTTACAACTACTGCAGTGTCTAGATTATAAAAATAAGACTCAAGTAAATAATTTACACAAAGAAGCCGGGGCGGAAGAAATCCGACGTACAGGCCTGCTACTGAGGTCTGAGGATGTTGACTCTCCTGAAAAATAGTCAACGGAGGGGAGTCAGACCTCATTGAGTGAATTACTATAATATATATACATACACACTAAATGATAATGCATACAGTCAACAGTATATATCTAATATGTATATATACAGGCAAATACACACAGATGCAGTAAAATCATTTTATATATTCTATTGAAAATCACAGTTTCTGAAGGATCAAATAGAACCCTAAAATATCACAACCTCGGAAATAGTGTTAGACAACACTCTAGCCATACAGGCTCACTGAATCCAAATATATCCACTTAATCCATTTAGACAGTAGACTGGCCCCGAGACATTAAGTCAACCGAACTCCAGCAGTCTGACTGCCAGTGTGATTGGCCCCGAGACACTTGGTCAACCGAGCTCCAGCAATCACACCTCCAAACCATATCTCACACATCAAATAAATCAATTCCAATCAATATCCACAAATAGGTTAGTAATATAGCCTAAACACTATAGGCGTACCGGTACGTACTCGGTCCTAGTGCTGCCCACTAGGTAGCACGTTCTATCGATATCCTTCATCAATAATATAAATCATTCATTCACAAAAACAAATGATGCATGAATTTAAATAACACAACAATATAAACCATATATATACTGGAAATATACCAAAAGTAAACCAGGTATATTTCGAGTATATATATGTCAAATGAATTCAATCAAATTATAAATTAAGTTGGAAATATATTTAAAAACATTTTAAATATATTTTATTTACAAAACATGCATATAATTTAATATATACCAAAAATAAACCAAAAATATACTTAAATACAAATCACATTATTTATGCATTTTAATCGAAATAAAATATATATTTCTAAATCATGCATCCTAAAGCATATATATATATAGTATAGTAACTCACCTAGTGCGCTCCACGAGACGGGTCTGACGGGCCTGGACCACTAGCCCTCGGTCTCGGCGCAACTAAACAAGCAATAACGATAGACATTAGAATAAACCTAACAGAAATCCTAGAATTCGATCTAGAGTATTAAACATAGAATTAGAAATTAAAGTTCGACTGGATATCACGTTTTACGAGAATTCTACCGAAAATTCGGCAGAACCTCCCCTGTAAAACGGACATCTCTCTACTCAAAAGAGTAGAGCCGACCCTTCAAAGAAATACACTTCGAAAAACAAGCTCAACACAAATCCACAACCCCTCGGTCGGACTCCAAACTACAATTTACCAACCGGGGTCCACAAACACAAAATAATTTAGGAAATACCAAAAATACCCTTATCTCATAGAAATACATTTTATACGTAGAAATTACATAATTAACCTTAAAATACTGTAAAAACCGATAAAAACTCATTTTATTAGAAAAACCGTATATTATATATATAATTGAAAATAATTTACGAAAAATAGTTTTAATTAGTTAAAAATACCAAATAATTTATAGAAATCATTTTTATACCTTAAATAACTATTAAAACCAATTAAATTACATTTTTTGCAAATTTTGTGTAAAATTACCAAAATACCACTATATATATAAATATACTAAAATTACTTCAAAAATTCACCAAAAATTATACAATTATCAAAAATTAATTTTCTCAATATATTTATCAATAATATTAATAATAAAACTCAATTATCCAATTAATTTCAAATAAAACACATTTAACCCTAATTTTCCAAAATTCCATAAACTCAAATAATTCAAAATAAATACTTAGAAATTCATAAAAATTCCAAATAAATTCCTATAATTCATTTCAACACCTAATTTAACCATAAAACACAATTTCATAATTTAAATAATTAATTTCCAAAAATTAGAAAATAATATTAAAATATTCAAAAATACCCAAAAATCCAAAAAATCTCCAAAAATTCCACAAAAATTCATACATGTAGATTAAGCTACTAGGATCAACATTTGTGAAGGGAGTTTTCATGAATCAATCAATTCGAAGCTCAAAAAAATCAAAAACCCTAATGTGACCGAAATTGAAAATTCGAAACCTAAGCAATTCTAGACCATTCAAGCCCAAACCAAAGCTAGAATCACACTCACCGGAGCTCAAGGAGAAGAAAGAAACCAGCAGTGTCAAAAACGGTGACCGGAATCACGAGGGAAGAAGAAAATGCAAACTCTCAGCTTCCGGCGATATCAAGCTTCCCCGACGCCGGAAATGATCTCTGCAGGCGGCGGAATGGCTAGATGAAGGTGGTGGCACACCGGACGGCACACCAACGGTGAGAAATCGACAGTAGCAACGACCGGACGGCGAGGGAAACGGTCGGGAGGGAGAAGAGGTTCGGGTGGCAGTTTCGTAAATAAACCAAACTTTATGATTTTGACAATTTTTAATGTATATATGTATTTATATATACTTTATACTATATAATAAAATAATATTTAATTACACACATAAAATTTAATATTTTAATAATTTATACTAAATAAAAATAATTAAATAACAATAAAACTAATAAATAATTAATAAAATATTAGGGTAATATTAAACCCTAATTAAATAAATATACACACACATAGGCTTTATTTAGTATTTTAAAAATACGCATGAGTTCATGCAAGTCCGAAAATATATTTAAAATAATTAATAATAAATTATTTACGTGAAAATTTCTTCGAAAATGCAAGTCCCGGGAAAATTTTACGTAAAGCACTGTAAATAAGACACAGTAATTAAAATAGGTTTTAAATACATATCAACTCGTGAAAATATCGTAATATATACAAAAATTATTAACACTGCATATCCCGGTACAATGTAAAAATATTTAAAAACACGACATATTACATCTTTTTCTTTTTTCCTTTTTTTTTCTTCATTCTGTCCTCCTCTTTTTCTTTTTTTTTTTCTTTTTCTTTTTTTCTTTCCCTTCGTTCTACTTTTTGCCTTCTTTTTTCTTTCCTCTGCTCTGCCTTTTTTCCTTTCCTCCCCTTTCCCTATTTTCAGAGTCAAAACACTCCTTATATAGGGATACATCTTTAAACCCTTGTTATAAATTGATTCCTGAAAGACTTCTATTTCCTTAAAAATATTATCAAAATAATTTTAAGAGAATTTTAGACCAATTAGGACTTAGGAAAAGTCTCGAAAATTTGAGAACCCGGGGTGGAAGAGGTCTAATTCCGATCGGAATTGTGTAATTCTAATCGGAATTACATAATTAGTGTAATTTCGATAGGAATTATACAATTCCAATCTGAATTAGTGTAATTCGATCGAAATTAGTGTAATTCCGATTGAAATTATACAATTCCGATCAAAATTAATGTAATTCCAACCACCTTTTTTTAAAATAAAAAAATTTAATTACAAAAAAGTTCTTGAAAGAATTTAAGTTTTATAAGTAGTCCTTAAAAAGCATTGCAATTTAGTCCATGAAAACATTAAATCTTTTTTTTGAAAAATGCACTCAAACCTCTAAAGTTTCAATGTTCAAGTATTGAAGACCTATTCATGACATTTTCAACATTGGAGTCTTTTGTCGCATCCATAACTTATTATCTTGAAATTGGGTGTCTACAGTTGCCCACCTTTGTCACTATTTACTTCCCTTTGTCACTATTTACTTGACAAAGTGCAGCAAAGTAAACTAAAAGTCAAGATACTGACCTGTGCTTAATTAAAAGTCAAGATACTGACCTGTGCTTCATGAACCTTTTGCTTATGAACTTGCTATACTCGGACGTACAACATTGATTTGAAATGACACATCATACTCAGTCGTATGATGTCGATTATACTCAGTCGTATAATCTTGGGTGAAAGGGACTCATTGCACTCGGACGTACAGTATCGACTATACTCGGACGTATAGTCTGAATTGAAAAAAGGAACATCACACGTGATCATATGATGCTAAAAATGCATTGTACTCAGTCATACAACGTCGACTACACTCGGTCGTATCGTCTAAATTTAAGAAAAACATCATACTCGGTCATATGATGCCGATTATACTCGGCGTATAATCTTGGTTGAAAATACATTATACTCGATCGTACAATGCCAACTACACTCGAACGTATATTCTGAATAGAAGGATGCACCATACTCGGTCGTATGATGTTAATTGAAAATACATTATACTCGGTCGTGCAATGTCGACTATATTTAGTCGTATAGTCTATTTTGAAAAGAAACATCACACCCGGTCGTATGAAGCCAAAATACTCGATCGTATAATCTTGATTAAAAATACATTGTACTCGGTCGTACAATACCAATTACACTCAGTTGTATAGTCTTGATTAAAAATACATTGTATTCGATGGTATAATGCCGACTACACTTAGACATATAATCTGTATTGAAAAAGAAACATCACACTCAGTCGTATGATGCCGATTATACTTGATCGTATAATCTTGATTGAAAATACATTGTACTAGGTCGTACAATGCCAACTACACTCGGTTGTATAGTCTGTTTTGAAAAGAAACATCATACTCGGTCGTATGATGTTGATTATACTCGGTTGTATAATCTTGAAAATACATTGTACTTAGTCATACAATACCGACTACACTCGGTCGTATAGTCTATTTTGAAAAGAAACATCATACTCGGTCGTATGATGCTGACTATATTACTGAAAAATTTAATAATTCATTGAATTATTAAATTAGGAGACATTGCAATTCATGATTAAATTGCAAGGAAAAGAATGGACTTAAATGTAAACCAAAAGCTAAAGGACTAAAGTAGACATTTGCCCCTTTAATATACACACTTTTTTCTTTTGCCGATTCATTCTCTCTTCTTCCTATCCTTCTTCATTTTTTCTTTTTCTCTTCTTTTTCATTTTCTCTTGATTTTCAAATTTTTTTCCTTTCAATTATTCTTCCATCTGAAGTCTGATTTTGAATCCGTCTGATCCTATGGTTCACCCACAATGTAAACTACGTGGGAGCAGTTCCAGACAGTCAGATCCTATCAATTCACATTTTCATTTTCCTCAAAATGATTTAGGACTCCGTGAAGGTAAAAATGTGCTTCCTTTGACTCATTTACATCTCCATAGATGCTCTCAAGTTAGAGATGAGGTAAATTTTCTGTCTGTCTTCAATTCTGTAATAAACAAATTTATTTTAGTATGTAAAATTAATATGTTCATGCATGAAATTATAGAATATTTGCTAGACTAATTAGATATAATTTATGAAAAATTGACAATTCAGAACCAAAATTTCAAAAATATGTTCAAATTTACTAAATTTTTCATTGGGATTTTGAATTCTAGATTGGAATTCTCAGATTTCCAATCGGATTTCTCATATTTCAGATTGAAAATCTGGAAATCCAATTAGAAATCTAGAAATCTGATCGAAATTTTGGATTTCCAATTGGAAATCCAGTTTTACAATTAAAAAAATATTTTTTTTAGATAATGACATAAAAATGACAAAAATCAAAAAAATTGGGAAAGGAAAAAGTAATCCTGTGATTTTTTGAATTTTTTAGAAACCACTGAAATTCTAGGGTTGCTTTCACTTGGCTCAAGTACTATTTCATGACTTGTTTGGAGAGGTAGTACAACATATTTGGGCATCTGGCTTTCGATGTTTCATTGTTGCTTTATCGATTGCTCGAGGTAAGTCGGACCACTACTCGCTTTTTGCTCTTATCAAGTGGTGGATGGACACCACTCATACTTTTCACACACTAGTAGGTGAGCTGACTATTTCCCTAATGAGCTTCTCTGCTTTTACCGGGATTGCATTCAGAGGTGCCCTAGTCCCCTTTAATATCCATTACTGCACTTTTTTGAAGGATGCTAGGAGTCGCTATGTTCATGACTTGCTCGGGTTTGTTTCGACATGGAAGAATCAGAAGAACATGCTTCTTTCTTCCCTCGTTCAGGGTTTCAGGAAACTACCTACCATTACACCTTACTAGATTCTTCAAAAGGTGAGATGCTTCTTGTTAATATTACTTGGCACTACTCTCTTTTATGAGACTGGTCATGAGGTTAGCATCGCTCTTCTTAGTCCCCTTCAGGATCTTGCTATAGTCACTACTTTAGATTAGGGATATGCGGCACTTGCTTATCTCTACTATAGATTGGATACTGTTTGCAGAGTTGCTGTGACGATGTCCAATTTCTAGCACGTCTTATACGTATGTCTCCTATCCTTTTCAATTTTGCTTATTTTCATATTTTCTTCCTTATTTCTTTTATTTCCTCTCTTTTAGATCTAGGGCATTGTGATTGGAGTGATCCGAGGCTTCAGCGCCATTAGCTTTAATAGGAGTCTTCCCCTGATACAGAGGTGAGGTTCCTCTCTTCTTGCTAGCATTAAGCATAACTTGCAGACTTATCGAGATCAACTAAACTCCTTAAAGTGGGACTTGGAAAGAAAAATTTGATCTTTAATATTTCATGAATTGTAAAATTTCAATAAACTTAAATAAATAAGTTTACAGGTCAGATCATATTAGCTGGCTAGTGTTGAAGACATTCAGCGATATGATTTTATGACAGCAGCTGTGAGGCTTGAGACTATGAGAGTTCTGCTCCCTGGTTATAATTTCCAAATGTGGTATCTTAGTGAGCATGTTTATCATTGGCATATGGGACCTTCCAGGAGATGTGTTCCTTCTTCTATTCCCTCTTTGATATTACAGAGAAGCAGCATAACTGGTCCCGAGCTCAGGGCAGCTCTTAAGGGATATGAGGCTTCGACTCTGCTCGAGCGTTCATGTCATTATCGGGAGTACATTTGAGAGAATCTCCTAGAGCAAATTCCTACAGACCTAACTGAGGTATGCTTTCTGTCACTACTTTATTTCATCTTTTTCTTCCCTTCATATGACATTCATTTCTTGCACAGATTGAAGGGGAGTCCCTGATACCGCTATGGAGGAGACTGAGTAAGAGATTCAGCCTTCTTATCATAGTGAGGCTGCTCATGGTGATACTTCCTCGAGTATTATTTTGGACGATACTCCCCCATTTGATAGGTTCATGTATTATTGGGCTCCCATGGTGCAGACTCCTGTTGAGCGACATATGTACTTTGATGCAGCTCAGATTCCTAGTTTTTCTCCTCTTAATGCTTCATATATGAGCTTGATTTGCATTTCCAACCCTGCATAAACTAGCACCTGTCGCTGAATTAGTAATCTTCCTTTTATAAGTTCCTAGGACACAGGCATAGTATATGTACGGTCTTACCTCTTCTTAGAGATTATTTACGATGTAGATTATAAATACTTGGAGGGTTAGTAATTACAAAAAATATACAAATGTATGCATGTTATGTATAATATGCATAATTTTGATTATTCTAAATGCAACAAAGTTATACAGGGGATCTTGAGCATGAGAACGAGAGGCTTTGACGACAGCTTGCTGGTCTTGATTTTGATAGTCATGATGTTAGGACTTCTATACCCCCAGATCAGAGCGACGATCCAGCTAAAGGATGGAGCCCTTGGCCAGATACTGGAGCTCAGGATGACTAATTTTCTTTAGGACTTGTGTTAACATGACTGTACTTTGGACGCTTCATAATTGTTTCCTTTTATGAATGAATTTCGGACTTTTATATTGGACCAAGCCCTTTTTTTTACTGAAAATGTTAGAAATCAGATCGGGATCTTAGATTTCCAATTAAAAATCTAGATTTCCAATCAAGATTCCATTTTTTTTATCGGATTTCTAAAATTTTGATCGGGAATTTGACTCTATTCTGTATATTTTCCTGTTCCGACGTGAGTTTGGTCCAAAAATGATTGAAATAAATCATAATCCTATCCGTCTTCTGAAAACACAACCAAGAAAATCCTAATTCCATTAGCATCATCTTTTTTAAGCTATTTAAGAGTCACGGATGAGACTAATGTGCATCCTTCTCTTTATTTCTCTTTATCATGACACAAGCTACTCTTAGTTTGATGAAGAAATTTCTCAAGACCATGAACGGAGATGATTGGAACAGAGTGCTACCTTTCCATGCCAAATCCTTGAAGTCCCTTCAACACTTGAAAATAGACAACAATTTCTTACATGCTGCTGCTACATTCTGGGATGCTAAAGATTATGTATTTAGATTCAATGGACAAGAGTTATGTCCATTAATTGAGGAATTTGCTACTATTCTTGGATGTTCGTTAGATTCAACCACTACAATTGCTCTCCTCGATCTTATAATGGAATTTCCTAATAAACTAGTAGCATTTTTTCATATGCCCTCAGAGGTCATCTACATGCATGCACACAATAATGGTACTATTAGTCTTCCTTTTCTGATTACTTCTTATGAAGCTAGAGATAGGAACAATGCTGCTTGGATCAAAACTATCACCTTCTGCTTGTATGCTCAGTTTTTACTAGTGTCTTCTCATGGAGATGTTGATGTAAGAATTATCAGTATTTTGGAACAAGTAGAAATGGGAGCTAATCCTATACCTATCATTCTTGCTAAAACTATCATTAGGTTAGATAATTTCAAAGTTCATAACCGACTCTCAAGCAGTTTGCTTCTCCTTCAGGTATGTAACCCTTTTTTTTTAGATTTGGTTACAGGAGAAGTTGAGTCTGCTTAATGCTCCCCCCAATGCTTTGGTTTATCAATCTCATCATTTACAGTCTCGTCCTTTGAAAATAAAGCACAAGCACGCTATAAATAAATGGATTGATTGGATGAAAGGCCTTGCTGATACTGAGATTACTTAGATTTTTCCTTGGTAGAGATTGAAATCCATGACCATCAACCTGTATGACTATTGTGTCCCTATTCCTAGGTTGCACTTTTTGAACTTTCTTTCTCCCTCATGCCTTGCCACCAGTATGGTCACCCCCAATTCAATTTGGCTGTTATAACTAACTTTGAAGGCTTCCTTTTAAGACAAGACTTTCTAGACAAAGTGAAGAACTTGGGGCCCCGTAGAGCTTCAAAGTGTCATATGCACCTGAACATGACTACTAATGACGACTACAAAGCTTGGGTTGTCATGCAATCTACAGAACCACCGGAACTTACTAGCTATAAAAGGACTCAAGTATTATTACATAAGTCATAAAGGAAAAAACAGAAACGAAAATAGCGGTCTTATAAGTTTGATTTCTTATGTTTTATTTTTCCTTAAAATCTTCATACTTTGTAATAAAGATAGAATATGCAATATTTAACAGTAATATTATTTCAATTTATTTCATTAATTAGGGTAAAAATTATTACATTTAATACATCATATGACATAACTCCTGTTATCAGCTAGTCCTTCCAGATTTTCTAATTGAACATTTTTTTTCACTTTTATTTCCCTAATTTCTGCCTAATCAGCCCTTTATGAGTTTTCTGATCAACGGGATCATCTCTTTTATTTTATTCCCTAATTTTTTCCTACTAGCACTTTGCAGGTTTTCTAAATAATGGGAATGTCCTAACTTTTGCCTAACTAGCCTTTTTAAGTTTTCTAGCCAGCGAACTTTTTTTTTAAAGGTAGTATTTCTTGAGATGATCCAGATATATTGGCTCAATGAACTCACTCCCTTCTAGATCTAATATCTTTGCAGCTCCTTTGGGCAAGATCGTCTTGACTAAATATGGTCCTTCCCAATTTGGTTTGAATTTTCCTCTCGGATCAAACACCATCACCCTTGCCTGTTTTAATACCGTATCTCCAGCTTTTATCTTTCCCAGCTTAATCCTTTTATTGAAAGCTCTTGCTATTCTCTTTTGATAAATCTGAGTATAAAATAGGGCATCCATCCTTTTCTCATTTAAAGAAACAAGGTGATTGAATCTCTTTTGTATCCATTCACTCTCAAGAATTTTTGCTTCCATAACGACTCTCAAGGATTTAATTTCCGTCTCTATGGGCAAAACCACTTCATAACCATATACTAACGAGAACAGAGTTTGTCTTGTAGTAGTGCGTGTTGTAATTCTGTATCCCCATAAAGCAAAAGGGAGATATTCAGACCAATCTTTATGCGTTTTCACCATCTTGGAGAGAATCTTCTTTATATTCTTATTAGCTGCTTCAACTGCACCATTAGCCTAAGGTTGATAAGGTGAGAACTTATGATGTTCAATCTTGTATCTCTACAATAATTCAATCATTTCTGCCTGGAACTGAATGCCATTGTCTATCACAACATGATGTGGGACCCCATACCTGTAAATGAGATTCTTCTCAATAAACCTTGCCATCTGTCTAGCCTTCAAGGTACCAAAGGACTCTGCTTTCATCCATCTAGAGAAGTAGTCAATTACAACTACTATATACTTATGCCCATTCAAAGTAGTTGGTTTTACTTCCCCTATTATATCTATTCCCCAGGCTATAAAAGGCCACGGAGATGTTAAACTGTTTAGCACTATAGGGGAAAGATGATTGAGGTTCCCGTGTACTTGACACTAATGACATTCTCTCACTACTCGGATACAGTCCCTTTCTATATTTATCCAATAATACCCTTACCAAACCATTTTCTTTACTAGAATCATCCCATTCATATGAGGCCCATAAACTCCTGCATGAATCTCTCTCATTACTTATTCTGCTTCATCCTTCTTAAGACATCTCAGCTGTATTCCATTCGGCATCCTTCTATACAATATCCTATCATGACTTGTATAATGGCGTGCAAGAACATGAAGAGCATATCTTTCTTTAAAAGTTGCTTCCTCTGGGTATTTCCTTTCCTTGATAAATCTCTGGATGTTGTAAAACCATGACTTTTCTTTTGGCCCTATCTGGACACTCTTGACTTGTTCCTCACCATAACACAGAGCTTTCATTTTTATTATAACCAAAGGCTTCATCATTGATCCCATCAGTTTATCCCACATTGAAGAAAGTGTTGCCAAGGCATCCACGATTTAATTCTCATCTCTTGGTAAATGCATGAAGAGACATTTAGTGAAATTCCTCATTAGCCCTTTTAAACATCCGATGTAAGATTTCAACCTCTCTTCTTTCACTTCCAACTCCACATTAGCGTAACTGATGACTAACATCAAATCTCTGTAAACCATTAGGTTTTTAGCTCCAATTGCTAGTGCTGCTTCCATGCCGTAGATGCACACCTTGTACTCAGCCATATTATTTGTGACCCTAAAGTCTAATTTTTTGGCCATTGGGATGGTTTCTTCTCCTAGTGTAACAAGAATTACTCCTAGCCTTACTTCTCTGTTATTCACAGCTCCATCAAAATAAAGCTTCCATTCATATTGTTCTATTGCTGTTAAGATCTCATCTGGAAACTCTAGATTCCACTGCTCATTTCCTTCGATTGCATTCTGGGCTAGAAATTTCGCTACTGCTCTTCCTTTGATGACCTTAGTAGTGATGTACTCTATATCAAACTCAGTTAAAAGTACCAGCCATCGAGACATCTTTCCAGTCAAAGCTGGTGTTTGAAACAAGTACCTCAAAGGATCTATCTTTGAGATAGCTTGTACTTTGCAAGACTGGAAATAATGCATTAGGTTCTTTGTAGCCCATATCATTATCAAATATGTCTTCTCCGCCAGATTGTACTTTTCTTCATATGGTAGGAACATTTTACTAAGATAATACATTGCGTACTCTACCCTTTCTGGTCCTTCTTGCACTAGCATTACCCCCATTGCCTTTTCTTCTAAAGCCAAATATAAGATTAAGGGTTTACCTTGCCTCAATAGTCTCAACATAGGCAAGTTAGCAAGGTATTCCTTAATCTTATCAAAGGCTTTCTGACATTCTTCATTCCATTGCACTAGCTGATTCTTCCTCAAGAGCTTGAAGATTGGATTACAAACCATGGTAAGTCTCGCAATAAACCTGCTGATGTACTATAGTTTTCCAATAAACCCTTGTACTTCCTTTTCCATTCTTGGTGTTAGCATCTCCTGAATGGCTTTAATCTTGTCTGGGTCAACTTATATTCCTCTGTTGCTAACTATGTGCCCCAATAACTTTCCAAAGGTTACCCAAATATGCATTTCTTCGGATTAAGCCTTAGTTATATCTTTTTATTCTTACTAGGAACTTATGCAAAGCCTCAAAGTGTCCCTCTCTTTTTTCTAACTTAACCATCATATCGTTGACGTACACTTCCACTTTCTTATGCATCATATAATGAAATAAGGTAGTGGCTGCTCTTTAATAAGTTGCTCCTGTGTTCTTCAACCCGAAGGGCATCACCTTCTAGCAATACGTCCCCCACTCCGTGATAAAAGCAATTTTGATATTGTTCATAACCGCCATCATCATCTGATTATAACCTGAGAACCCATTCATGAAGGAGTACATTGCACTAGATGTTACACTATCGACGATCACATCAATATGAGGTAAAGGAAAGTCATCTTTTGGACATGCCTTATTCATATCTCTGAAGTCTATGCACATTCAGACTTTTCCATCTTTCTTGGGAATTAGTACTATATTTTTCAACCATTGAGGGTATTCCACTACTTCTGAAAAGTTAGCCTGGATCTGCTTAGCGATTTCCTCCCTTATCTTTTCTGTCCACTCTGGCCTCAACCTACAAAGTTTTTGCTTAATAGGTTTAGCTTCTGGATATATTAGAATGTGATGCTTCATGATTTCTCTGTCTAACCCTGGCATATCCTCGTAGGACCAAGCAAATACTACCTTTCTTAGTGTTAATATTCTCTCAAATTTTTCTCTCTTCAGGAGTTAAATCATGCGATATAGAAATGCGTTTTGGTTGTTCATTTGTTCCCATGTTTAATGAATCTAATTGAATAAAATTAATTTCAAACATGCATGATCGATCATTATTAAAATGCATAAGACCATCAGGATCAACATCACACAAGTAAGCCAAACTAGAATTTATATCATTGACCATAGGAAAAATAGATTTTTCATCCTCAAACAAATCGGACGTTATTACATCAGTTTCTTCATAAAAAAACATCACTAAAACTATTATTAATAATGCTAGCTAAATCCTGTGATGGTTCTTCATTAGGTGGCAGACAAAGCAATTCTTCAATGTCCTCAGTTTTCATCTTTTCAACAACTGTCTTCATCACCTTGTCTTTGTTGTCTTGTACCAGCCTCTCAACTATCAGCTTTTTGCAGATCTCAAACCCAGGGATATCCATACCAGCTATTTGGACAAGCTCCTTTTCACCAAGATAGAACTTCTCCTTTTTTTTATTTAACAAAGTTATCTTTCAAAGGTCCTACGTTCTTATTCAAAAACCTTCTTCTTGCCATTTTACTGCTAAATCCAACTCCAATATAACTCAATCCTCTTGTATCATCTTGGGTTTTAAAGTCTGGTAATTCTAGGATGCCTTTCTCATCTTTTCCCAGTCCTTGTCCAAGTTGATAATTCATCTACTTAATCATGCTTATAACCCTTGGATCTATTGTAATTCCCTTGGAGATCATGGCTATTTGGAAGCCAGGAGGAATAACTACTTACTTTTGACTATCCATAACTGCGGACACAGTCTTGTCCATACTCGCATCCAAAGTTACAACCTCTCCTTCATGTAGAAATTTAACCTTTTGATGCACAGTTGAAGGCACTCCTCCCAAAGCATGATACTAAGGCCTACCCAATAGCAAGGCATATGTGATAAGAATGTCTAGCACAGTGAATTCCACTATTGCTTCTATAGGCCCAATCTTCACAGGAGCCATAAATGTTCCCTCTACATTCCTCGTGCTATCATTATAAGCCCTGATTACAAGGTCTAACTTTGATAAATCCTCCACCTTCATTCCTAGATTGGGTAGGATCCATAGTGGGCAAACGTGAATTGCGGACCCATCATCCACCATCACATAATTGGTCCTTTTCTGTCTTACTTCAATTGGAATGAACAGAGCTTTATTATGATTTCTTCCTTTTATTGGTAGATCCTCATCAGAGAAAGTAAAAACCCCATGCTTTTTCTCTATAACCTTGGCCTCCTTTGCTTCAGGGGTAGCAGTAGTTTAAATGTTTATCTTAGTTAAAGCCTTAACTAGAGCTTTCCTGTGGCTACTTAAGTGCATCAAGAGCTCGCAAATGCTTACATTTGCTTTTTCTTTCTTGAGCAATTCAAGAATTAGGTCATCGTCATGTTCATCTGAGTCTTCTCCTTTAACAGCTTCTTCTCTCTCTATAGTTTTCTCTGTTGGTGTAATATCCCGTGTTTTTAAATAGTTTTATACTGCATCGGGATATGCAGTGTTAATAATTTTTGTATATATTTATGATATTTTATGAGTTGTTATTTAATTAAAATTGATTTTTAATTTTTTTATATTATTTTAAGCACTTTACGTAAAATTTTCCCCGGACTTGCATTTTCAGGAAAATTGACACGTAAATTATTTATTATTAATTATTTTAAATAGATTTCCGGACTTGCATGAGCTCATATATATTTTTAAAGTACTAAATAACGTATATATATGTATTTATTTATTTAACTAGGGTTTAATTAATTACCTTAATATTTATTTTATTATTTATTAATTAGTTTTAATATTATTTACTTAATTGTTTTTAGTGTATAAATTATTAAAAATATTAAATTATATGTGTGTGGTGTATATTTAATGTGTGTGAGTTTATATTATTTTAATATATAGTGTAAATGTATATATATATATATACATATACATTTATTATTTAAACAAAATATAAAGTTTGAGTTATTTACGAGTTTGCCATTCTTCCTTCTCCTTCTTCCCGATCGTCCTCCTCGTCGTTCCGCCGTCTGTCACACCGTTCCCTTGCCATCGATGTGCCTCCCGGCGTGCCACCTCCTTCCCCAGCCTTCCCCATCGCCAGCAGAGCCCATTTCCGGCGTCAGGAAGCTCGTTTTGGCCGGAGAAGCCGAAAGTTGAATCACCGTCGTTCACAGTGTTTTCGGCCACCGTTTTCGATACCTCTGGTCTCTATCTTCTCCTTGAGCTCCGGTGAGTGTGATTCCAAGCTTTGTTTCACTTAAAATGGTCTAGATTTGCCCAGGTTTCGATTTTTGTAATTTAGCCATTTTAGGGTTTTTAATTTTTTTTGACCTTCAATTGATTGATTCATGAAAAATTCCTTCACAAAAGTTGTTCCTCTTAGCTTAATCTTCATGTGTGAATTTTTGTAGAATTTTTGGAAATTATTTTGAGTTTTGGGTATTTTTGAATATTTCATTATTATTTTCTAATTTTCGAGAATTAAACATTGAAATTGTGTTTTATGATAAATATAGGTGTTTAAATGAATTATAGAAATTTATTTGGAATTTTTATGAATTTCTATGTATTTATTTTGAATTTAATTAGTTTATGTAATTTTGGAAAAATAGGGTTAATTGTGTTTTTAATTGAAATTAATTAGTTAATTGAGTTTATTTATTGATATTATTGATAAATATGTTGAGAAAAATAATTTTGTGCAATTATATTATTTTTGGTGAATTTTTGGAGTAATTTTAGTATATTTATATATATAGGAGCATTTTGGTAATTTTACCCTAAATTGACTAAAAATGTAATAATAGTTATTTAAGGTATAAAAATGATTTCTACAAATTATTTAGTATTTTTAACTAATTAAAACTATTTTTTCATAAATTATTTTCAATTATATATATAATAATATACGATTTTTCTAAATAAATGAGTTTTTATCGGTTTTTACTGTGTTTTAGGATTAATTACGTAATTTATACTTATTAAATGTATTTTTAGTATATAAGGGTATTTTCGGTATTTTTATATTGTTCTGTGAATTGTGAACCTCGGTCGGTGAACTGTAGTTTGGAGTCCAACCAAGGGGTTGTGATTGTAATTCTGTGTCTATTTTTTGAAGTGTGTTTCTTTGCAGGGCCGGCTCTACTCTTTGAGTAGAGAGATGTCCGTTTTACAGGGGAGGTTCTATCGGATTTTTGATAGAATTCTCGTAAAACGTGATATCCGGTCGGATTCTGATTTTTTATTCTGAGTCTAATATTCTAGATCGAGTTTCTAGGATTTTCTATTAGGTTTATTCTGATGTCTGTTATTATTGTTTGTTTAGTTGCGCCAAGACCGAGGCCTAGTGGACCAAGCCCATCGGACCCATCTCAAGGAGCGCACTAATTGTGAGTTATTGTTCTATATATATATGTTTTAGGGTGCATGATTTAGAAATGTATGTTTTATTTTGATTAATTATGCATAAATAATTCAATTAGTATTTAAGTTTATTTTTAGTTTATTTTGATTTATCTTTAGTTTATTTTCGGTATACTTTCAATTATATGCATGATTTGCTAATAAAATAAGTTTAAAATGTTTTTGAATATATTTCTAGTTTATTTCGTAATCTATCTGGATTTTCTTTGACGTATATATACTCGAAATATACCTGGTTTATTTTTTGTATATTTCTAGTATATATATAATTTATGTTGCTATTTTATTCAATTCATGCATCATTTACTTTTATGAATGTATGCTTTATATTTTAATGAAGGATATCGATAGAACGTGCTACCTAGTGGGCAGCACTAGGACCGAGTACGTACCGGTACGCTTATAGCATTTAGGCTATATTACTAACCATTTGTGGATATTTATTGGATATGATTATTTGATGTGTGATATGATTTGGGAGTGTGATTGCTGGAGCTCGGTTGACCAAGTGTCTCGGGGCCAATTACACTGACAGTCAGACTGCTGGAGCTCAATTGACTTAGTGTCTCGGGGCCAGTCTACTGTCCAAATGGATCAAGTGATTATATTGGAATAAGTGAGCCTGTGTGACTAGAGTGTTGTCTAACACTGTTTTGAGGTTTCGATTTTCTAGGGTTCTATTTGATCCTTCATAAACTGTGATTTTCAATAAAAATATATTAAATGATTTTTATTGCATTTGTGTGTAATTGCTTGTATACATACATATTATATATACTTTTGACTTTGTGCATTGGCATTTAGTATGCATGTATATATACTATAGTAATTCACTCAGTGAGGTCTGACTCCCCTCCGTTGACTATTTTCTAGGAGAGTCATCGTCTTCAGACCTCAGTAGCAGGCCTGTACGCCGGATTTCTTCCGCTCCGGCTTCTTTGTGTAAACTGCTTATCTGAGTTTTATTTTATAATCTAGACACTGCAGCAGTTATGGTCGACTGTGAGATTGTTATATTATATTTGTATGAGTTATGTATTTTAATAAATTGAACTGGATTTGTATTAAAAGAGTTTATTTATATATGAGATGAGGATTTGATTTAAATCCCGTGATGGTGGATTATTATTTTAATATTTATGATTTTATTCCGCTGCATAGTATTTTACTTAAATGTGTTATTATTATTATTATTGCATGTTTTATTTATTTTTTTTAGGCTTGCTACGGGTTCCGGATTCAAAAGAATTCCCATTCCCTAGCGCCGGTCATGGCCCTTATTTTGGGTCATGACAGTTGGTTTATAATCCTTCCCACTTCTGGTAACATGAATAACTTTGGGATTAGCAAGCTATACATTATATCTTTCAGTGCCTTCCTTATCAAAATTATACCAAATATTAATAGCCCCAATAATTCGATCCTTCTTTCCATCTTTCTATACTTCAACCATGCATTTCTCCTTTTTGACTAGCAACTTTTTATCATCGAACTCATCACCTCATCCTATAGGCTCAATTGTATCAATGGATATGTCAAAAGAACGTAGAACAAAACACCTTACAATCAAACTTGCCTGAGGGCTGACCCAGCAAGTCTTCTACTCTTTCCACATCTTTAGGGGCACTAGCAGATTTCTTATTAGCTTTAAGGTTTAGATCCTTAAAAGAGTTTAGCACTTCTTCTTTGCTTACTCCTGAGTTGATCATTATGGTTATTGGAGCTGGCATGTTTCGGTAATTTGGGAAAGGATTATTTTGGGTGTTTTGGTTTGGATTTAATTTTTCAAGGTCTGTGATTTTTCCAAAATCTATGAGGTTTTGGATTTCGTGTTTAAGGCATATGTAAGAATCAGTTGGATGACCAAAAACTTAATGAAACTTGTAGTAACTATTTGGGTCGAAGCCAGGGAGATTTTGGTTTGGTGGTTTAGTGGGGGTTAAAGGTCTAAGGAGGCCTTTTTGGTTGAGACGGTCTAGGACTTTGGATAAGGTTTAGTTAAAGTTTGAGAATCTCCTAGGTTGTTGGATAATATGAACTCCTACAACTCGGCTAGTATTTCCTTGTTATGTGCCCCTAGTTAGGTAATTTCTTACTCTAGTGTTCTTAGTGACCTTTTTTTCTCATTTTCGATCTCTTCAGCTTGCAACCCATCATCGTAAAGATCTACAAATGTCTTAGGATTCATCATTTGCAGCCTCTCAACTAGATTAGGTAGCACATTTCAGACTATCATCCTCACCTGGTCCATCTCGGCCAGTTTATTCTTCATTAGTCCCGCCTTGTTTATGAACCTGGTTAGAAAATTTGAGAATGAATCATTGGGCTTCTGCTTGGTCAGTTCTAGATCCCTTATAGACACTTTAAGCCTCGTGTTGTAGTTATATTTCTTTAGAAAAGCAATGCACAACTCTCTCCAGTTTGCACGGATAGACTTCTCCAACCCACAATACCAATTGACAATCATACCCTCCAATGACATTACAAATAGCTTGGTAACTATGGATAAAGGAGCCTTAGTGGTGCTCATGGTAGTTGTGTATTGACTAAGGTGAATTCTCAGGTCCCCAGTACCATCAAACTTCTATAGCTACGGCATCTTAAATTTTTCAAGCAATTTATCCTCCCCGAATTGCATCATATTATCAAAATCAAATGAGTATCCAATGCCCTAACCTCTCATCAATTACTCCATCTTAGACATTTTCTGAGTCAGTGCTTTCATCTACTTGGATTTCGGCTCTTTCACTTGCTCAACTGATTCCCTTTTTGCTTTTTCAACTACATAACTCTCAACATCCTCGAGTTTCATTTTCCTAGCATTGTCATTATTAGCAGGTAGTGTACCCATAGCATGTGGATTGGCCATAACAGGAGGTGTAGCAATAGCAGGTGGTGGCATCAATCCGGCCAAAGCCTGTCTTAACTCATCTTGCATCATTGCTCTCATGTCATCCATCAATGCCCTTTAACATCCTCTAGGGTCCAATTTCCTCCTTTTTATTGTTCCATTTCTTCAGCTTGTTTTAGTTGTGCAAATTCTAGGTAGAGTGGATTGATGGGACTTCTTTCCAGTCTACTAAGGATCTTTTTCGAGATCGATTGCAGACTCAAATTAGTTCTCACTAGTCTGCCACCCTTTTGACTCCAGACACAGGAAGACCAGGATGAATCTATGATGGCTGAAAGACAAATGTTAGTATGATGCATGAGATGCATGTATGCATGATGCACGTGCTATACAACAGGTAGCAAGTAACAAGTTAGGTATACATACATCCTTCCAACCTTATTCCTCCCACACACGTATTCAATGGTGAGTCTCTTTTCCTAGGATTGTTGGTCTTGGTCTTAATATCAACAGGGGAAATTAGGGACCGACGTGCATGCCAAATCTCTCTTAAAGTAGTAAAATATAGAAACAATATTTCTAGGTATAAAAGCATAGCCTAATCTTTATTAGTCTTGATGAGCTTCTAAAGTATAAGCTTGGGCCTTTATAGATAAAAATACCTCATGGCAACAATCACAAGAAATTTGGGTAGATCTTAGGGGAAATAACTAAGCCATTATATGTGAAAATTCAAGGTTCCCTTAGCAAGATGCCTTCCTTTAAGACTTGAGTTACAAGCCAAGGTCATAGGGGCCTGACATCCTTTGAAAACTTGAGAGAAGACTACCCCCCTTAAGGACTTGGGTTACAAACTCTGGTCAGATGAGCCTGGTAATCTCTCTTGAACCGAGTTAAGGCTAAAAGTGATGGTTAGCCAATTTACAATCCCATGAAGTTAGTGGAATCATGGAACCATAAACCAATGCCATCGGTTAATAAGGACATGAAAAATGAATACAAGAATAAAATAATTATAAAGAACACAAGTAGAATCAGTATCTTTTATCCCCAGTGGAGTCGTCACTATAGACAGTGGGGTTTAAAGCACATCCAAGATTTTAGCAACCGCGACACTGTTTGAGCTCAGGGCTCTAGAGAACACACTAACCACTATCATAAAGACATGGCGTGGAGAAGAGGAGTCGCCACCCAGGGTAATAATTATGACAAATCAAAAAGGTCGTACTCAATTCCCTAAAAGAAAGTTAGCACCACAACCAGGAGATTCTGAGTACAAAATACCAACTTCTTTCAGTCTCATGTTCTTTTAGAATTACTTTATGAATTACTATTTTATCCTCTATTTACATGCAATTTCATATAAACCCTTATAATAGCAATTAACTTGAAGGCAAACTAGTCATGAAAATACAAGTAAATAATGCATTCATTTAAACATATAATCCCTAAATTAGTCTAATATACATGGATTTTAATTAAATGAGCAAAATCTAAATTTTTTAATAAGTGAGCCTAAAGACTAATTCCTTTTCATTTTAATTAGATAAAGCTAAGTCAATTTATTTTAATTCTAAAAATGGGCCTAAATCTTCAATTTATGGAGGTATTTAAATTGATGGGCCTAATTCTACATGTTTTAATTCTAAGGTGATCTTCAATCTATAAATTTTATAAAAAAAAAAAGCTTTAATTTAAGTGGGCTAAGTCTAATTAATTAAATTAAATTAAGTGTACTTATGTCTAATTTACTAAATGGGCCTAAATTATCTCTACCCTAATTTCTAATTAATTATAGGCCTAAAATGCATTTTAATTAATTAAACATTAAAAAACCTACATTTAAATGGGTTAGAATTTAATATCAGCTTAAGGCCCAAAACACATAAAAACAAATAAACAAGCCCAAAACAAATAAAACATATCAAACAATTAAATTAAAGATCAAACAACTAATTAAATTAATTCTTTCTAAAAAATCCTAATTTTTATTAACATGCAATCCTAAATTAAATCTACTTCCTCCATTGATTTTAATTAATTATCCGATTGAAACCCTAATTTTACTAACCAATTAATTAAAATAAGCATACAATCACACACATAATTCCACTATTCCCACTATTCGGGCTATTACAATAATCTATTAAAAATAATAATAAAAATAATTAATACAACCCCAAAAACATAAATAAAATAAAGCGATAAATAAAAAATAAAAAAATCTATAAACTATATCTCTAAAACGTCTTATCCATGGCATTCCAAGAATCATTTATGGATTTAATTCTCCAAGTATGATCATCATATAGTTTTCTCCATAATCACCATAAAAATAAAAATAAAAAAAATTATAATTAGTGAATCAATAATAAAATAATATTAAAATAAAATAAATAAATAAATCAAATCAAATAGAACAAGGAGAAGATGATGTTTATGGATGATTTTAATTGAGTGCTCCTCATATTTTATAAAATCACCACTCTTTATAGGTTTTCGAATATTGTTCTTTAAAAATTCTTCAAAAATCTTTCTTTAAGCAATTAAACAAAGAATTTTTGTAGAGAATGTAATACTCCTTTTCTTTATTCCTTTTTTTTTTCCTTCGTTCTCTCCTCCTCTCTTTTCTTTTTTTTCTCTCTTTTCTTTTGTTCTTTCCCTTCGTTTTCCTTTTTGCCTTCTCTTTTTCTTTCCTTTACTCTACCTTTTTTCCTTTCCGCCCCTTCCCCTATTTTCAGAGCCAAAACACTCCTTATATAGGGATACATCTTCAAACTCTAGTTATAAATTGATTCCTAAAAGATTTCTATTTCCTTAAAAATATTATCAAAATAATTTTAAGAGAATTTCATACCAATTAGGACTCAGGAAAAGTCTAGAAAATTCGAGAACCAAGGGTGGAAGAGGTCTAATTCCGATCGGAATTGTGTAATTCCAATCGAAATTGTGTAATTCCGATCAGAATTAGTTTAATTCCTATCATAATTACATAATTCTAATTGGAATTAATGTAATTCCGACCACCTTTTTCTTTTTAACTTTTAATTATAAAAAGGTCCTTAAAAGAATTTAAGTTTTGCAATTATGTCCTTAAAAAGCATTGCAATTTAGTCCATGAAAACATTAAATCCTTTCTTTGAAAAATGCACTCAAACCTCTGAAGTTTTAAAGTTCAAGTATTGAAAACTTATTCATGACATTTTCATCATTGGAGTCTTTTGTCGCATCCATTACTCTTCATCCCAAAATTGGGTGTCTACAGTCATGTTTTACGAGAATTCTATTGAAAATTCGGCAGAGTCTCCTCTATAAAATGGATGTCTCTCTACTAAAAGTAGATTTAATCCTATAAACAAACACACTTCTAAAACCACAAATGCACAACACCTCAGGTTAGGACCCCAAACTACATAATTTCCCAACCGAGAATCACAATTCACAATAAAAATTAATATTTAATAATAATATAATAAAAATCATTAAAATCCATAAACATCAATAATAAACCACAATATAATATATTTAAATGACAAAAATAATAAAGCTAATTATTTTTCAAATTAGTTAATAAAATCTCAAATAAATTATATAATATTAATAAAATTTCAAATTTTTAATTATTCAAAATTAAATAGTAAAATTCACATTTAATTATTTAAATAGTTCACATATATAATAAAATAGTTCAAAATTCATTTAATCACAAAAATAGTAAGTAAATTTATTATTTGAATATATTTTTGAAAATTATCATTAATTAGTTAAAAATAGTAAATAATTTGTAAAAATTAGCTTAATACTATTTATTATTCCAAAATTATTCAAAACATACTAATTAACCATAATTTCAATTAAAACACCAAATTCACCAATTTATATTAATTTTTCCAAAAATTAATTTTTCATATAAACTTTCGAAAATTCATAATAAATAATTAGGATATAATTTTCATAAGCTTCCTTCACAAATTATATTCCAAATATCATAAAAAATTTATTAAAAAATATAAAAATTTTCCAGCGAGGGTCACCGAAATAATGACTCGTCAGAAACTGAAATACCCAAAAATCAAAATAATTTCAAAAAATTCAACAAAAATATATTTGGAAAGCTTAACCTACAAAAAACAACATTTCTAAAAACACAAAATCTAAATCACAAAAAGTAAAGCTCAAAGAAATTAAAAACTAAAAGTTGACCTGTCACGACCTAAAACAGGGGGTCATGACCAGCGCTAGAGAACGGGAATTCTTTCGAATCCGGAACCTGTAGCAAGCCTTAAAAAATAAAAGCATGCAATATATTAAAATAAATAAAATATTATGCAGCATAAATTTAATCTCAAATATAAAAGTAATAATTCCTCAACTCATTTAAATAACATAAAATCCATCTCATATATATAATAAAATCTTTAAGTACAAATTTTTGGTTTAAACTTCTGAAATTTAAATTGCATACATATATAATAAATACAGCTCACTGAAACAACTACTGCAGTGTCTAGAATACAAAATAAACTCAAGTAAGCAGTTTACACAATAAGGCCAGAGCGGAAGAAATCCGGCGTATAGGTCTGTTACTGAGGTCTGAGGACGAAAACTCTCCTGAAAAAGAAATCAACGGAGGGGAGTCAGACCTCATTAAGTGAATTTTTATAATGTATAGACATGCATAACTAAATGTCAAATGCAGACACTCAACATAATATATATATAATAAATATATATACAGGCAAATATACACAGATGCTGAAATCACTTTATATAATACTAAAAAATATTCGTTTATGAAGGATCAAATAGAACCTTAAATGATCGTAACCTCAAATAGTCTTACACAACACTCTAGCCATACAGACTCACTTATTCCAAATAATTTCACTTAATCCATTCAGACAGTAGACTAGCCCCGAGACACTAAGTCGACCGAACTTCAGCAGTCTGACTGTCAGTGTAATTGGTCCCGAGACACTTGGTCAACCGAGCTCCAGCAATCACACTCTGAAATCACATCTCACATCAATCAGATCAATCAACAAGTCAAAATCCACCAATAGGTTAGCAATTTAACCTATAATCTATTGTCGTACCGATACGTACTCGGTCTTAGTGCTGCCTACTAGGTAGCACGTTCTATTGATATCCTTCATTAAAATAAACTCATACATTCGTAAAATAAATGATGCATGATATTAATTTAAATGGCAATATAAACCATATATATACTAGAAATATACCAAAATAAACCATGTATATTTCGAGTATATATATATCAAATAAATTCAGTTCAATTATAAAATAAATCAAAAATAAACCATATATATACTTAAAACAATTTAGGTATGAATCAAAGGTAAAGCATGCATTTAATTCAAAATATACCAAAAATATACTAAAAATATACCTAAGCATTTATTAAATCATTTATATATAATTCATACAATTAAAACATATATTTCAAAAAAACATGCAACCTAAATACACGTTTATATAAAATAACAACTCACAGTTGTGCGCTCCACGAGACGGGTCCGACGGGCCTGGTCCACTAGGCCTCAGTCTCGACGCAATTAAACAATCAAATCACAATACAAGAATCAGAACAAATCTAACTTAATTTTTGGAAACCCGATCTAGAATTCTACACACAGACAAGGAATAGGAATTTGACCAAATGTCATGTTTTACAAGAATTCTACCGAAAATTCGACAGAACCTCCTCTGTAAAATGGACATCTCTCTACTTAAAAAGTAGAGCCGGTCCTGCAAGAAAATACACTTCGAATACAAAATATATACACAACCCCTCAATCGGATTCCCAAACTACAATTCCACTGACCGAGGTTCATAATTCACAAGTTATACACAAAATACATTAAAATTCCATAAATACCAAAAATACCCTTTATATACCAAAATATAGAAATATACATATTTAAACACCAAAAATAATTATTTTACCAATAATTACTTAAAAACCCTAATATTAATATAATATATACATATATAACACACATAATAATATTAAAAATATAATATATTTACATAATTTAAATATTAAACCCTAATAATTATGATAATATATACATATGCATGTATATGTACATATTAATATACAAAATACTAATTATGCATGAAACCATGCAATTTAATAAAATAAAATAACTTTAATCAATATAACATTATTTAAATATTATTTCCCAAAATAATAGGCTTCAGGAAAAATTTTATGTGGAAAACTTTAAATAAACGTAAATAACGTTAATTATTAACAAAATAATTAAATAATCAAATATATATTAAAATTATTAATACTGCATATCCCGATACAGTATAAAAATATTTAAAAACATCGGGTTATTACATGACCTAACAAAAAATTTAAGAAAACTTACAAATGGGACAATCTAAACTTAAACCGAGCTTAGAATTAGCTTGCCCAGACCATGAGGATTCAAAAGAACCTAGAAACGCAAGCTGGAGCCATTGGAATCACCATCGGCGATGGACTGCACACCCGCTGCTGTTGCTGTTGCTATTGTTGTTCCTGCTGTTTCTGGCATTGGGCTGGCGTGCTAGAGGTGGCGAAAGGGAGAAGAGGAGGGGAGGTGATGGTGGTAGGTGGTAGCTGCAGGTGGACGCCGGTAAGGGCTAAGGTGGTTCTCTGAAAACCAAGAAGCAGGAGAAAAAGAAAGAAGAAAAGAAGAAAAAAGAGAAAAGGGAAGAAAAGTTCCTAAAATTTTTTTTGTCCTGACCCTTATATTTTTATTTTCTATATATATATTAGCTAACTTAATATGGATATACATATATATAACACTACACTAACACACATATAAAATAATAATACTAATAATAATAAAGACAATAATTGTAATGATAATAATAATAATGATAATAAAAATAACATTAATAATAATAATAATAATAATAATAATAATAATAACAACAACAACATTAATATTTTTAAATAATAATAACTTCCAAATAAATTCCTCTACGTGATAAAATATTTAACATAAAATAAATAAATACTATTTATAAATAATTATAATATATAAAAATATTAATGAACACTGCATATCCCAAAATAATTTTTAATAATTTAAAATATTGGGTTATTACAATCTTCCCCCCTTATAAAAATTTATCCTCGAATTTCAAATAAAAGTACAAAAAATAAGAATTCATCGAGGAAAGAGATGAGGGTAAGCCACCCGCATCTCGGTTTCAGTCTCCCAAGTGAGCTCCTCCACTTTATTATTTCGCTATAACATCTTGACCATTAGAATTTGCTTCAAACGCAACTGTCAAACTTAATAGTCCACTGTCGCAACTAGCTCCTCCTCATACATCGGGTCTTCATTCATTTCCACACTCTCAGGCTGCAACACATGTAAAAGGTCTGAAATACACTTCCTCAGTATCGAGATATGGAACATTGGATGCACTAGAGACAAATTCGGAGGCAAAACCAACTAATATGCAACCATGCCCACTCTCTCTAGAATCTCGAACGGTCCAATATATCTCGGTGTTAATTTCCCCTTCTTACCAAATCTCATCACACCCTTCATTTGAGACACCTTCAAAAATACAAAATCTCCAACCTAAAACTCCACATCTCTGCACCTCGGATCCATATAGCTCTTCTGTTTGCTAGCTACGGTCTCTAATCTCCTTCTGATCACAGTAACCTTCTCAGCTACATCCTGAACCATCTCAAGTCCAGTCAACACTCTCTCTCTAATCTCATCCTAACACATAAGGGATCTACACTTCCTTTCGTACAAAGCCTCATACAGTGTCACCTTAATACTACTATGGTAGCTATGATTATATGCAAACTCTATTAGTGGAAAATGATCATCATAGCTACCTCCAAGATCCAATACACACATCCTCAATATATCTTTAAGTGTCTGGATCATCCTCTCAGACTGACCATCTGTCTAACGGTGAAAAGTAACACTGAAATCAAGCATGGTGTCCATTACTTCCTATAACTTTTGCCAAAACCAAGAGGCAAACACTGAACCTCTATCAAATACGATGGACACAGGTACTTTATGAAGGTACACAATATGCTTAACATACAGCTTAGCCAACTTAGCTACAGAATAAGTGGCTTTAACTAGTAAGTAGTGAGTTTATTTGGTTAACCTATCCACAATCACCCAAATGGAATCGTATCCATCTTTCAAACAAGGTAACCCAACCACAAAATCCATAACAACTATCTCCCACTTCCACTCAAGAATAGGAAGAGGCTGAAGCTTCCCAAAAGGCTTTTGATGCTCAGCTTTCATATTATAACACATCAAGCACTTAGATATAATCAGCTACATTCTTCTTCAATCCATCCCATCAGTATAATTCTCAGATGCTATGGTACATCTTAGTAACACTTAGATATACACTATAAGCTATAGAATGCGCTTCTTTAAGGATCTCGTCTCTTAAATTATCCACATCAGGCATGTATGATCTACCATTGATCCATAAAATACCTTCATCATTCAGTGTAAAATCAGTGAACTTTTCTGCATAAACATTCTCCTTAAGCTCTACTAGAATAGGATCTCGACCCTGAACTACCTTAATCCTATCTCTCAACACTAATTTGACTTTGAATTGAGCTAGCAATCTACCTGATCCACTAATCTTCATTATCAAACCTTAATCCACTAACTCATGTAACTCTTGGATTAACGGTCTCCTCTCCACACTCATATGATCAAGACTACTTAAGGACTTCCTACTCAAAGCATCTACTACCACATTAGCCTTGCATGGATAATAAAGGATATCGTAGTCATAATCCTTCAGGAGCTCTAACCATCTTCTTTACCTCAAGTTCAGATCTCTCTACTGAAAAATGTACTTCAAGCTCTTGTGATCAGTGAAAATCTCATAAGTCACCCCGTATAAATAATGTCTCTAAATCTTGAGAGAAAAGATCATTGTAGCCAACTCTAGATCGTGAGTAAGATAATTCTATTAATACTTCTTCAACTACCTTGAAGCATAAGCTATCACCCTACCATTCTGCATTAACACACAACCTAAGCTGACTCTGGAGGCATCACAATACACAGTAAACTTATCTTCTCTATTAGGCAAAGCCAAAACTGGTGCTATGGTCAACTTCTCCTTCAATAACTAAAAACTGTTCTCATAAGCATCTAACCATACAAACTTCACATTCTTCTAAGTTAGGCGAGTCATAGGAGCTGTAATTCTCGAGAAATCCTTCACAAATCTCCTATAATACCCAGGCAAACCCCTAAAACTCTGAATCTCTATGACTGTCGTCGGTCTAGGCCACTCAAACACTACCTCAATTATCTATGGATCAACCTGAATATCGTATTTCTTTAAACACCATGTGTCCAAAGAATGCAACACTCTCCAACCAGAAATCATACTTCTAGAATTTAGCATAAAGTTGATGTTCTCTTAGTGTCTATAGTACTGTCCTCAAGTGATATACATGCTCCTCCATACTCTTTGAATACACCAGTATATCATCAATGAAGACTACCATAAATTGATCCACATATAGTCTAAATACCCTGTTAATCAAATCCATGAAAGCAGTTGGTGCATTAGTCAACCCAAATGACATCACCAGAAACTCATAATGGCCATATCGAGTGTGGAATGCCATTTTAGGAACATCGGCCTCAATGATCTGCAACTGATGATAACCTGACCTCAAGTCAATTCTGGAAAAGAACTGTGCACCCTGAAGTTTATCAAACAGATCATCTATCCTTGAAAGAGGATACTTGTTCTTCACCATCACCTTATTCAACTCCCTATAATTTATGCATAGTCTCAATGTACCATCCTTCTTCTTTACAAACTAGACTAATGCACCCCAAGGAGAAATATTATGTCTAATGAAACCCTTATCTAGCAAATCCTACAACTGTTCCTTCAACTCTGCATGAGCCATTCTGTAGGGTGGCATCAAAATAGGAGTTATACCTGGGACCATATCTATACAAAATTCAATCTCTCTGTGAGGTGGTAAACCTGGTAACTCTTCAGGAAAAACATCAAAAAATTCACAAGTAACTAAAACATCTGTGAGAGATAACTTATCCACTGAAGTATCTCTAATAAGTGCCAAGTATCCCTGACAACCTTTCCTCAGCATCTTCCTAGTCGTGATAACAGAGATGAGATTCTGAGGTGCATAACTCTTATCACCCACAAACTTAAACTCTTCTTCATCCGAAATTCTAAAAATCACCTTTTTACTCTGACAATCCGCAATGACATAGTGATGAGATAAACAATCCAAGGCTGGTCCCTCAATAGACAGCTCGACTATTATAATCCACTGATACTCGGTGTGAGCGGTCTGAGTCCTCATCTCAATGGCATGCAGAACATCTAGAGGGTCTGACATCCCATTAAAAGAAATCTGGCTGACTCTGGCATAAAACAATAGGGCCTCAGGGTCAAATATACCCTGCTGATAAATAGTTTGCATCTGCGGTGCAAGTAGAGGTATATCAGCTTCCTCGAACTATGGCTATATAAGTTCCTCATCTTGTAGATCTCTCTGCCTATGAAGACTTGCCACTCCTCGAGGTCTACCTCTACCTCTGCACCTAATTGGTGGCTCTAGAGGTAAAACCTCATCCTAAAAGGACTCATCATCCTCGGCCTCAACGACCGATGGAGTGACACACACTCACTTCCTCATTCTGAAAAGACAAAAACCAACAAGATTCAAATAAAACAAATAATTAACAAACATCAAACATATGTCCTAACGATCATGCAGAAAACTAAATCTAGAAAAACTTATCAAAAACATAATCGAACCTAATTTACTGCAGTAGTTTTAAAGAAAACACAACTCTGAAAACCTAGGTCCACAACACTAATAACCTAGGCTCTGATACCAACTTTGTCATGACCCAAACAGGGAGTCATGAATCTGGAACTCGTAGCAAGACTTAAAAATAAAAACACATGCAATAATAATATAAAAATATACCAAAAATAAAATTTTATTTAATATAAAAGTAAATCTTTATATATTATACATAATAAAAATATTTCATACAATTGTCACGACCCAAAACAGGGGCCATGACCGGCGCTAGGGAACGGGAATTCTTTCGAATCCGGAACCCGTAGCAAGCCTAAAAATAAAATAAATCATGCAATAACAAAAATAATCATATAATATACAGCGAAAATGAAAATCATAAATATCACAATATTATTCACATCAACTGGATTTAAATCAAATCTCATCACATAGATATAAAATCTTTAATACAAATCCAGTTTCAATATATATAATACATCCCTTTTAAAATAAAATACATGTAATCCAATACTATAATTCACAACTACTGCAGTGTCTAGATAAAATAAATAAGACTCAAGTATATAATTTACACAAAGAAGCCAGGGCGGAAGAAATCCGGCGTATCGACCTACTACTGAGGTCTGAAGAAGTTGACTCTCCTAAAAAATAGTCAACGGAGGGGAGTCAGACCTCACTGAGTGAATTACTATAATATATATACATGCACACTAAATGACAATGCATACAGTCAATAATACATATCTAATATGTATATATACAGGCAAATTCACACAGATGCAGTAAAATCATTTTTATATATTTTATCTGAAAATCATCTTTTATGAAGGATCACATAGAACCCTAGAATATCACAACCTCGGAAAATAGTGTTAGACAACACTCTAGCCATACAGGCTCACTTATTCCAAATATATCCACTTAATCCATTTAGACAGTAGACTGGCCCTGAGACACTAAGTCAACCGAGCTCCAGCAGTCTGACTGCCAGTGTGATTGGCCCCGAGACACTTGGTCAACCGAGCTCCAGCAATCACACCCCAAACCACATCTCACACATATCAATAATCACATCAGATCAATATCCACAAATAAGTTAGTATTATAGCCTAAATACTATAGGCGTATCGGTACGTACTCGGTCCTAGTGCTGCCCACTAGGAAGCACGTTCTATTGATATCCTTCATTAATAAATAAATCATTCATTCACAAAAATAAATGAGGCATGAATTTAAATGAAATAACAATATAAACCATATATATACCGGAAATATACCAAAAGTAAACATGGTGGCACACCGGACGGCACACCAACGGCGAGAAATCGACAGTAGCAACGACCGGACGGCGAGGGAAACGGTCGGGAGGGAGAAGAGGTTCGGGTGGCAGTTTCGTAAATAAACCAAACTTTATGATTTTGACAATTTTTAATGTATATATGTATTTATATATACTTTATACTATATAATAAAATAATATTAAATTACACACATAAAATTTAATATTTTAATAATTTATACTAAATAAAAATAATTAAATATCAATAAAACTAATAAATAATAAATAAAATATTAGGGTAATACTAAACCCTAATTAAATAAATATACACACACGTAGGCTTTATTTAGTATTTTAAAAATACGTATGAGTCCATGCAAGTCCGAAAATATATTTAAAATAATTAATATTAAAATATTTACGTGAAAATTTCCCCGAAAATGCAAGTCCCGGGAAAATTTTACGTAAAACACTGAAAATAATACACAGTAATTAAAATAGATTTTAAATACATATCAACTCGTAAAAATATCATAATATATATACAAAAATTATTGACACTGCATATCCCGGTACAGTGTAAAAATATTTAAAAACACGGGATATTACAGTCTTCCCCCCTTGCAAGAATTCATCCCCGAATTCCAGAAAACAAGATTACAGGATCAAGAAGGAAAGAGATACGGGTAAGAAGCTCGCATCTCAGTTTCAGTCTCCCACGTATGCTCCTCAACTCTATCGCTGCGCCACAGAACCTTGACCATCGGAATCTGCTTCGATCGTAACTGTCGAACTTGATAATCAACGATCGCCACAGGTTCTTCCACAAACGTCAAATCTTCACTCACTTCCACACTGTCAGGCTGCAACACGTGTGAAGGATCTGAGATATACTTCCTCAACATCGAGATATGAAATACTGGATGCACCTGTGACATACTCGGAGGCAAATCCAACCGATATGCAACAGTGCCAACTCTCTCCAGAATCTCAAACGGTCCAATGTATCTCGGTGCTAACTTACCCTTCCTGCCAAATCTCATCACACCCTTCATCGGAGATACTTTCAGAAAAATAAAATCTCCAACCTGAAACTCCACATCTCTGCGCCTAGGATCCGCATAACTCTTCTGTCTGCTAACTGTTGTCTCTAATCTTCGTTTAATCACGG
The DNA here is from genome assembly GCA_947683625.1 of Mallotus nudiflorus. Lineage (NCBI taxonomy): Eukaryota > Viridiplantae > Streptophyta > Magnoliopsida > Malpighiales > Euphorbiaceae > Mallotus > Mallotus nudiflorus. The sequence goes on from CANTUR010000304.1 coordinate 1,656,778, forward strand.
TGACTTTCTCTGCAGCATCCTGAACCATCTCAGGTCCAGTCAAAGCTCTCTCACCAATCTCATCCCAACTCAACGGGGATCTACACTTCCTTCCATACAAAGCCTCATACGGTGCCATACCAATGATGCTATGGTAGCTGTTATTATATGCAAACTCAACAAGCGACAAATGATCATCCCAGCTACCTCCCAAATCTAAGACACACATCCTCAACATATCTTCCAGTGTCTGGATCATCCTCTCAGACTGGCCATCTGTCTGAGGATGAAAAGCAGTACTAAAATCCAACCTAGTGCCCATCGCTTCCTGTAACTTCTGTCAAAAATGAGAAGTAAACACCAAACCTCTATCTGACACAATGGACACAGGTACTCCATGAAGGCACACAATATGCTTCACATACAACTTCGCCAATCTAGCAACTGAATATGTGGCTTTCACAGGCAAGAAATGTGCAGACTTCGTCAATCTATCAACAATCACCCAGATGGAATCGTATCCATCCTTTGAACGAGGTAAACCGACCACAAAATCCATAGCTATCCTTTCCCACTACCACTCGGGAATAGGAAGAGGCTGAAGCTTCCCAGAAGGCTTCTGATGTTCGGCTTTCACTTGCTGACATGTCAAGCACTTAGCAACATAATCAGCGACATCTTTCTTCAATCCATCCCACCAGTATAGATCTCTGATACTGTGGTACATCTTAGTGACACCTGGATGAACGCTGTAAGCCGTAGAATGTGCTTCCTCTAAAATCTCCTCTCTCAAATCATCCACATCAGGAACACACAGTCTACCACTGATCCACAACACACCATCATCATCAAGTGTGAAATCAGTGAACTTCCCTGCTCTGACATTCTCTGCAAGCTCTTCCAGAATAGGATCTCGGCTCTAATCTGCTTTACTCCTATCCCTCAGTACAGATCGTACTTTAAACTGAGCTAGCAGTCCACCTGATCTACTAATCTTCATCATCAGACCTTGATCCACCATCAGATGCAACTCTTGGATCAATGGTCTCCTCTCAACACTGATGTGAGCAAGACTACCTGAGGACTTCCTACTCAAGGCAGCTACTACCACATTAGCTTTACCTGGATGATATAGAATCTCACAGTCATAATCCTTCAATAATTCCAACCATCTTCTCTGCCTCAAATTCAAATCTCACTGCTGGAAAATGTACTTAAGGCTCTTGTGATCAGTAAATATCTCACAAGTCACCCCGTACAAATAATGTCTCCAAATCTTCAAAGCAAATATCACTGCAGCCATCTCAAGATCATGTGTAGGATAGTTCTGCTCATGCTTCTTCAACTGCCTCGAAGCATAGGCTATCACCCTTCCATTCTGCATCAACACACAACCAAGACCAATTCTAGAGGCATCACAGTAAACTGTGAACTTATCCATACTATTAGGCAAAGCTAATACTGGCGCTGTGGTCAACTTCTCCTTCAACAACTGTAAACTATTCTCACAAGCTTCTAACCACTCGAATCTAACATTCTTCTGAGTCAAGCGAGTCATAGGGGCTGCAATTCTGGAAAAATCCTGCACAAACCGCCTATAATACCCGGCTAAACCCAAAAAACTCTGAATCTCTATAACAGAAGTAGGTCTAGGCCATTCAAATACTGCCTCAACCTTCTGTGGATCAACCTGAATACCTTCTTTAGACACTACGTGTCCAAGAAAAGAAACACTCTCCATCCAGAAATCACACTTCGAGAATTTAGCATAAAGCTGATGATCTCTCAATGTCTGTAGTACAATCCTCAAATGATATACATGCTCTTCCATACTCCTCGAATATACCAGTATATCATCAATGAAGACTACCACAAACTGATCCACATACGGTCTGAATACTCTATTCATCAGATCCATAAAAGCTGCTGGTGCATTAGTCAAACCAAAAGACATCACCAGAAACTCATAATGGCCATATCGAGTGCGAATTGCTGTCTTAGGAATATCAGATTCACTGATACGCAGCTAATGATAACCCGACCTCAGGTCAACCTTAGAAAAGAACTGTGCACCCTGTAGCTGATCAAACAAATCATCTATCCTCGGGAGAGGATACTTGTTCTTCACTGTCACCTTATTCAGCTCTCTGTAGTCAATGCACAATCTCAGGGTACCGTCCTTCTTCTTCACAAACAAGACTGGTGCACCCCAAGGAGAAATACTAGGTCTGATGAAACCTTTATCCAACAACTCTTGCAATTGTTCCTTCAACTCTTTTAACTCTGCAGGAGCGATACGATAGGGTGGCATAGATATAGGAGTAGTACCTGGTACCACATCTATACAGAACTCAATCTCTCTATGAGGTGGTAAACCTGGCAACTCCTCGGGAAAAACATCAGGAAACTCACAAGCAACAGGAACATCTGCGAGCAATAACTTCTCCACTGACGTATTCCTGATCAATGCCAAATATCCCTGACAACCTTTCCTCAATAACTTCCTAGCTGAAATAGCAGAAATAAGATTCTGAGGTGCTGAACTCCTATCACCAATAAACTTAAAATCTTCTTCACCAGGAATTCTAAAAGTCACCTCCTTATTCCTGTAATCTACCACGGTGAAGTGCTGAGATAACCAATCCATTCCCAAAATAACATCAAACTTCATCACATCCAGCAAAATCAAATCAGCGGGTAATTCTCTATCTCCTACGAGAACTGGACAACCAGAAAGAACAATATCGGTGTCCAAAGAATCGCTCAGAGGAGTGGCAACAGACAAAGAAAAAGCCATCCTCGAAGCTTGCCAACAAGATTTAGAAGCAAAAACAGGAGAAACAAACGAATGCGTGGCACCCGGATCAAACAAAACCCAAGCATCCAGGTAACAAATAGAAACAATACCTGCCACGACTGCATTAGATGCCTGAGCATCCTGCTGAGTCAGATGGAAGACTCTGGTCTGACCTCGACCTCCCTGCTGACTGGTAGAAGCCTGGCCAACACCTCTGGCACCTCCTCTAGTACCTCTACCACGACTCTGCTGTGGAACAAACTGAGTGGAACTCTGATGCTGGGCTGGTGGCAACTGAAATGGCACGGGTGCAGCACTAGCAATCGACTGCTGTGGGAATCGCAGAATCTGCTGCTGCTGATAACCGGAATAAGGACATGATCTGGCAAAATGTTTTATCTGCCCGCATCTGAAGCATGTCAGTGGTGTCAGATAACACGGTCCCTGATGGACTCTACCGTAAGTCTGACAAACACTGGCCGCTGATCCAGAACTACGACCACTGCTGCTGCTCAAAGCACCTGATCCGAATCTGAACGATCTACGCTGACCTCCACGGCCATGTCTACTGCTCCGATGCACTCGTTGCTGCTGCCTCTGACTCTGCTGAGTTGGACCTCGCTGCTGACTACTCGATCCAACATGAAAACTCGAATACGGAGTAGCCTGCAATCCACTCGACTGAACTCCCAGCTGGTAGTAATCAGGCATCGCTCCCTGCCTAACTAACCTCAGCTCAATCTCCTTAGCTAACTCGATCACAGACTCCAGAGTAAGACTTGCTGTAGACATACCAGCAAAAGCTGAACCCAAACCAGTAACGTAGGTAGTAACCGCGAAATACTGATCTCGCATCAGATCCTCAGCATATCTACCCAGACGAAGAAACTCTAGGGTATACTCCTCTACAGATCGATCTCCACGAGAAATACTAGTCAGTCAAAGATGATAGCTCAAACGAAGAGGCTCTGGACAGAATCTCCTCATAAACTGCTCTCGAAATTGAGCCCATGTCATCGTCATCATATAGGGCTGGATCATCTGAATGAACCAATCTAGAGCTGGTCCCTCAACAGACAACTCAACGATCATGATCCGCTGGTACTCGGTATGAGCAGTCCGAGTCCTAGTCTCAATCGCATGCAGAAAATCTAACGGATCGGAAGTACCATCGAAAGCAATCCTGCCAACTCGGGCATAGAACAAAGCTGCCTCAGGGTCAGACATACCCTGCTGATAGGCAGGCTGAACAGGCTGAACAACTGGAGGAACAGGAACATCAAATTCAGGCTCAACAAGCTCCTCGTCCTATAACTCTCTCTGCCTACGGCGACCTGCCGCTCCTCGAGGTCTACCTCTGCCACGACCTCTACGCCTAACTGGCTGCTCATGAGGTAAAACCTCATCCTGAAAAGACTCATCATCCTCAGCCTTAACGACCGGTGGAGCAACATGCGCTCGCCTCCTCATACTGAAAAGACAAACGAAAAGATTCAGACAAAACAGACAATGGAGGAATAACGCTGAAAACTAAGCAAGGAATACTTATCAAGACATACTCGAACCTAATACACTGCAGTAGTTCAACAGAAAACACAACTCGAAAACTAGGGCCACAACTCACATAACTAAGCCCTGACATAGAACTCTGCTCTGATACCAACTTTGTCACGACCCAAAACAGGGGCCATGACCGGCGCTAGGGAACGGGAATTCTTTCGAATCCGGAACCCGTAGCAAGCCTAAAAATAAAATAAATCATGCAATAACAACAATAATCATATAATATACAGCGAAAATGAAAATCATAAATATCACAATATTATTCACATCAACTGGATTTAAATCAAATCTCATCACATAGATATAAAATCTTTAATACAAATCCAGTTTCAATATATATAATACATCTCTTTTAAAATAAAATACATGTAATCCAATACTATAATTCACAACTACTGCAGTGTCTAGATAAAATAAATAAGACTTAAGTATATAATTTACACAAAGAAGCCGGGGCGGAAGAAATCCGGCGTATCGACCTACTACTGAGGTCTGAAGAAGTTGACTCTCCTGAAAAATAGTCAACGGAGGGGAGTCAGACCTCACTGAGTGAATTACTATAATATATATACATGCACACTAAATGACAATGCATACAGTCAATAATACATATCTAATATGTATATATACAGGAAAATTCACACAGATGCAGTAAAATCATTTTTATATATTTTATCTGAAAATCATCTTTTATGAAGGATCACATAGAACCCTAGAATATCGCAACCTCGGAAAATAGTGTTAGACAACACTATAGCCATACAGGCTCACTTATTCCAAATATATTCACTTAATCCATTTAGACAGTAGACTGGCCCCGAGACACTAAGTCAACCGAGCTCCAGCAGTCTAACTGCCAGTGTGATTGGCCCCGAGACACTTGGTCAACCGAGCTCCAGCAATCACACCCCAAACCACATCTTACACATATCAATAATCACATCAGATCAATATCCACAAATAAGTTAGTATTATAGCCTAAATACTATAGGCGTACCGGTACGTACTCGGTCCTAGTGCTGCCCACTAGGAAGCACGTTCTATTGATATCCTTCATTAATAAATAAATCATTCATTCACAAAAATAAATGAGGCATGAATTTAAATGAAATAACAATATAAACCATATATATACCGGAAATATACCAAAAGTAAACCAGGTATATTTCGAGTATATATACGTCAAATAAATTCAATCAAATCATAAATTAAACTAAAAATATATTTAAAAACATTTTAAATATATTTTATTAATAAAACATGTATATAATTTATTATATACCAAAAATAAACCAAAAATATACTTAATATAAACTTAAGAAATAATCAAATTATTTATGCATATTTAATCAACATAAAACATGCATTTCTAAATCATGCATCCTAAGCATATATATATAGTATAGTAACTCACCTAGTGCGCTCCACGAGACAGGTCCGACGGGCCTGGTCCACTAGCCCTCGGTCTCGGCGCAACTAAACAAGAAATAATTAACTGACATCAGAATAAACCTAATAGAAATTCTAGAATTCGATCTAGAGTATTAAACACAGAATCAGAAATTAGGGTTCGACTGGATATCACGTTTTACGAGAATTCTACCAAAAATTCGGCAGAACCTCCCCTGTAAAATGGACATCTCTCTACTCAAAAGAGTAGAGCCGACCCTGCAAAGAAACACACTTCGAAAAATAAACACCACATCTCATTCACAACCCCTCGGTCGGACTCCAGACTACAATCTACCGACCGAGGTCCACAACACAGAATAATTCAGAAAATACCAAAAATATCCTTATAACATAGAAATTCATTTTATAGGTAGAAATTACATAATTAACCTTAAAACACTGTAAAAATCGATAAAAACTCATTTTATTAGAAAAACCGTATATTATATATATAATTGAAAATAATTTACGAAAAATAGTTTTAATTAGCTAAAAATACCAAATAATTTGTAGAAATCATTTTTGTACCTTAAATAACTATTAAAACCAATTAAATTACATTTTTAGCCAATTTAGGGAAAAATTACCAAAATACCCCTATATATATAAATATACTTAAATTACTTCAAAAATTCACCAAAAATCATACAATTATCCAAAATTAATTTTCTCAACATATTTATCAACAATATTAATAATTAAACCCAATTAACCAATTAAATTCAAATAAAAACACAATTAACCCTAATTTCTCAAAATCACATAAACTTCAATAATTCAAAATAAATACTTAGAAATTCATAAAAATTCCAAATAAATTCCTATAATTCATTTCAACACCTAATTTAACCATAAATCCCAATTTCATAATTTAAATAATTAATTTCCGAAAATTAGAAAATAATATTAAAATATTCAAAAATACCCAAAAATCCAAAAAATCTCCAAAAATTCCAAAAAAATTCATACATGTAGATTGTGCTACTAGGAACAACATTTTTGAAGGAATTTTTCATGAATCAATCAATTCAAAGCTCAAAAAAATCAAAAACCCTAATAGGCCGAAATTGAAAATTCGAAACCTAACCAATTCTAGACCATTTAAGCTCAAACCAAAGCTAGAATCACACTCACCGGAGCTCAAGGAGTCGATGAATGCCAGCGGTGTCGAAAACGGTGGCCGGAATCGACGTGATCGACAGTGGCCAAAGTTTCGGCCTCTCCGGCCAAAACCGACTTCCATACGCCGGAAACGGCTACCACAGGCAGCGAGGAAGGCTGGGGAAGGTGGTGGCACACCGGACGGCACACCCACGGTGAAGAAACGGCAGTAGCAGCGACCGGACGGTGAAGGAAACGGTCGGGGAAGAAGAAGCTCACTCGGGGGCAGTTTTGTAATTTTCCAAACTTTTGTAATTTTGACAATTTTTAATGTATATATGTATATATATATACTTTACACTATATAATAAAATAATATTAAATTACACACTTTAAATATACACCACACACATAAAATTTAATATTTTAATAATTTATACTAAATAAAAATAATTAAATATCAATAAAACTAATAAATAATAAATAAAATATTAGGGTAATACTAAACCCTAATTAAATAAATATACACACACGTAGGCTTTATTTAGTATTTTAAAAATACGTATGAGTCCATGCAAGTCCGAAAATATATTTAAAATAATTAATATTAAAATATTTACGTGAAAATTTCCCCGAAAATGCAAGTCCCGGGAAAACTTTACGTAAAACACTGAAAATAATACACAGTAATTAAAATAGATTTTAAATACATATCAACTCGTAAAAATATCGTAATATATATACAAAAATTATTGACACTGCATATCCCGGTACAGTGTAAAAATATTTAAAAATACGGGATATTACAACAATATTCTGATACAAAGTCTCAAACCAAAATACAACACACATTTATCACAACAACACTACTACTGCAATTTCTAAAGTACAATAAGAGTTCAAATATAAAATTTATATAATGTAACCGGCGCTGAAGAAGACCGACATAAAGTATTACTTGAGAGGTCTGAAGAGGAAGAAGATCCTAAAAAAATATTGAGGGGAGTCATATCTCAATGAGTGAATTATTATAATATATATACATGCAACCTAAAGTCATATACAGTCAAGCATCAATATAAATATACATATACACGCATTTCACACGGATGCTAAAATCTGCTTTTATATATAATAAATGCAAAAAAATATTTATTTAAGTGAAGGATCAAATAGAACCCTAAAAATATTTGTAACCTCTATCATAAAACTCTTTAGCCGTCAGGCTTAATTAATTCCAAAGTAATTCTCTTTTCCATTTTTAGACAGTAGACTGCCCCCAAAACACTAAGTCAACTGAGCTCCCGCAGTCTCACTGTTAATGTGATTGGCCCTGAGACACTAGGTCAATTGAGCTCCTACAATCATACTACTCTCTCACCATAATTCTCAATAATCGAATAATCAAATATTACATCAAATGATTCCATAATCTCAACCCTTAAGTCTAACACACTAGTACTGTAATATCCCGTGTTTTTTTTAAAATATTTTTACACTGTACCGGGATATACAGTGTCAATAATTTTGACTGTATATACGATATTTTTATGAGTTGATATGTATTTTAAACCTATTTTAATTACGGTGTATTATTTTCAGTGTTTTACGTAAAATTTTCCCGGGACTTTCATTTTCGGGGAAATTTTCACGTAAACAATTTATTATTAATTATGTTAAATGTATTTACGGGTTTGCATGAACTCATACATATTTTTAAATTAATAAATAAAGCTTGTGTGTGTATATTTATTTAATTAGGGTTTATTATTACCCTAATATTTTATTATTTATTTATTATTATTTGATTATTTTATTTATTATTAAATTATTAAAATTTATTATTTTTTTTCTTTTTCTTTTTTTTTTATTTTTCTTTTCCTTTTTCTTTCTTTTTCTTTTCCTTTCTCTTTCCTTTTCTTTCTTTTTCTTTTTCTTCTTCTTCTTCTTCTTCTTCCCGTGGGTGCCCGACGCCACCACTATTCCTCACCGTCGTTTCTCCCTCATCCGGCCACCGTTTTCGACACCGCCGGTCTCTATCTTCTCCTTGAGCTCCGGTGAGTGTTATTCTAGCTTTTGTTTGAGCTAAAATGGTCTAGAATTGCTTAGGTTTTGATTTGAATATTTCGGCCACTTTTGGTTTTCGATTTTTTTGAGCTTCAATTTGGATGATTCATGGAAACTTACTTCACAAATGTTGTTCCTGGTAGCTTAATCTTCATGTATGAATTTTTTCAGAATTTTTGGAGATTGTTTGGATTTTTGGGTATTTTTGAATATTTTAATATTATTTTCGAATTTTCGGAAATTAATTATTTAAATTATGAAATTGGAGTTTATGGTTGAATTAGGTGTTGAAATGAATTATAGAAATTTATTTGGAATTTTTATGAATTTCTAAGTATTTATTTTTAATTATTGAAGTTTATGTGATTTTGTAAAATTAAGTTAATTGTGTTTTAAATTGAATTTAATTGGTTAATTGAGTTTAATTATTGATATTATTGATATATATGTTGAGAAAATTAATTTTGGATAATTGTATGATTTTTGGTGAATTTTTGAAGTAATTTAGGTATATATATATATATAGGGGTATTTTGGTAATTTTACCCTAAATTGTCTAAAAATGTAATTTAATTGGTTTTAATATTTATTTAAGGTATAAAAATGATTTCTACAAATTATTTAGTATTTTTAACTAATTAAAACTATTTTTCGGGAATTATTTTCAATTATATATATAATATACGGTTTTTCTAATAAAATGAGTTTTAATCGGTTTTTACAGTGTTTCAAGATTTATTATGTAATTTCTACGTATGAAATTTATTTTTATGATTTAAGGATATTTTTGGTATATTTGAATATGTATTCTATGTTTGTGGACCCCGGTCGACAGATTGTAGTCTGGAGTCCGACCGAGGGGTTGTGAGTGATTGTGGTGTTTATTTTTGAAGTGTATTTTCTTTGCAGGGTCGGCTCTACTCTTTTGAGTAGAGAGATGTCCGTTTTACAGGGGAGGTTCTGCCGGATTTCCGGTAGAATTCTCGTAAAACGTGATATCCAGTCGAACCCTAATTCTATTTCCGTATTTTAATACTCTAGATTGAATTCTAGGATTTCTGTTAGGGTTATTCTGATGTCGATTAATTATTTCTTGTTTAGTTGCGCCGAGACCGAGGGTTAGTGGACCAGGCCCGTCGGACCTGTCTCGTGGAGCGCATTAGGTGAGTTACTATATTATATATATATATGCTTAGGATGCATGATTTAGAAAATGCATGTTTTATTTTGACTAAATATGCATAAATAACATGATTTATATTCAAGTATATTTTTGGTATATTTTTGGTATATAATAAATTATATACATGTTTTATTAATAAAATATATTTAAAATGTTTTTAAATATATTTTTAGTTTAATTCATGATTTGATTGGATTTATTTGACATATATATACTCAAAATATACCTGGTTTATGTTTGGTATATTTTCGGTATATATATGGTTTATATTGCTATTTCATTTATATCCATGCATCATTTATTTTTGTGAATGAATGTTTTATATTTAAGAATGAAGGATATCAATAGAACGTGCTACCTAGTGGGCAGCACTAGGACCGAGTACGTACCGGTACGCCTATAGTATTTAGGCTATAATACTAACTTATTTGTGGATATTGATTTGATATGATTATTGATATGTGTGAGATGTGGTTTGGAGGTGTGATTGCTGGAGCTCGGTTGACCAAGTGTCTCGGGGCCAATCACACTGGCAGTCAGACTGCTGGAGCTCGGTTGACTTAGTGTCTCGGGGCCAGTCTACTGTCCATATGGATTAAGTGGATATATTTGGAATCGGTGAGCCTGTATGGCTAGAGTGTTGTTTAACACTATTTTCTGAGGTTGCGATATTCTAGGGTTCTATGTGATCCTTCATAAAAGTTGATTTTCAGACAAAATATATAAAATGATTTTTCTGCATCTGTATGAACTTGCCTGTATATATACATATTACTCATATACTGTTGACTGTATGCATTATCACTTAGAGTGTATGTATATATACTATAGTAATTCACTCAGTGAGGTCTGACTCCCCTCCGTTGACTATTTTTCAAGAGAGTCAACTTCCTCAGACCTCAGTAGCAGGTCGATACGCCGGATTTCTTCCGCCCCGGCTTCTTTATGTAAATTGTCTACTTGAGTCTTATTTATTTTATCTAGACACTGCAGTAGTTGTGATTTTCAGTAGTTGTGAATTAAAGTATTTGTTTTAAAGAGATGTATTATAGTAAAACTGGATTTGTATAAAGATTATACATTTATGAGATTATATATGCGATGTGATGAGTTTTGAATTATATCCAGTTGTTATGGATGATATTGTAATATTTATGATTTTATTTTCCGCTGCATATTATATTTTTATGGTTATTATTGCATTTTTATTTTATTTTTAGGCTTGCTACGGGTTCCGGATTCGAAAGAATTCCCGTTCCCTAGCGCCGGTCATGGCCCCTGTTTTGGGTCGTGACAAAGTTGGTATCAGAGCGAAGTTCGTTTCAGAGTGGAGTTCTGTGTCAGGGCTTAGTTTTGTGAGTTGTGGCCCTAGTTTTAAAGTTGTGTTTTCTGTTGGACTACTGCAGTGTATTAGGTTCGAGTATGTCTTGATGAGTATTCCTTGCTGTAGTTTTCAGCGTTATTCCTCCGTTGTCTGTTTTGTCTGAATCTTTCCGTTTGTCTTTTCAGAATGAGGAGGCGAGCGCGTGTCGCTCCACCGGTCGTTGAGGCCGAGGATGATGAGTCTTTTCAGGACGAGGTTTTACCTCCTGAGCAGCCAGTTAGACGTAGAGGTCGTGGCAGAGGTAGACCTCGAGGAGCGGCAGGTCGCCGTAGGCAGAGAGAGTTACAGGACGAGGAGCCTGTTGAGCCTGAGTTTGATGTTCCTGTTCCTCCAGTTGTTCAGCCTGTTCAGCCTGCCTATCAGCAGGTTATGTCTGACCCTGAGGCAGCTTTGTTCTATGCCAGAGTTGGCAGGATTGCGTTTGATGGGACTTCTGATCCTTTAGATTTTCTGCATGCGATTGAGACTAGGACTCGGACTGCTCATACCGAGTACCAGAGGATCATGATCGTTGCGTTATCTGTCGAGGGACCAGCTCTAGATTGGTTCATTCAGATGATCCAGCCTTATATGATGACGATGACATGGGCTCAGTTTCGAGAGCGGTTCATGAGGAGATTTTGTCCAGAGCCTCTTCGTTTGAGCTATCGTCTTCGTCTGACCAGTATTTCTCGTGGAGATCGATCTGTAGAGGAGTATACCCGAGAGTTCCTTCGTTTGGGTAGATATGCTGAGGATCTGATGCGAGATCAATATTTCACTGTTACTACCTATGTTACTGGTTTGGGTTCAGCTTTTGCTGGTATGCCTACAGCAGGTCTTACTCTCGAGTCGGTGATTGAGCTAGCTAAGGAGATCGAGCTGAGGTTAGTTAGGCAGGGAGCGATGCCTGATTATTACCAGTTGGGAGTTCAGTCGAGTGGATTGCAGGCTACTCCGTATTCGAGTTTTCATGTTGGTTCGAGTAGTCAGCAGCGAGGTTCGACTCAGCAGAGTCAGAGACAGCAGCAGCGAGTGCATCAGAGCAGTAGACATGGTCATGGAGGTCGAGGCCAGGCCAGAGTTTTTCATCTGACTCAGCAGGATGCTCAGGCATCTAATGCAGTCGTGGCAGGTATTCTTTCTGTTTGTTACCTGGATGCTTTGGTTTTGTTTGATCCGGGTGCCACGCATTCATTTGTTTCTCCTGTTTTTGCTTCTAAATCTTGTTGGCAAGCTTCGAGGATGGCTTTTCCTTTGTCTGTTGCCACTCCTCTGAGTGATTCTTTGGACATCGATATTGTTCTTTCTGGTTGTCCAGTTCTCGTGGGAGATAGAGAATTACCCGCCGATTTGATTTTGTTGGATGTGATGGAGTTCGATGTTATTTTGGGAATGGATTGGTTGTCTCAGCACTTTGCCGTGGTTGATTGCAGGAATAAGGAGGTGATTTTCAGAATTCCTGGTGAAGTAGAATTTAAGTTTGTTGGTGACAGGAGTTCAGCACCTCAGAATCTTATTTCTGTTATTTCAGCTAGGAAGTTGTTGAGGAAAGGTTGTCAGGGATTTTTGGCATTGGTTAGGGATACGTCAGTGGAGAAGTTGTCACTCACAGATGTTCCTGTTGCTTGTGAGTTTCCTGATGTTTTTCCCGAGGAGTTGCCAGGTTTACCACCTCATAGAGAGATTGAGTTCTGTATAGATGTGGTTCCAGGTACTACTCCTATATCTATGCCACCTTATCGTATGGCTCCTGCAGAGTTGAGAGAGTTGAAGGAGCAGTTGCAAGAGTTGTTGGAGAAAGGTTTTATCAGACCTAGTGTTTCTCCTTGGGGTGCACCAGTTTTGTTTGTGAAGAAGAAGGATGGTACCCTGAGACTGTGCATTGACTACAGAGAGCTGAATAAGGTGACAGTGAAGAACAAGTATCCTCTCCCGAGGATAGATGATTTGTTTGATCAGCTCCAGGGTGCACAATTCTTTTCTAAGGTCGACTTGAGGTCGGGTTATCATCAGCTGCGGATTAGTGAAGCAGATATTCCTAAGACAGCTTTCCGCACTAGATATGGTCATTATGAGTTTCTGGTGATGTCTTTTGGTTTGACTAATGCGCCAGCAGCTTTTATGGATCTGATGAACAGAGTATTCCGACCGTATGTGGATCAGTTTGTAGTAGTCTTCATTGATGATATACTAGTATATTCGAGGAGTATGGAAGAGCACGTATATCACTTGAGGATTGTACTACAGACACTGAGAGATCATCAGCTTTATGCTAAATTCTCGAAGTGTGATTTCTGGATGGAGAATGTTTCTTTTCTTGGACACGTAGTGTCTAAAGAAGGTATTCAGGTTGATCCACAGAAGATTGAAGCAGTATCTGAGTGGCCTAGACCTACTTCAGTTACTGAGATTCGGAGTTTTCTGGGTTTAGCCGGGTATTATAGGCGGTTTGTGCAGGATTTTTCCAGGATAGCAGCCCCTATGACTCGCTTGACTCAGAAGAATGTTAGATTCGAGTGGTCAGAAGCTTGTGAGAATAGTTTTCAGTTGTTGAAGGAGAAGTTGACCACAGCGCCAGTATTAGCTTTGCCTAATAGTGTGGATAAGTTCACAGTTTACTGTGATGCCTCTAGAATTGGTCTTGGTTGTGTGTTGATGCAGAATGGAAGGGTGATAGCCTATGCTTCGAGGCAGTTGAAGAAGCATGAGCAGAACTATCCTACACATGATCTGGAGATGGCTGCAGTGATCTTTGCTTTGAAGATTTGGAGACATTATTTGTACGGGGTGACTTGTGAGATATTTACTGATCACAAGAGCCTTAAGTACATTTTCTAGCAGCGAGATTTGAATCTGAGGCAGAGAAGATGGTTGGAATTGTTGAAGGATTATGATTGTGAGATTCTTTACCATCCGGGTAAAGCTAATGTGGTAGCAGATGCCTTGAGTAGGAAGTCCTCAGGTAGTCTTGCTCACATTGGTGTGGAAAGGAGACCATTGATCCAGGAGTTGCATCTGATGGTGGATCAAGGTCTGATGATGAAGATCAGTAGATCAGGTGGACTGTTAGCTCAGTTTAAAGTACGATCTGTACTAAGGGATAGGATTAAAGCAGCTCAGAGCCGAGATCCTATTCTGGAAGAGCTTGCAGAGAATGTCAGAGCAGGGAAGTTCACTGATTTCACACTCGATGATGATGGTGTGTTGTGGATCAGTGGTAGATTGTGTGTTCCTGATGTGGATGATTTGAGAGAGGAGATTTTAGAGGAAGCACATTCTACAGCCTACAGCGTTCATCCTGGTGTTACTAAGATGTACCACAGTATCAGAGATCTATACTGGTGGGATGGATTGAAGAAGGATGTTGCTGATTATGTTGCCAAGTGCTTGACGTGTCAGCAAGTGAAAGCCGAACATCAGAAGCCTTCTGGGAAGCTTCAGCCTCTTCCTATTCCTGAGTGGAAGTGGGAAAGGATAGCTATGGATTTTGTGGTAGGTTTACCTCGTTCGAAGGATGGATACGATTCCATCTGGGTGATTGTAGACAGATTGACGAAGTCTGCACATTTCTTGCCTGTGAAAGCCACATATTCAGTTGCTAGATTGGCGAAGTTGTATGTGAAGCATATTGTGTGCCTTCATGGAGTACCTGTGTCCATTGTGTCAGATAGAGGTTCGGTGTTTACTTCTCGTTTTTGGCAGAAGTTGCAGGAAGCGATGGGCACTAGGTTGGATTTCAGTACTGCTTTTCATCCTCAGACAGATGGTCAGTCTGAGAGGACGATCCAGACACTGGAAGATATGTTGAGGATGTGTGTCATGGATTTGAGAGGTAGCTGGGATGATCATTTGTCGCTTGTTGAGTTTGCTTATAATAACAGCTACCATAGCAGTATTGGTATGGCACCATATGAGGCGTTTTATGGAAGGAAGTGTAGATCCCCGTTGAGTTGGGATGAGATCGGTGAAAGAGCTTTGACTGGACCAGAGATGGTTCAAGATGCTGCAGAGAAAGTCGCCGTGATCAAGCGCAGGTTAGAGACCGCAGTTAGCAGACAGAAGAGTTATGCGGATCCTAGGCGCAGAGATGTGGAGTTTCAGGTTGGAGATTTCGTTTTCCTGAAAGTATCTCCGATGAAGGGTGTGATGAGATTTGGCAGGAAGGGTAAGTTAGCACCGAGATATATTGGACCGTTTGAGATTCTGGAGAGAGTTGGCACTGTTGCATATCGGTTGGATTTGCCTCCGAGTATGTCACAGGTGCATCCAGTATTTCATATCTCGATGTTGAGGAAATATATCTCAGATCCTTCACATGTGTTGCAACCTGACAGTGTGGAAGTGAGTGAAGATTTGACGTTTGTGAAGAACCGTGTGGCGATCGTTGATTATCAAGTTTGACAGTTGCGATCGAAGCAGATTCCGATGGTCAAGGTTTTTGTGGCGTAGCGACAGAGTTGAAGAGCATACGTGGGAGACTGAAGCTAAGATGCGAGCTTCTTACCCGTATCTCTTTCCTTCCTGATTCTGTAATCTTGTTTTTAGAATTCGGGGACGAATTCTTGTAAGGGTGGGAAGACTGTAATATCCCGTGTTTTTTTTTAAAATATTTTTACACTGTACCGGGATATACAGTGTCAATAATTTGACTGTATATACGATATTTTTATGAGTTGATATGTATTTTAAACCTATTTTAATTACGGTGTATTATTTTCAGTGTTTTACGTAAAATTTTCCCGGGACTTTCATTTTCGGAGAAATTTTCACGTAAACAATTTATTATTAATTATGTTAAATGTATTTACGGGTTTGCATGAACTCATACATATTTTTAAATTAATAAATAAAGCTTGTGTGTGTAT
This sequence comes from Mallotus nudiflorus, assembly GCA_947683625.1. Lineage (NCBI taxonomy): Eukaryota > Viridiplantae > Streptophyta > Magnoliopsida > Malpighiales > Euphorbiaceae > Mallotus > Mallotus nudiflorus. Next base: position 1,673,151 of record CANTUR010000304.1, read on the forward strand.
ATTTATTTAATTAGGGTTTATTATTACCCTATATATTTTATTATTTATTTATTATTATTTGATTATTTTATTTATTATAAATTATTAAAATTTATTATTTTTTTTCTTTTTTCTTTTTTTTTTATTTTTCTTTTCCTTTTTCTTTCTTTTTCTTTTCCTTTCTCTTTCCTTTTCTTTCTTTTTCTTTTTTCTTCTTCTTCTTCTTCTTCTTCCCGTGGGTGCCCGACGCCACCACTATTCCTCACCGTCGTTTCTCCCTCATCCGGCCACCGTTTTCGACACCGCCGGTCTCTATCTTCTCCTTGAGCTCCGGTGAGTGTTATTCTAGCTTTTGTTTGAGCTAAAATGGTCTAGAATTGCTTAGGTTTTGATTTGAATATTTCGGCCACTTTTGGTTTTCGATTTTTTTGAGCTTCAATTTGGATGATTCATGGAAACTTACTTCACAAATGTTGTTCCTGGTAGCTTAATCTTCATGTATGAATTTTTGCAGAATTTTTGGAGATTGTTTGGATTTTTGGGTATTTTTGAATATTTTAATATTATTTTCGAATTTTCGGAATTAATTATTTAAATTATGAAATTGGAGTTTATGGTTGAATTAGGTGTTGAAATGAATTATAGAAATTTATTTGGAATTTTTATGAATTTCTAAGTATTTATTTTTAATTATTGAAGTTTATGTGATTTTGTAAAATTAAGTTAATTGTGTTTTAAATTGAATTTAATTGGTTAATTGAGTTTAATTATTGATATTATTGATATATATGTTGAGAAAATTATTTTGGATAATTGTATGATTTTTGGTGAATTTTTTGAAGTAATTTAGGTATATATATATATATAGGGGTATTTTGGTAATTTTACCCTAAATTGTCTAAAAATGTAATTTAATTGGTTTTAATATTTATTTAAGGTATACAAAATGATTTCTACAAATTATTTAGTATTTTTAACTAATTAAAACTATTTTTCGGGAATTATTTTCAATTATATATATAATATACGGTTTTTCTAATAAAATGAGTTTTAATCGGTTTTTACAGTGTTTCAAGATTTATTATGTAATTTCTACGTATGAAATTTATTTTTATGATTTAAGGATATTTTTGGTATATTTGAATATGTATTCTATGTTTGTGGACCCCGGTCGACAGATTGTAGTCTGGAGTCCGACCGAGGGGTTGTGAGTGATTGTGGTGTTTATTTTTGAAGTGTATTTTCTTTGCAGGGTCGGCTCTACTCTTTTGAGTAGAGAGATGTCCGTTTTACAGGGGAGGTTCTGCGGATTTCCGGTAGAATTCTCGTAAAACGTGATATCCAGTCGAACCCTAATTCTATTTCCGTATTTTAATACTCTAGATTGAATTCTAGGATTTCTGTTAGGGTTATTCTGATGTCGATTAATTATTTCTTGTTTAGTTGCGCCGAGACCGAGGGTTAGTGGACCAGGCCCGTCGGACCTGTCTCGTGGAGCGCATTAGGTGAGTTACTATATTATATATATATATGCTTAGATGCATGATTTAGAAAATGCATGTTTTATTTTGACTAAATATGCATAAATAACATGATTATATTCAAGTATATTTTTGGTATATTTTTGGTATATAATAAATTATATACATGTTTTATTAATAAAATATATTTAAAATGTTTTTAATATATTTTTAGTTTAATTCATGATTTGATTGGATTTATTTGACATATATATACTCAAAATATACCTGGTTTATGTTTGGTATATTTTCGGTATATATATGGTTTATATTGCTATTTCATTTATATCCATGCATCATTTATTTTTGTGAATGAATGTTTTATATTTAAGAATGAAGGATATCAATAGAACGTGCTACCTAGTGGCAGCACTAGGACCGAGTACGTACCGGTACGCCTATAGTATTTAGGCTATAATACTAACTTATTTGTGGATATTGATTTGATATGATTATTGATATGTGTGAGATGTGGTTTGGAGGTGTGATTGCTGGAGCTCGGTTGACCAAGTGTCTCGGGGCCAATCACACTGGCAGTCAGACTGCTGGAGCTCGGTTGACTTAGTGTCTCTGGGGCCAGTCTACTGTCCATATGGATTAAGTGGATATATTTGGAATCGGTGAGCCTGTATGGCTAGAGTGTTGTTTAACACTATTTTCTGAGGTTGCGATATTCTAGGGTTCTATGTGATCCTTCATAAAAGTTGATTTCAGACAAAATATATAAAATGATTTTTCTGCATCTGTATGAACTTGCCTGTATATATACATATTACTCATATACTGTTGACTGTATGCATTATCACTTAGAGTGTATGTATATATACTATAGTAATTCACTCAGTGAGGTCTGACTCCCCTCCGTTGACTTATTTTCAAGAGAGTCAACTTCCTCAGACTCAGTAGCAGGTCGATACGCCGGATTTCTTCCGCCCCGGCTTCTTTATGTAAATTGTCTACTTGAGTCTTATTTATTTTATCTAGACACTGCAGTAGTTGTGATTTTCAGTAGTTGTGAATTAAAGTATTTGTTTTAAAGAGATGTATTATAGTAAAACTGGATTTGTATAAAGATTATACATTTATGAGATTATATATGCGATGTGATGAGTTTTGAATTATATCCAGTTGTTATGGATGATATTGTAATATTTATGATTTTATTTTCCGCTGCATATTATATTTTTATGGTTATTATTGCATTTTTTATTTTATTTTTAGGCTTGCTACGGGTTCCGGATTCGAAAGAATTCCCGTTCCCTAGCGCCGGTCATGGCCCCTGTTTTGGGTCGTGACAAGTACGTACACAGTCCTAGTGCAACTCACTGGGTAGCACGTTCTACTAATATCCTTCAAATAAATCATTTATTTATGGGAAAATAATAAATGCACAATTAAAACATAATGTCATCCATTTTATAAAGAAATATACCAATTTATATCCAAATATATACCAAGCACATACTAAAAATATTCCAAATATATATGCCATATATATACCATAGGTATACCAAAAATATGCCAAATATATATTAAAAATATACCAAACATATACGTCGCATATATATCAAAATATACCAAAATATACTAAAAGTATACAAAAAATATACTAAATCATTTAATAAGATAATTCATGTTTAAACACATAATGGAAACATGGATGCTCATAATCATGTATCCTATATGCAATGAATATATAAAATAATAACTCACAGGTTTGTACTCCTCTAGACAAACTTGACAGACCTGGTCTGATAGGCCTCAATTTCGGCGTAACTATAGAAAATAAATAATAATAAAAATATTAGAATCGAACTCCAAATTTTACACTTCTAGGAATTCTAAAGGATGACTCGATTTAAGACATGACTCAACCACAAAACCAACAACTCAGGATCACCCGACATCACATTTTATGAGAATTCTATCAAAAATTTGATAAAGTCTCCTCTATAAAATAGACGTTTCTATACTGAAAGTAGAGTCAATCCTGCAAGCAAACACACTTCTAAACCACAAATGCACAACACCTCGAGGTTGAGACCCCGAACTACACAATTTCTCAACCGAGGATCACAATTCGCAATAAAAATCAATATTTAATAATAATATAATAAAAATCATTAAAATCCATAAACATCAATAATAAACTACAACATAATATATTTAAATGACAAAAACATTAAACCTAATTATTTTTCAAATTAGTTAATAAAATCTCAAATAAATTATATAATATTAATAAAAATTTAAAATTTTCAATTATTTGAAATTAAATAGTAAAATTCACAATTAATTATTTAAATAGTTCAAATATATAATAAAAATAGTTAAAAATTCATTTAATCACAAAAATAGTAAATAAATTTATTATTTGAATATATTTTTGAAAATTATCATTAATTAGTTAAAATAGTAAACAAATCGTAAAAATTATTTTAATACTATTTATTATTTCAAAATTATTCAAAACATACTAATTAACCATAATTTCAATTAAAACACCAAATTCACCAATTTATATTAATTTTTTCAAAATTAATTTTTCACTTAAACTTTCAAAAATTCATAGTAAATAATCGGGACATAATTTTCATAAACTTCCTTCACAAACTATATTCCAAATATCATAAAAAATTTAATTAAAAATATAAAATTTTTCTGGCAAGGGTCACCAGAACAGTGACTCGCTGGAAACCGAAATACCCAAAAATCAAAATAATTCCAAAAAATTCAAAAAAATATATTTGGAAAGCTTAAGCTACATACAGTATAATTTCTAAAGACACTAAACCTAAATCACAAAAAAATTAAAAACTAAAAGTTGACCTAAACAAAAATTCAAGAAAACTTACAAATGGGAAAATCTAAGCTTAAATCAAGCTTAGAATTAGCTTGCCTAGACCATGAGGATTCAAAAAAGCCTAGGAATACAAGCTGGAGCTGCTAAAATCACCACTGATGATGAACTTCACACCCGCTGTTGCTGCCCGCTATTCCTGCTATTTATGGCGTCAGGCTGGCGTGCTAGAGGTGGCAGAAGGGAGAAGAGAAGGAGGGGAGGTGATAGTGGTGGGTGGTGGCTGCAGGTGGACGCCAGTGGGGGCAAGGGTGGTTCTGGAGAAACCGGGAAGTATGGGAAGAAGAAAAAAGAAAAGAAGAAAAAGGAGAGAAGGGAATAAAAGTCCCGATGTCCTGACCCTTATATTTTTATTTTATATATATATATATATATGTTAACCAACTTAATATATATATACATATATATAACACTACACTAACACACACATCAAATAATAATACTAATAATAATAAAGACAATAATAGTAATGATAATGATAATGATAATGATAATAATAATGATAATAACAATAACATTGATAATAATAATAATAATATTATTATTATTATTATTAATAAAAATAATAATAATAATAATACTAACATTAATATTTTTAAATAATAATAACTTCCAAATAAATTCCTCTACGTAATAAAATATTTAACATAAAATAAATAAATACTATTCATAAATAATTATAATATATAAAAAATTTAAAATATTATTAACACTACATATCTCAAAATAATTTTTAATAATTTAAAATATCGGGTCATTACAACTTTTGATTATAGAGCAAGCATGACATAAATTATTAAATTTATTTGAATCCACTGAGTTATTGGATTGACTAAGTGCAGTTCGAACAATTCGAATAGAAGCATGTCCGAGTCATTCATGCCATTTTTGAAGAGAGCAAAGCATAGCCATCGGAGAATTGATAGAAAAAGTTGATGAAGAAGACTTAGAAGGAGCTGGAGCAAGATCAAGATAAATGGAATAAAAACCTTTATCATTCAAACCTATGAGTAAAAGTTCCTTCATGGGGATATCCTTAATTTCAAAATGAAAAAGAAAGAATTCAATAGAGACATTGTTAGACTGTGTAAAAGAAGAAACAGAAAGAAGGTTAGCATAAATGTCAGGAATATAAAATATATCTCATAATTGAAATAATTGTTTCTTTAAAAGACAATGAGAATGTCCAGCATAAGAGCTATTAAGAGTGTTACCATTGCTAATTTGAACACCATCATATCCTTGAAAATCATAATGAATTATTAAATTATCAAGATCAGGTGTCAAATGATGCGATGTCCCTATGTTCCTAATCCAAGAATTTGTAGGAGATGATTTGGATGTTGTTGCAAGATGAACAGTTGGTGGATGCGAAAAATTGGTCATGGATGGAGATGAGCATATTTTTGTTGTGTGACCAAAGCCATGGCAATTATAACAGGATAGCTGCATCAAGCTATGCTACATAAAATGCCAAGAATTGGATACCTGATGAGTATGGTTATACTGATAGGTCGGCATATGATGGTTCTACATATGCGATGGCTGATATGAATGTCCATTGAAATTTTGATGGGTAACAAAGCATGACTGCTAGTGGTGATGGCCTCTACCACGTCCTCAAAAATTTCCTCGAGCACCTCTACCACATGTTGCATGAGAGAAACGTGAAAAGTATAGCATTGTTGGAGCAACCTCATATTTGGTGGAATCTTGAGTGAGATTGGCCTATTCACTTAGTAATAATTTGTATAGCTCATCAAAAGTTACATCTGTAACACAATTCTCTAAAGATCGAACAAATGGTCTGTAGATGGAACTAAAGCCATAGGTGATGACTGAAATAAGGTCATCTTCTCCAACTAGATTTTACAAGGCAGCTAATTGATCAATTAAACCCTTGGCTCTTTATGAGTATTGTGCTATAGATTCGGTTTGCTCCTTTTTCAATCTATAGAAATTTGCTTTGATGTTACAAACTTGAGACTCTGAACCAGCTGCATAGGAGCTAGCAACTTTGATCCAAGCTTCACTTGCACATGAAACTCCAACAATTTAAGGAATAAAATTTTTAGATATAGATCCTATGATCCAACTCTAGACTAATTGATCTTATTTGAACCAATTGTGAAAGGCAAGATTTGGTTGGTTATTCAACACCTTTGAAGGTGGTTTGGTTGATCCATCTATATGATTAGCTAAGTTATAGTTATATAACAATGGCATTGATTGTTCTTGCCATATGAGATCATTTGTGGAGTTTAATTTTATGGGAAGATGATGAGCTATGTTAGGTAGGGTTATGATGGCTGTGTTTTGTTTGCTAGATGAATTTGCAAGCTCTTTAGAAGAAGAGGATTCTTCAGCCATAGTAATGAGCTAGGTTGTTAAACCATCAAATGCTCTGATACCATGAAAGTGCAATGAGAAGTACTAGTATACTGATAACTTGAACAAACATACATCAGCTATAGTATATAATACATGTGTAGTTTGTTGTAACAAACTGAAGATAAAGTTTAATACAAGTAATGAGATAAATATACAAACAAACATAACATTAATCCTTATCATATATCAATTTATATATGTGGCTAATAGAAACTTAATTTTTAGATAACATTTTAAATTAACCAAGAATTTTATTTTTAATTCTAGAATTCTAAATAATTAGTTACAAATATAATTTTTCTTGTAGCTAACATTATATATTAGCTATGATGTTCAATATCATGTCTAAAATTTAATTTTAACTATAAAATAATTTATTTTTCTGACTAGTTAATATTATTAACTATTGATTTTAACTTTTATAGCTAACAATCAATAGCTAAATATCTATATAAAAAATATTTTTTTTTTATTTACATAATTTTTAATACATGTAACTTATAAATTTTCAATTTATGCATTTATGCAATTAGCTATAAAATTATAATTTTTATGAAGATAAATTATATTTAATCATAATTTTTATAACTAATTAATGTATATATTCTATTGATAACTTGTTTCCGAAACTCTTGAGCTTAAGATCCTGCAATCAATGAATAGAGGGCAAGAAGAGAGGTGGGGAGGGTCCCCATAAACACTCCAATGCCTAAGTCAGAGAACAGAAAGAGAGTTTGTATAGAGAGCAAGGAATAATTAGAATATGAAAAGAATGAGATGATACAGAATGAGAGGTATGGGGTCCTATTTATAGTGATGCTTAAACCTGAAAGGAGTAGGATTCCTTGTGAGATAGGAATCTTAATCTTAGTAGGAGAGTATTCCTTCTTTGCTTAGGAATCCTCTTCGGGGTAAAGTCCTTTCCATGAATGGATTCTGCTACCTTCCCTATCCGAGTAACCCTATTCAGAAAATAAAAACCCTTTAATTAAATATGAATATATATAGGCAGTATCAAGAGTCCCCCCCGGGTATATTCAGATATTTATGTCCATCATATCCAAGTAGAATAGAGCACTTATGATTCCATATAAAGAGAAAGTAGTTAGGTACTGCATAATAACATAGAAGGGTGAGCTGAGGTGGCCAGCGTTAGTCACAGGAAGAAAGTAAAGCTCGGTATCGAGTCTTGAAACCATAGTATTACTGAGGTGTCATTTGGACCTTTAGAGCACGCTAAATCTACGAGATTGAATGCAATAGATTAACCCGTGCATGTAAAAATGACGTGATGGAACCAGTCATCACTGGATTTTTAATGCTCGGTGCAAGGACGCGAGGCTTACATGCTCGGAACCTCAGTACTATAAAAGTGACCTGAGGGTGCCAGCTTCAGTCACTGGACTTAGATGCTCGGTGCAAGGACGCGAAGCTTACATGCTTGGAACCTTAGTACTATATAAGTGACCTGAAGGTACCAGCTTCAGTCACTGGACTTAGATGCTCAGTGCAAGGACGCGAGGCTTACATGCTCAAAACCTCAGTACTATAAAAGCGACCTAAGGGTGCCAGCTTCAGTCACTGGACTTAGATGCTCGGTGCAAGGATGCAAGGCTTATATGCTCGAAACCTCAGTACTATAGAAGTGACCTGAGGGTGCCAGCTTCAGTCACTAGACTTAGATGCTCGAGGCTTAGATGCTTAGTGCAAGGATGCAAGGCTTATATGCTCGGAACCTCAATACTATAGAAGCGACCTGAGGGTGTCAGCTTTAGTCACTGGACTTTAAACTTGGTGCACTAGAAGCACGGCTTGAGTGCCAAATAGTCGGAGTGTGCCTAAAGCGTAGCTGGGATGCTAGTTCCGAGTAAATAGAAAAAGAGTTGGTAAAGATGCATGTGGGCTGAGGCATGTCTATGCCACTTCGATTCTTAGGGATTTGAAATTTGAATCACTTGAGCGATGCGTCTTTTCGTGTGTTAAAAGATGAGACATTTTTGCTACCGTCATAATGACCACTCGATTAATGGGTTTTACTTTTCCCAAATTACCCTTAATGATATGAGGAGAAGCAAAGTAATGATGAGGGAAATTAATAATGTGTTTCCAGATCCTTCTGTAACTCTGTAAATATCTTTGTGCTCATCAACTGATGCATTTTGCCCTTTTGTTTCGCCATTGTCATATTTGTGTTGCTATTGTCGTTTCGTTTTTGTCTACCACGATCTTTGCACTTTCTAACTAAGTGATCTTTGTCTTTCTCCTTCTTTTTCTTATTTTCTTCGTCTTTCATGCATTTTTTCCTCTTTATAGAAAATATTATGGCACCGAGGGAACAGGTTAGTTCCAACCTATTTATGTCAAAAATAGATGATGAATTACTGGGGTGGTACCGAAAGTGGTTCTGTATTCTTGCCAATTACACCCTCCATACAGTAGATAAAAATTTTAGGGCTCATATCCTCATTTTAGAGCTTAGTAGATTAGTAATATATTTTGATCAACTAGAGGGGGTTTAAAGTTTCCATTAGATCCCTTTATTAAAAGATTCATGAATAGGTATAACATAGCACCTTGTCAGCTTCATCCGAATAGCTATAGGATTCTAACTGGGTTCATCCAGCTGATGCATAAAGAGGGTAAAGAACCTGATTTAAATATTTTTCAATATTTGTATAGTCTGACTAGGAAGAAGGGAGAATTGATGTTCTCCATGTCAGCCGTTCCCAACCATACCCTATTTATAAAGCTTCTAGACCTTCATAAACAGTGGAGGCAAAACTTTTTCATTATCGAGCACCCAGCGAACTTCCAGGATGTCCGGTGAATATGGTTTGAAGAGTGCTATAAGGTAAAATGGCCTCCAAGATTGCCCAATCATGATATGGATATGGTTTTACGGCTGCATCTCGACGGCCTGACCGAAGCTCGATCGATTGACGACATATCCAGGAGATACCTATGGAGAGTTTGTTCAGACCGCGTTCACTCTACTGGTGCGTTTGGGTTATTTAAAGGTATCTTTCTGACTTGCTTTATCTTTTCGATTGTAGATGGCTGACTTTTTTGCTTTTACGGACGGGATTTCCCTTCTAACTGACCAGCTAGCTGCCCCAGAAGTGGTCTGAGCCTCCCCTTCTCTGAAACCTGAAGCCATTGCTATTATTATTATTATTATTATTTAGTTTGCTTTGCTTTGCTCAGGCAAAACAAGAAATTGGTGTACATGCATATTCCAGTGTTGTTAGACATGCTAACCAAAAGAAATTCAATAAATGATGTATAAAACACCTATGAAATGATATAAATTAGAACTTAATTTTTCAATTAATTTAGAACTCAATTGGTTACTAAACATTTATCAAAATGCTATTATCTAATCTTATGGTTATTATTAGTAATTCTCTTACAAAATTATTGAGTAATTAACTTATTTTCGTGTGAACATCATTATAAATTATTTGTGTATGAACTTGTTTTATTGTCATAGAAATTTGGTATTTTTTGTCTTATGTTTATTATTAGTGATTCTAGTACAAAATTATTGAGTAATTAACTTATTTTCGTGTGAACATCATTATAAATTAGGATAAATTACATTCTTTCTCTATATTTTATCATATTATATTATTTTATTTTTAAAATTTAAAAAAATAATTATTTATTTCTTATATTTACTTTTTTTTAGTATTAATTAGCTCTTCTGTAGAAATAAAATAGTATATAAAAACATAAATATTATAAATAAATAAATATTTTTTTTAAATATTATGAATAAAGTAGTGTAATATAATAAAAAAATGAAAAAAAAAATATCCAATAACTTATTATTGTTTGAACTTGCTTTATTGTCATTGAAATTTGATATTTTATAGAATGGGGAAAATACAAAGTTCAAGGAACACAAGTTCAATGTTTCTTGAGCATATATATGAAATGATGATGACTAAGAAACTTAACACAGTTGAAAACAAGACAGTAAATTTGACGACATCACCAAGTCTTGTCATATTTTTAAAGTCAACTTATAATTATTGGTAAATTTTATTATTTTCTGTTGAAAAAAGAAAAAAGAAAAAAAGGATTTTTATAAATAAAAAACCATAATTTAATTATTTTTTACTGAAATAACAACATGAATTTAGTGTAACATATAAAAATAAACATAATGTATTAACAAAAGATTAAAAATAAAATTAAAGAAAAATTACATTCCATACGGTTTTTTGCAAAATATTTTTAAGACTCCAATTTCTTCTCTCTTTTTTATTTTTTTGTGTGTCTTTTATTTTTATTTTGTATTTTTTTATCTTTTTTTTACTTTTTTATTTTTATTTACTTTTTTTCTTAACTTTTTCATTTTGTACAGCATTTTTGTGGTTGTTTTGATGGTTATTTTTTATTTTTTATTGTTTCAACTTTATGTTTTATGAAATTGTTTTGTTTTTTATAATTGTTTTTGTTTTTTTTTATGGTTTTTTTCAAAATAATCATAAAAACAACTAGAAAATCACTACAAAACAAACTCATAAATGTATATAGAATCAGTAAAAAAAAAAAACAACTACCGAAACAAAACAAAACCATTACAAAACAACATCGTAAAAACTTAAAAATAAACCAACAAAAACAACCATCAAAATAACTACAGAAACAACTAAAAACAACCATCAAAACATCTAAGAAAACAATCAAAAAAACCACTACAAAACAAGCTCATAAAACTGAAAAAGGATCAAAGAAAAAAAAACCTCTAAAACAATCAAAAACAACTAGTAAAATAACTAAAAAAACAATCACCAAAACAACCGTCAAAAAAAAAGACACTCATATCAATTCAAACTAGATTCATTATAACATTCAAATTCCAATGTTCAAAATAATTATAAAGTTAATGTCTTTAGCTATGAAAACTTCTTTTGAAAAAAAAAATCAAAATACAATTTAATTCTCAAAATCACTCACTTTATTCTTCCTTTTCTTTTACTTTCTTTCTCCACTCTCTTTTTCTTTTAAGATCTTTGTTGGCCATTGAAAGAAAAAGATTGAGAAAAATAAAAGTTAGATCAATAAACCAAAGAAAAATCAATAGTCTCATTGACTATAATAATATGGTGGAGATTGAAACTTTGAGATTAACAAGCGATGACGGAATACAAGGAGAAGAAGATAGACTAGAGGAATCCACGTATAGATGAAACAAGAGAATTTTTAAAGGGAATTATTTTTTATTTTTAAGGTGATGCTAACAATATGTAAGAGTAGTGAGTGAAAATAGAGGAATAGAAAAAAAAAATTGCAAAGAAAAAAAAAAGGAGAAAAGAATAAGGAAGAAAATATTGTATTTTTGAAAAAAAAAGTATTGTTTTAGTAATTTTGAAATCTTGTTTTAGCCTCGTGTTTTTTGAAAAAAGTTTCTATTTTAAGTTTTTTTTTTTTTTTTTTTTTTGTATATTTTATGAAAAAAATCCATAAAATTAATAGTGACTTTTCTGTTCATGGCTTTTTTGACAGAAATAACCGGAGAAATTTATAAAAAATGTCTAATTTTTAAACATTTACTAAAATATATCTACTTTTCATTTATTACACTTTTACCTCAACTTTTCTTCTTTTTTGTCCTTTTTCTAATTTTTATTTTCTCTTTTACCCCTATATTTTCTCCTTTTCTCTCCTCTTTTTCTTTTATTTTTTATTTTTTTCTTTTCCTGTTATTCTTTATTATTTTCTTTATTTTTTATTTTTATTTCATTTTTTTCTTTTCTCTCTTATTTATTTATTTTTATTTTTCCTTATTTTTTCCTCTTTTTTATTTTTCTTTTGTTCTCTCCTTCTTTTTTTTCTTTTCTTTCTTTTTTTCCTTATTTTTGTATTTTTTTCTTATTTTTTCCTTATCCTCTGTTATCCTTATTTTTTCAATTTTTTTTCCTATTCTCATTTTTTTAAAATTTTAATATATATATATATATATATATATATATATATAATTCATTTTTATTTTAATAAATAATTAAAGTTTTAGATATTTAGATTTGTTTTTGTTTTACGATCCTAGAAAAATATTTTGAAATATAAATTTGTATATATATATATACATACACATACTAGGTTGATATTGTGCTATTCATTTCATACACAAAAAATAAACTAAAATATACAAATAATAAAACATAAAAAAAATAAAAGATATTTCAAGTTTCATGCATTTGAAATTTATATTCTAGTCATGATGAATAAAATCGCTAACATAGCAGTTATGAGACGAATAATATATTTAATAAAAAATAATGAAAAATATAATGAGATTGTTTAGTATTGTTCATGAAGCTAAAATAAAAGTGTAAGAAATAGTTTCATATATGGAAAAGAAACTTAAATATACAAAAATAAACTAAAAATATTTGAAATTGAATGAAACAAAAATTTAAAATATATTTTTGAAAAAAAAAAAGACATTTAGTACATGTCTTACAGTTGTAATTTATTATTTTTATTCATAAATAAATATCATTTGATATCTAAACAATTGAAAAAATAAAATGAAATTGTGCAGTTTTCTTTATGAAGCTTAATAAAAGTGTAAGAAATCAGAATATTGATCATATATGGATAATATCCTGATCATATACTAATCATATTCAAACAATATATGGATAATATACTAATCATATACAGAAAATTACTCTATTATTTTTATTTTCTCTCTTTTATTTATTTTATTTTTTTCCTTATTTTTTTCTTATTATAAGCTATCCTTATTTTTTTATTTAGGATTTAGCGTTTTAGTGTTTGCAAATCAAATCACCAAAAGAGACTTCATCCTTAATAAAGCATATAATTTGCTCATTGCTTAACTGAATTCTTATTGTTGTTGAGTATAGCAACAAACATACATATATTTGAAAATAAAAAAGAAAACGTACATGATGAAGCATCCAATTGAAAAGAGAACTTTTTTTAATGAGGTAACAACATAAAATAAAAGTGAAGAAAAAGTTAATAATTTATTTTGTATAAATTATTAAATTTAATTTCTTATATCTAATCATATACTAATCAAATATGGATCATATACTAATCATATACAAATCATTTACTGATTAGATACAAATCATATACGGAAAAAATACTTCATCTTTGTTGTAATTATTAACCATATACGAAAACTTCATTCTTTATTGTAATTGTTAATTTTTTTAAAAGTAGTGTATTCAATTCATGTCTTCAAGTTGTGATAACTTAATTCATGTCTTCAAGTTATAATATATTATTTTTATTCATAAATAAATATCATTGGATATATATGCAGTTGGAAAAATATAATGAAATTGTTATGTGTTCTTCATGAAGTAGTGTATAAAATTGTTGCATATAAGGAAAATAAAATAAACATATATGAAAATTAAACCAAAAGTGAATAAAAAATATTTCAAATTTCATGCATTTGGAATTTGTTTTCCAATCATTTTTAAAATTTTTGTAAATTAAATTGTCATTGTAGTAAATAAAAACTAGTAATTGTTCCATTCCTCCAAATATAGGTGGTGTTACAAATATGCTTTATAACTGTAATGAAAATATTATATCAGAAACGTAAAATAAATGAAACATATTCTAAATTACTATAAACAAAATGAAAGAACTAATTAGTTCATAATGAAAGAATTTTTTATTTCGACACACATTCACAGTGAATTGGACAATAAAAAATATGCATGATATGATAAAGGAAAAAATGTATAATTAATTAAACTTGAAATATTTTGTAATTATTGAACCATATAGCATTTTTGTACTCTTGTAACTCTAGTAGCACTTGTATTGATCAACCATCTACATGTTTAATTCACAAAAAGTAAATTGAAAGCAACACCCACTACCTTGAATTGCATCTATACAAGCAATAAGTCATTCTATTAGTAAATGACAAAACTAAGCACACAATACAATTGGAGAAGCATTATTGTAGTACATTCTTTTTTCAATGGCAACAAAACAACCAACAAATAATGAAATTTACATAAACTAAAAAATAAAAAACTAAAACTAAAATTAAAACTAAAAAAGGGTAAAACTTATTGTCATTTCATCTTCCACCAAGTTTGCAACAAAAACCTAGAAACTAAAAATACAAGCTTTGAACCAAATCTTACTTTCTGACAGAAAGAACTAAGTTTAGTTCCAAACAAAAAACATAACCCTTCAATGACTTAGAAAAAAAACAAAAAAAGAAAAACAAAAGTAAACAAAAAATATTTCAAATTTTATGCCTTTGAAATTTGAATTGATTTATTTGTTGTTGTTGTGTTTTTCATTGTAATAATAATTTAAATAATAAACAAAATATTTTATTATAATAATATATTTAAATTAAAAATATTTTTAATTAAATTAAAAATTGAATATTTTAAATCAACAGTTTATTATTTAGATTAAATAGTTGATATATATTAATTATTAATTAAATATTAAAATATATTTATTAAAAATATTTCTTATCGATATAGAAGAGTAACAAGTGAGTTCATAGAGACCACAGAGCTATTATCAGATGTTGATAGCATATTCAATCTCAACATAAGTAATCCATTGTGTGTGAATCTATACACCAAACAACCTCCTCTCCTTAATCACGCTAATTCAGCAAATAATTAAGCAACAATTCCCAATCCAAGGTTCTGAACCATCCGTGTAAAGCACTCAAATTCTTCAAATTGTGTGACCCTGCATCAAAACAAAACCAAGACATAAAAAATAAAAAACCCAAATGCAAAAAAAAGGAAGAATTTAAATGCCCAAAAAAAGAACGAAAAAGAAAAGAGAATTCAAAGAGAGAAAGTTAAGAACAAGTACAAGAGACGGGGAGGAGATGTTGACAAAAAGAAAACTACAACTGCTTTGCAAGTAGCACAAGCTACAATCCAAGTCCAACAAACAACCCAAAATTCTAGACCTGAAGCAGACCCATCATCTAAAGTGGAGAAACTAATCATGGATTCAAATAATGGTAACGACCACAATCGCAATCACATGTTACATTAATGGATCTGTCATGATGATAAGTAACCGTAACGGCCTGTAGAGCCAAAAAAAATTTTTGAAAAATTGTGAAATGTTTTGAAGGTGTTAATGAAAAAATAAGTATACAATTGTTTAATAAGCATAACTGCAATAAAACAAAAATTAGAAAGTTTCACATGATAATTAAACATATACTACTATAAATCATTAACTAATACATTGTTTCACATCATAATTATACACACAATACTATAAAGTCCATAAAAAACACAAAATAAAAGTAACATTGAAAAGATAACATATATAAAATAATATCAATGACAAAAGGAGTGCCTATGAGGTATAAAAGAAGATGCACTTTCATCTTCATGAGAAAGGCATATACAGACTGCAGGAGGTGCAAACAAACAAATAATTATTGTAGGAGGTTCTTCATGATAAATTTTTTTTGCCATAAAATCTCTTATTTGAGTACAAATAATTGTTGTTGCCTTATATTATGGGTGTTTATGGTTCAGTTTGGTCAGTTTAAAGCATAAATTTCTAATCGAACTAATAAAGTCAGTTTTGAAATATGAGAACTCTTAATCAAACCAAATACCATTACAAATTATCCAAACCAATGATATTTGAATTTGGTTTGGATGATCATTGGTTTGGAAAATGAGTTTGGTCGGTTTAATAAAAAATAATAAATAAATAAAATAAAGATTAAAATTACTAATGATACATTTCGTGAAATCTATTAAAAATGTAAAAAAATGGAAAATTCATATCATAAGCATATAATAATAATAATAATAATAATAACTATTAATTCACGGTCTATCATGATAGGTAACAGACACGACTGATAAATAACGGTTGTAATGGTTATTACGTATACATTTATTTATTATCATTATATAACAATATATAATGTCACGGCATGCCAAAAAACCTAGCAATAACAATCATTACGTAACGTAATGGTCGTTATTTGAAACCATGAAACCAACATCTTGAGATAACGTAATGCTGATCAGGAATCTCAGCTGCAGCTGCCCTAGCTTGACCTCTACCTCTACCCCTACGACGTGGAGCAGGAGGAAGAGCCTCATTATGCACGGACTGCTCATCAAGTCCAAAAGTTAGATCGACAACGGGGTCTGTTCGCACACGCCTCATTCTGAAAAAGATAGAGAAAACCCAAATTCAAAACAAGACAAGAGTATTTAACGCAACGCGAAATTAGAAACAAGAATATCACAAAGACAATTATCAACCTAATCACTGCAGTAGTTATACAAAAAGACAGACATAGACAATTAATTGAAATTATGCTCTGATACCAACTTTGTCACGATCCGAACCCGAGGGCACGTGATCGGCACTAAGGAATGGGTAGGCATAAGGCTCCCGAAACCCGTAGTAAGCCTTAAAGAAAAGAAAAATAAAAACTTCAAATTTAAAAATTTATTTCATGAAAGAACATATTATCAAACTAATTTTTCTAAAAAAAAATAATCGTGCACAACATAAAATATTCTCCATCATCAAATACCATAAATCAATCTTAAAACATTATACATAAGCGTGGTTTATTAAAATGCAATACATAAGTATACTTAAGTTTTACAAACTCATAGTACAAACACTACTATAGTATTCTAGAGTTACTATTACAATACAGCTCATAATGACCTACATAATATAGCCGGTGATGAAAAAATCTGGCGTAGTAGCAGTCTGAGGTCAAACTCCCAAGCTCCTGAAAAAAAAATAGATTGAGGGGAATCAGACCTCACTGAGTAAGTTAATAAAAAGAGTTATACGGTTTGAAAACCTTTTTGAAAACCGTATACATATAGTAAAAATAATTTATATCATATATATATATAGCTTTTGAAAAAAATCTCGGTAGAACCCTAAACCCAAATCTTTAAATGGCCAATTGGGCCCACTTAATCCACATAGACTGCCAGTCCCCGAGAGCAAAGGCATCAACCGAGGCACCAAGCCACAGTCATTCACTTAATCCAAATACATGGCACTAGCGGTCCCCGAGAGCTAAGGCATCCACCGAGGCACCCATCCCAATCCATTAGTAACTTTCCAATCATCGGCGGTCCTCGAGAGCAAAGGCTTCCATCGAGGCACCCGTCCCAGTTTATATCCACAAGTCATACATACATCGGATTCATCTCTCAATCTCTACCATGTGCACACGGTCTTGGTGAAACCCACCAGGTAGCCCGTTCTACCAAAATTTCTCAAAACTAATTTTAAATAAATAAAATGCACTTAAATCTTAAATAGCAGCATTTAAATTAAATAAATCATATAATAAATACTAAAAATATGAGTGCACGCATCTTTAAATAAAACACACACACAGATCAATTTATCAACTTACAGGACGAGCGAGAAGGCTGACGACTACGCGTCTGCCTCGATCCAAAAGCTCCCGCTCCGGTACTCTCTAGGAAAAAATAACAAACCTATTTTAAAAACACGTCTATGGAATTAAAATCGAAAATTGACAGAAATAGCAAAATTCTAGATTGACTCGAGGAAGACCAAATAAGACTCGATAGATAGGGAAAAACCCTAATTAATGCTAAGAATTTATGGAAAATGTCACATTTTACGAGAAAATCTACCGAAATTTTGACAGAGTCTCCATTGTAAAATGGACATCTCTCTACCATAGGTAGAGTCATTCTTGCACAGAAAACGCACTTCTAAAAATTCGCACACAATCTACACTTGGGTCGGCTCTCCAACACAGTATTAGACTGACCGAGTTTACAATTCCACAAAACATCACAACTTAATTCTAACTAATAAAATTCATGAAAATATTACTTTCATAAATAAATATTGAAATCATACTTAAAATATAGCATAGCACTTAATTAAATTTAATTAGACATAAATATATAAAAACCCATAATTTCCAATAATATACATTATTCTTAAAATATGCATATATAATCCATAATTAATATAACTATCAACAAATACCTTAATTAAAACCATTATACCAAATATGTTAAATATAACCACATATATATTTTTGTTACCAAAATAATATATTATACATATATATATAATATTTGGAAACAATATTCAAAATTAACATTACTTAATTAAAAATACCAATTAATTTATAAAAATCCTCTAAACCTCTTAAATATTAATAAAACCAACTAAAATATATATTTAACTATAATTAGCATAAAATTACATATTTATCCATATAATAGAAAAATACACATAATATATCCATATTACTCAAAAATTCTATAAAAATTATATAAATACATAAAAATTATTTTCTCAACATAAAATTTCTTAATACCAATAAAAACATATAATTTCTTCCAAAATATAAATTTAACCTAATTATCCACATTTGACATAAACTTAAAATAATTATAAAAATAGTATAAAAATCACAAAAACTATAAATTAAGTTCTAAAATTAATAACATTTAATGATAATACCAATTATCACAATTTCATAATTTTTTAACAATTAATTTTCAGAAGTTAATAAAATATCCAAAATCTATAAAATTCACAATTAACACAATAATTTTCTATAATCTTAAATAAAATCAATATACTAAAAATAAATAACAATAATTACTCCAATTTACTAATTAAACTCAAATAAAATCAAATAAAAATAAAGTAAAATTCTGTAAAATCAAAAAAAATCAAAATAATATACCAAAATTAGATTTAAACAACTAACTAGCATAATTAACCAATTAACTTGGGATAATTAAAGTTTAACACCTAAATCAACCTAAACAATCTGTGAACAACCTAAAAACGACCTAAAAACAACTCAGAACGACAAGTTGCCTACCTCTATTTCAGTCGCCGGAAATGATTGTAGCGGTGAGGCAAGGTGTTGATCGTCACCTGAGGAGACAATGCAAGTGGAGGGAGCAATGGATGGCTTCGATCTGGTTCGGATAATGACAAAGGAGCTTAAACCAAGAGAGAGAGAGCAAGGGAGACGCCAGAGGGAAGAAGAGAGAAGGGAGGTTGCTAGTGGCGTGTTGCGACAGAGATGGAGGTTGAGGTGGTTGATGCACGCTGGAGAAGAAAGGGATGCGACGGAGATGGTGACAGGGAAGAAGGGACAGCACAGTGGGGAAGAGAGGAAAATGACGTTTTTTAGGTGTTTTGAATGAATATTCATGTATATATATATATATACTCCTATATATATACATGCTCACACTACTATGATAAACATATATTTAATATTAACTCTAATAATATATTACATATAATAGCCTCAAAAATAACAAGGGTAATATAGAATAAATTATACTTATGAAATAGTTAAATAATATTTAATACTATAGAAAATATAATTTCTTAAAATAATAATAATAACATAACCCTAATGTAAGCTTACTATCTTTTAAATTACGTATTGCATAAAATGTCCATATATAAATCACAAACAATAGAATAATTTAAATATAAATTTTTGAAATTACTAACATTACATATCTCATATTAAAATAGATTAATTAAAAAAAATAGGTCATAACATATGTATTATAACTTAAATTT
Source organism: Mallotus nudiflorus (assembly GCA_947683625.1). NCBI lineage: Eukaryota > Viridiplantae > Streptophyta > Magnoliopsida > Malpighiales > Euphorbiaceae > Mallotus > Mallotus nudiflorus. The sequence continues at coordinate 1,693,503 of CANTUR010000304.1, forward strand.
AAAATGTTATTTAAGTAAAAGTAACTCATACTAGTTTAATCTATCGATCACTAAATTGTTGGTGATTCAATTTATTGATTTATTTTTCCTAAACCACTATCATATCAGTTAGTTCTAAGGCTTCAGCTACTTACACTCCACTGAAAGTTTCTGGCACTCCTCTAAATCCCACAATATATTTACTTAACTTATTTTGTGCTGATTCATTTACTAATTTAATTAAGTGCCACTTTTACTCCATATCAAAAAATTAAATGCTTTTAGTAATAAATTAAAGCTGATTAATGGTTACATAATTTTACCCTCATATTATATTTACAATTAATAATGAATTATATATATAAATATGTAAACCCTCATATCATAAGCTATTTCATTATAATATTATATTTTTCTAAAAAATTATTTTATCATTTTCTTCTTATTTTTATTTAATAAAATAAAATAAGATATTTTTTAATTTATTTTCAATGTGAATACTATTTTTTTTATTTTATATTTGCATTTTATTCTTATGGTAGTCATAAATTTCATTTTTTTAATTAATATTATAAGTTCATTACAACTTTAACTTTATATTATTAATTAAAAATCAGTTCTATTTAATAAAAGATTTTAATTGTTTTAATTATTTTCGTTGTAGGATGAAATTTTCTTAAGTTCACATTTGGATTATTTTTTTTATGTTGGCTACATATATCTTCTTTTTTTTTTATCTAACCTTATAAATTTGTTTCAACTTGAATTTTTAATTTTTATGACTAGCATTTTATGTAGCGATAAAAATTAAAAATGCTACAATTGATTATAACAAATGCTACATTTGGGTTCATCTTATGTAGCATTTTTGCAGTATTTTACATAGCATTTTAATTTTCCCCCCTCTTATCATTCGTTACACTAGCATTTTATACAATCGATTTTGCAAAATGCTAGTTATAAAAGTTAAAAATTCAAGTTGTAATGAATTTATAAGGTAAGATAAAAAAAAAAAAAAAGAAAAAAGAAAATTTCATCCTACAACAAAAATAATTAAAAAAATTAAAATATTTTAATAAATAGAAAGTATGGGTTTTTAAATTAGTAATATAAAGTTAAAGTTATATGTTTTAAAGTTGTAATGAACTTATAATATTAACTATAAAAAATAAAATTTAGGACCACTATAAGAATAAAATGCAAATATAAAATTAAAAAAGTAGTATTCACATTGAAAATAAATTAAAAATATCTTATTTTATTTTATTAAATAAAAATAAGAAGAGAAAGATAAAATAATTTTTTAGAAAAATATAATATTATAATGAAATAGCTTAGAAAATAAAATTAAGGATAAAATATTTAACAATTAAATTAAAGCTAATTAATGTTTACATATTTATATATATATTTATTACTAATTGAAAATTTAATATGAGGGAAAAAATATGTAACCATTAATGAGCTTTAATTATTATTAAAACATTTAATTTTTTTAATATGAGGATAAAAATGATATTTAATTAAATTAGTAAATGAATCGTCATAACATAAATTAAGTAAATATATTATGGAGTCTAGTGCAGTGTTAAAAGCTGCTAGAGGAGTGCACATAGCTAGAGCCTAATTCTAATGATTTAATTTATTTATTTATTTAAATCACAGGTATTAAAAATTTATTTGTTTTTAATTAATTTACTTCAATTTGATAGAATCATAAAGGATAATACAAATCTAAAATATCAACATTTCCATAGCAGATAATTTAATTGATTTTAGTTGTAATGATTGGTACGTAAAAGAAATAATTTCTCAATATATAATTTAAGCAGAGAAGATGTGCTTTTGGCAACTAAGCGTGATTCTTGCTTCCCTTAATGTAAACTGTAAAAGCAAAAAAGAAAACTTGTACGGCTCAATAAGTAAACATCAAAAATTAATAATGAAATTCTGGATGTTTAGCCTAATGCCAAAAATGCTTTGCTTAAGATTCTGCTGTTTGGTATACTTAAGGATAAGAGATAATTCTTCGTTAGCATGCATCTGGACATGAATTAACCTGAAAATTCAAAAGTAGATAGATTGTCCCATCACTAAGCTAATTTGCATTATATATCAATCCTTAACAAATAATACCATTTCTTGGCTTTTATATAACTTTTTAGTGCAATTTCATTTTCCATATGAAAGTAATCATACACAAAAATTTAATCAAGCCTAACTCGTTTATTTTTCAATCAATAAAACGTTTAAATATTAATGTACTATACATAGCTCTATTTTCATATGATAACCGCAAGAGTTTTATAATAATAAAAATAATAATAATAATATGGGTGGGGACTTTCGCATTTCACCCTTTTATTTTTGCAATTCTTTTTTTTTTTTTTTTTTTTTTTTGCAATTTTGGGTTACATAAAAGAGTGTTTAATTTTTTTCATTAATTATTATTCCTAAATTGATACTCTTTTTATTTTTTTTTTATCTAAATGTACTGTTTAATATTTAAAATTATAAAACTATTAGTACTTGAGCTTACATCTTTTTTTTGCATTAAAAAATTAGTATAGTCAATTATTTTTTATAAGAATTCTTTATTTTTTAATTTCTTTAGTCAATTATAAAACTTGCACCAATTATAAAAAATAATAATCTTTTTCACTTTTTATTTTTAATTTTAAAAACAGTTTTTAATATCATACATTATTTTATTTTTATTTTTCTTATCATAATGTTTTTAAAAAATAACATAAAAATCAAATTACATGATTAATGTATATTATAAAAATTTAAAGAAAATTCATCATATAAAAAATTGTTGTAATTTTAATTTTTAAGGCAGGTATTATAACATATTAATCATAGAAAACCAAGTGCTATATTTTTTTTTTATTGAATGGACTTTTTGCAGTATAATTTAATTAAAATATTTGTTAGGATATATTTGATCTAAATTACATGTAAATTGATTTTATCTCTATTCATTAAATTTATGAATCCTTTTTATATGATAAATCATTGTTCAATTTTATAAAGTTTTTTTAATCACATAATTTGATTTTAAAATTATTTTTAAAAAATAATGATATAATAAAAAATAAAATTATGTGCATATGATATTTAAAAAAAAATCTTCATAAAAATAAAAGATATATTATTTACTATTATTGGTAAAAATTTTACAATCAACATAAGTTAAAGTTAAAAAGTACTTATAAAAAAATAAGTGACTACATCAAAATTTATTAACGCAAAAAAAAAAAATGTTGAACATGAAACAATGAATTTGGAAGGAAAAAAAAAAGACAATAAATATTTCTAACAAAGAATAGTTATGTAATTTATAATACTAAATAAATAAAAATAGAGTGCAAAAATTTCCACCCAATTTTTAATATTTGATAGCCGCAAGAGTTTTATTTAATCCAAAGTTCAAACTTTTTTTTTTTTATTATTATTTTCTCCATATATAAAACTCAAAAAAAATTATTTAAGAAAATTCAAGCTCCTTACTTATCTACACAATAAACACGAACAAAATTAATTCATCTTCAATTTGTCATATACATATATATTAGTAAATAACTACGTGTTTAATTCATTTGACTCATGATATATAATCTATAAACAATTAAGCATATTATTATTATTATTATTATTATTATTATTATTATTAAATAAAAGTATTTTATAATCTTAATTTTTTTATTATTAAAAAATACATCTCTAAATAAATTATTAATTTAATTTTTTTCTAAAAAAATATTCAAACAATTTAAGCATTTCTATTATTATGAACTCCATTTATACATAAAAAAAATATAAATTCAAAAAAATATAAAATAACATTAGAATTAGTGGCTAGTGCGTTTCAAATAATAGAAAAGTTATAAAATAAACATATGTTTATAGCTATAGTTAGAGATAGATTATGAGAATAAATTAAATAACATATGTTTCTGAATTCAATTAACAATCAAAATTTGCAAGTTCAATGGGAAAAAAAAAAACATACATTAATATTGAAGGGCCACTTGTATTTAATATATATAAACATTAATCATAATTTAAATAAAAATCCTATAAAATAAAAGTTAATCTAATTAAAATAGGAAATAAACTTTCAATAAAATTAAAATTATATTTTTATTTTATTTTTATTAGTAAATAAAACATTAATCCTAATTTAAATAGAAATCCTATAAAATAGAAGTTAATCTAATTAAAATAGGAAATAAACTTTTAATCAAATACTTTTATTAGTAAATGACTAAATTATCCAATTTTTATATAATAACTAAAGATTCTTTCATAATTTTGCCCGTCTCCCCTTTTTTTGTGCATTTATATATATATATATATATATATATATATATATATATATATTAAGGAGGGATAAACAAAATTATAAATAAGTATTCACTTATTATTATAAAAAAATTGAATAATTTCGTCATTTAATAATAAAAATATAATTAAAATTCTCTATATAGAAATTTACTTTAAATTGAAAATATATTTCTGTCACGATCCAAAACAGGAGTCATGACCGGCGCTAGGGAACGGGAATTCTTTCGAATCCGGAACCCGTAGCAAGCCTAAAAATAAATAAATCATGCCACAATAACAATAAAAATATAATATGCAGCGGAAAATAAAAATCATAATATCATAATATTATCCATATCAACTGGATTTAAATAAAAATCTCATCACATAGATATATATAATCTTTAATACAATCCAGTTTCAACATAATATATCTCCTCATAAAACAAAATACATGAAATCCAATACTTTAATTCACAACTACTGCAGTGTCTAGATAAAATAAATAAGACTCAAGTAGACAATTTACATAAAGAAGCCGGGGCGAAAGAAATCCGGCGTATCGACCTGCTACTGAGGTCTGAGGAAGTTGACTCTCCTGAAAAATAGTCAACGGAGGGGAGTCAGACCTCACTGAGTGAATTACTATAATATATATACATACACACTAAGTGATAATGCATACAGTCAACGGTATATATATAATATGTATATATACAGGCAAATTCATACAGATGCAGAAAAATCATTTTTATATATTTTACTGAAAAAATCCCAATTTATGAAGGATCACATAGAACCCTAGAATATCGCAACCTCAGAAAATAGTGTTAAACAACACTCAAGCCACACAGGCTCACTTAATCCAAAATATATCCACTTAATCCATTTGGATAGTAGACTGGCCCCGAGACACTAAGTCAACCGAGCTCCAGCAGTCTAACTGCCAGTGTGATTGGCCCCGAGACACTTGGTCAACCGAGCTCCAGCAATCACACCCCAAACCACATCTCACATATCAATAATCATAATCAAATCAATATCCACAAATAGTTAGTAATATAGCCTAAAGCTATAGGCGTACCGGTACGTACTCGGTCCTAGTGCTGCCCACTAGGTAGCACGTTCTATTGATATCCTTCATTAATAAATAATAAAACATTCATTCACAAATACATGATGCATGAATTTAAATAAATCAACCATATAAACCATATATATACCGAAAATATACCAAACATAAACCAGGTATATTTTGAGTATATATATGTCAAATGAATTCAATCAAATCATGAATTAAACTAAAAATATATTTAAAAATATTTTAAATATATTTTATTTACAAACATGTATATAATTTATTATATACCAAAAATATACTTGAATGTAAATCACATTATTTATGTATATTTAGTCAAAATAAAACATGCATTTTCTAAATCATGCATCCTAAGCATATATATATAATATAGTAACTCACCTAATGCGCTCCACGAGACAGGTCCGACGGGCCTGGTCCACTAGCCCTCGGTCTCGGCGCAACTAAACAAGTAATAAATAACCGACATTAGAATAAACCTAACAGAAATCCTAGAATTCAATCTAGAGTATTAAACACAGAATCGAAAATTAGGGTTCGACTGGATATCACGTTTTACGAGAATTCTACCGAAAATCCGACAGAACCTCCCCTGTAAAACGGACATCTCTCTACTCAAAAGAGTAGAGCCGACCCTGCAAAGAAACACACTTCGAAAAACGAGCTCAACACAATCAAAATCCCACGGTCGGACTCCAAACTACAGTCCACCGACCGGGGTCCACAAACACAGAATAATATTCCAGATATACCGAAAATATCCTTAAATCACAGAAATACATTTTATAAATAAAAATTACATAATTGACCTTGAAACACTATAAAAATCGATTAAAACTCATTTTATTTGAAAAACCGTATATTATATATATAATTGAAAATAATTCCCGAAAAATAGTTTTAATTAGTTAAAAATACCAAATATTTTGTAGAAATCATTTTTATACCTTAAATAAATATTAAAACCAATTAAATTACATTTTTAGACAATTTAGGGTAAAATTACCAAAATACCCCTATATATATAAATATACTTAAATTACTTCAAAAATTCACCAAAAATCATACACTTATCCAAAATTAATTTTCTCAACATATTTATCAATAATATTAATAATTAAACTCAATTAACCAATTAAATTCAATTTAAAACACAATTAACCTAATTTTCCAAAATCACCTAAACTTCAATAATTAAAAATAAATACTTAGAAATTCATAAAAATTCCAAATAAATTCCTATAATTCATTTCAACACCCAATTTAACCATAAACTCCAATTTCATAATTTAAATAATTAATTTCCGAAAATTAGAAAATAATATTAAAATATTCAAAAATACCCAAAAATCCAAACAATCTCCAAAAATTCTACAACAATTCACACATGAAGATTAAGCTACTAGGAACAACATTTGTGAAGGAAGTAAGCATTAATCAATCAAGAACAATTCGAAAAAAATCGAAAACCCTAATAGGCCGAATTTGACAAATCGAAAACTAAGCAATTCTAGACCATTTTAGCTCAAACCAAAGCTAGAATAACACTCACCGGAGCTCAAGGAGAAGAAAGAGACCGGCGGTGTCGAAAACGGTGGCCGGAGGAGGGAGAAACGGCGGTAGCTCGACTTTCGGCCTCTAAAGCTAATTCCGGCCAAAACTCGTCGGGAAAGGGGCTGCTGGCGGCGGGGAACGGCTGGAGGCGACGGTGGCAAGCCGAGAGGCACACCGGCGGTGAAGGAACGGCAGTTGCAGCGGTGAGGGATGGTGGTCGGGCGTCGGGCGTGGGAAAGAAGAAGGAGAAGGAGTCGGGGGCAAATGTGTAATTTGGCAAATTTTTGATTTTTGATGTATATATGTATATATATATACTTTATACTTTATATTAAAATAATATTAAATTACACACATCAAATATACACCACACACATTAAAATATTAATATTTTAATAATTTATACCAAATAAAATTAATTAAATAACAATTAAAACAATTAAATACTTAATAAAATATTAGGGAATTAATAAACCCTAATTAAATAAATATACATACACAGGCTTTATTTAATAATTTAAAAATATGTATGAGTTCATGCAAGTCCGTAAATACCTTTAAAATAATTAATAATACATTGTTTACGTGGAAATTTCCCCGAAAATGAAAGTCCCGGGAAAATTTTACGTAAAACACTGTATATAAAACACAGTAATTAAAATAGGTTTAAAATACATATCAACTCATAAAAATATCGTATACATACATATTCAAAATTATTAATACTGCATATCCCGGTACTGTGTAAAAATATTTTAAAAACACGGGATATCACAGTCTTCCCCCCTTACAAGAATTCGTCCCCGAATTCTAAAAAGAAAAGATCAAGAAGGAAAGAGATACGGATAAGAAGCTCGCATCTCAGCTTCAGTCTCCCACGTATGCTCTTCAACTCTGTCGCTACGCCACAGAACCTTGACCATCGGAATCTGCTTCGATCGCAACTGTCGAACTTAAAAATCAACGATCGCCACAGGTTCTTCCACAAAAGTCAAATCTTCACTCACTTCTACACTGTCGGGCTGCAACACGTGTGAAGGATCTGAGATATACTTCCTCAACATCGAGATATGAAATACTGGATGCACCTGTGACATACTCGGAGGCAAATCCAACCGATATGCAACAGTGCCAATTCTTTCCAGAATCTCAAACGGTCCAATATATCTCGGTGTTAACTTACCCTTCCTGCCAAATCTCATCACACCCTTCATCGGAGATACTTTCAGAAAAACGAAATCTCCAACCTGAAACTCCACATCTCTGCGCCTAGGATCCGCATAACTCTTCTGTCTGCTTACTGCGGTCTCTAATCTACGCTTGATCACGATGACTTTCTCTGTAGCATCCTGAACCATCTCTGGTCCAGTCAAAGCTCTCTCACCAATCTCATTCCAACTCAACGGGGATCTACACTTCCTTCCATACAACGCCTCGTACGGTGCCATACCAATACTGCTATGGTAGCTGTTATTATATGCAAACTCAACAAGCGACAAATGATCATCCCAGCTACCTCCCAAATCCAAGACACACATCCTCAACATATCTTCCAGTGTCTGGATCGTCCTCTCAGACTGACCATCTGTCTGAGGATGAAAAGCAGTACTAAAATCCAACCTAGTGCCCATCGCTTCCTGCAACTTCTGCCAAAAACGAGAAGTAAACACCGAACCTCTATCTGACACAATGGACACAGGTACTCCATGAAGGCACACAATATGCTTCACATACAACTTCGCCAATCTAGCAACTGAATATGTGGCTTTCACAGGCAAGAAATGTGCAGACTTCGTCAATCTGTCTACAATCACCCAGATGGAATCGTATCCATCCTTCGAACGAGGTAAACCGACCACAAAATCCATAGCTATCCTTTCCCACTTCCACTCGGGAATAGGAAGAGGCTGAAGCTTCCCAGAAGGCTTCTGATGTTCGGCTTTCACTTGCTGACACGTCAAGCACTTAGCAACATAATCAGCAACATCCTTCTTCAATCCATCCCACCAGTATAGATCTCTGATACTGTGGTACATCTTAGTAACACCTGGATGAACGCTGTAGGCTGTAGAATGTGCTTCCTCTAAAATCTCTTCTCTCAAATCATCCACATCAGGAACACACAATCTACCACTGATCCACAACACACCATCATCATCGAGTGTGAAATCAGTGAACTTCCCTGCTCTGACATTCTCTGCAAGCTCTTCTAGAATAGGATCTCGGCTCTGAGCTGCTTTAATCCTATCCCTCAATACAGATCGTACTTTAAACTGAGCTAACAGTCCACCTGATCTACTAATCTTCATCATCAGACCTTGATCCACCAACAAATGCAACTCCTGGATCAATGGTCTCCTCTCAACACCAATGTGAGCAAGACTACCTGAGGACTTCCTACTCAAGGTATCTGCTACCACATTAGCTTTACCCGGATGGTAAAGAATCTCGCAATCATAATCCTTCAACAGTTCCAACCATCTTCTCTGCCTCAGATTCAGATCTCTCTGCTGAAAAATGTACTTAAGGCTCTTGTGATCAGTAAATATCTCACAAGTCACCTCGTACAGATAATGTCTCCAAATCTTCAAAGCAAAGATCACTGCAGCCATCTCCACATCATGTGTGGGATAGTTCTGCTCATGCTTCTTCAACTGCCTCGAAGCATAGGCTATCACCCTTCCATTCTGCATCAACACACAACCAAGACCAATTCTAGAGGCATCACAGTAAACTGTGAACTTATCCATACTATTAGGCAAAGCTAATACTGGCGCTGTGGTCAACTTCTCCTTCAACAACTGAAAACTATTCTCACAAGCTTCTGACCACTCGAATCTAACATTCTTCTGAGTCAAGCGAGTCATAGGGGCTGCAATCCTGGAAAAGTCCTGCACAAACCGCCTATAATACCCGGCTAAACCCAGAAAACTCCGAATCTCAGTAACTGAAGTAGGTCTAGGCCACTCAGATACTGCCTCAACCTTCTGTGGATCAACCTGAATACCTTCTTTAGACACTACGTGTCCAAGAAAAGAAACACTCTCCATCCAGAAATCACACTTCGAGAATTTAGCATAAAGCTGATGATCTCTCAGTGTCTGTAGTACAATCCTCAAGTGATATACATGCTCTTCCATACTCCTCGAATATACTAGTATATCATCAATGAAGACTACTACAAACTGATCCACATACGGTCTGAATACTCTATTCATCAGGTCCATAAAAGCTGCTGGTGCATTAGTCAAACCAAAAGACATCACCAGAAACTCATAATGACCATATCGAGTGCGAAACGCTGTCTTAGGAATATCAGTTTCACTAATCCGCAGCTGATGATAACCCGACCTCAAGTCGACCTTAGAAAAGAACTGTGCACCTTGTAACTAATCAAACAAATCATCTATCCTCGGGAGAGGATACTTGTTCTTCACTGTCACCTTATTCAGCTCTCTATAGTCAATGCACAGTCTCAGGGTACCATCCTTCTTCTTCACAAACAAGACTGGTGCACCCCAAGGGGAAACACTAGGTCTGATAAAACCCTTATCCAACAACTCTTGCAATTGCTCCTTCAACTCTCTCAACTCTGCAGGAGCCATACGATAAGGTGGCATAGATATAGGAGTAGTACCTGGAACCACATCTATACAGAACTCAATCTCTCTATGAAGTGGTAAACCTGGCAACTCCTCGGGAAAAACATCAGGAAACTCACAAGCAACCAGAACATCTGTGAGTGACAACTTCTCCACTGACGTATCCCTAACCAATGCCAAATACCCCTGACAACCTTTCCTCAACAACTTCCTAGCTGATATAGCAGAAATAAGATTCTGAGGTGCTAAACTCCTATTACCAACAAACTTAAATTCTACTTCACCAGGAATTCTAAAAATCACCTCCTTATTCCTGCAATCTACCATGGCAAAGTGCTGAGATAACCAATCCATTCCCAAAATAACATCGAACTCCATCACATCCAACAAAATCAAATCAGCGGGTAATTCTCTATCTCCCACGAGAACTGGACAACCAGAAAGAACAATATCGGCGTCCAAGGAATCACTCAGAGGAGTGGCAACAGACAAAGGAAAAGCCATCCTCGAAGCTTGCCAACAAGATTTAGAAGCAAAAATAGGAGAAACAAACGAATGCGTGGCACCCGGATCAAACAAAACCAAAGCATCCAGGTAACAAACAGAAAGAATACCTGCCACGACTGCATTAGATGCCTGAGCATCCTGCTGAGTCAGATGGAAGACTCTCGCCTGACCTCGACCTCCCTGCTGACTGGTAGAAGCCTGGCCAACGCCTCTGGCACCTCCTCTAGTACCTCTACCACGACTCTGCTGTGGAACAAACTGAGTAGAACTCTGATGCTGGGCTGGTGGCAACTGAAATGGCACGGGTGCTGCACTAGCAATCGACTGCTGTGGGAATCGCGGAATCTGCTGCTGTTGATACCCAGAATAAGGACATGATCTGGTAAAATGTCCTATCTGTCCGCATCTGAAGCATGTCAGTGGTGTCAGATAACACGGTCCCTGATGGACTCTACCACAAGTCTGACAAACGCTGGCCGCTGATCCAGAACTACGACCACTGCTGCTGCTCGAAGCACCTGATCCGAATCTGAATGATCTACGCTGACCTCCACGGCCATGTCTACTGCTCCGATGCACTCGCTGCTGCTGTCTCTGACTCTGCTGAGTCGAACCTCGCTGCTGACTACTCGAACCAACATGAAAACTCGAATATGGAGTAGCCTGCAATCCACTCGACTGAACTCCTAGCTGGTAATAATCAGGCATCGCTCCCTGCCTAACTAACCTCAGCTCAATCTCCTTAGCTAACTCAATTACAGACTCCAGAGTAAGACCTGCTGTAGGCATACCAGCAAAAGCTGAACCCAAACCAGTAACATATGTAGTAACAGCGAAATACTGATCTCGCATCAGATCCTCAGCATATCTACCCAGACGAAGAAACTCTCGGGTATACTCCTCTACAGATCGATCTCCACGAGAAATACTGGTCAATCGAAGATGATAGCTCAAACGAAGAGGCTCTGGACAAAATCTCCTCATGAATCGCTCTCGAAACTGAGCCCATATCATCGTCATCATATAAGGCTGGATCATCTGAATAAACCAATCCAAGGCTGGTCCCTCGACAGACAACTCAACAATCATGATCCTCTGGTACTCGGTATGAGCAGTCCGAGTCCTAGTCTCAATCGCATGCAGAAAATCTAAAGGATCAGAAGTACCATCAAAAGCAATCCTACCAACTCTGGCATAGAACAAAGCTGCCTCAGGGTCAGACATACCCTGCTGATAGGTAGGCTGAACAGGCTGAACAACTGGAGGAACAGGAACATCAAACTCAGGCTCAACAGGCTCCTCGTCCTGTAACTCTCTCTGCCTACGGCGACCTGTCGCTCCTCGAGGTCTACCCCTGCCACGACCTCTACGCCTAACTGGCGGCTCAGGAGGTAAAACTTTATCCTGAAAAGACTCATCATCCTCGGCCTCAACGACCGGTGGAGCGACACGCGCTCGCCTCCTCATTCTGAAAAGACAAACGGAAAGATTCAGACAAAACAGACAACGGAGGAATAACGCTGAAAACTACAGCAAGGAATACTCATCAAGACATACTCGAACCTAATACACTGCAGTAGTCCAACAGAAAACACAACTTTAAAACTAGGGCCACAACTCACATAACTAAGCCCTGACACAGAACTCCACTCTGAAACGAACTTCGCTCTGATACCAACTTAGTCACGACCCAAAACAGGAGTCATGACCGGCGCTAGGGAACGGGAATTCTTTCGAATCCGGAACCCGTAGCAAGCTTAAAAATAAATAAATCATGCCACAATAACAATAAAAATATAATATGCAGCGGAAAATAAAAATCATAATATCATAATATTATCCATATCAACTGGATTTAAATAAAAATCTCATCACATAGATATATATAATCTTTAATACAATCCAGTTTCAACATAATATATCTCCTCATAAAACAAAATACATGAAATCCAATACTTTAATTCACAACTACTGCAGTGTCTAGATAAAATAAATAAGACTCAAGTAGACAATTTACATAAAGAAGCCGGGGCGGAAGAAATCCGGCGTATCGACCTGCTACTGAGGTCTGAGGAAGTTGACTCTCCTGAAAAATAGTCAACGGAGGGGAGTCAGACCTCACTGAGTGAATTACTATAATATATATACATACACACTAAGTGATAATGCATACAGTCAACGGTATATATATAATATGTATATATACAGGCAAATTCATACAGATGCAGAAAAATCATTTTTATATATTTTACTGAAAAAATCCCAATTTATGAAGGATCACATAGAACCCTAGAATATCGCAACCTCAGAAAATAGTGTTAAACAACACTCAAGCCACACAGGCTCACTTAATCCAAAATATATCCACTTAATCCATTTGGATAGTAGACTGGCCCCGAGACACTAAGTCAACCGAGCTCCAGCAGTCTAACTGCCAGTGTGATTGGCCCCGAGACACTTGGTCAACCGAGCTCCAGCAATCACACCCCAAACCACATCTCACATATCAATAATCATAATCAAATCAATATCCACAAATAGTTAGTAATATAGCCTAAAGCTATAGGCGTACCGGTACGTACTCGGTCCTAGTGCTGCCCACTAGGTAGCACGTTCTATTGATATCCTTCATTAATAAATAATAAAACATTCATTCACAAATACATGATGCATGAATTTAAATAAATCAACCATATAAACCATATATATACCGAAAATATACCAAACATAAACCAGGTATATTTTGAGTATATATATGTCAAATGAATTCAATCAAATCATGAATTAAACTAAAAATATATTTAAAAATATTTTAAATATATTTTATTTACAAACATGTATATAATTTATTATATACCAAAAATATACTTGAATGTAAATCACATTATTTATGTATATTTAGTCAAAATAAAACATGCATTTTCTAAATCATGCATCCTAAGCATATATATATAATATAGTAACTCACCTAATGCGCTCCACGAGACAGGTCCGACGGGCCTGGTCCACTAGCCCTCGGTCTCGGCGCAACTAAACAAGTAATAAATAACCGACATTAGAATAAACCTAACAGAAATCCTAGAATTCAATCTAGAGTATTAAACACAGAATCGAAAATTAGGGTTCGACTGGATATCACGTTTTACGAGAATTCTACCGAAAATCCGACAGAACCTCCCCTGTAAAACGGACATCTCTCTACTCAAAAGAGTAGAGCCGACCCTGCAAAGAAACACACTTCGAAAAACGAGCTCAACACAATCAAAATCCCACGGTCGGACTCCAAACTACAGTCCACCGACCGGGGTCCACAAACACAGAATAATATTCCAGATATACCGAAAATATCCTTAAATCACAGAAATACATTTTATAAATAAAAATTACATAATTGACCTTGAAACACTATAAAAATCGATTAAAACTCATTTTATTTGAAAAACCGTATATTATATATATAATTGAAAATAATTCCCGAAAAATAGTTTTAATTAGTTAAAAATACCAAATATTTTGTAGAAATCATTTTTATACCTTAAATAAATATTAAAACCAATTAAATTACATTTTTAGACAATTTAGGGTAAAATTACCAAAATACCCCTATATATATAAATATACTTAAATTACTTCAAAAATTCACCAAAAATCATACACTTATCCAAAATTAATTTTCTCAACATATTTATCAATAATATTAATAATTAAACTCAATTAACCAATTAAATTCAATTTAAAACACAATTAACCTAATTTTCCAAAATCACCTAAACTTCAATAATTAAAAATAAATACTTAGAAATTCATAAAAATTCCAAATAAATTCCTATAATTCATTTCAACACCCAATTTAACCATAAACTCCAATTTCATAATTTAAATAATTAATTTCCGAAAATTAGAAAATAATATTAAAATATTCAAAAATACCCAAAAATCCAAACAATCTCCAAAAATTCTACAACAATTCACACATGAAGATTAAGCTACTAGGAACAACATTTGTGAAGGAAGTAAGCATTAATCAATCAAGAACAATTCGAAAAAAATCGAAAACCCTAATAGGCCGAATTTGACAAATCGAAAACTAAGCAATTCTAGACCATTTTAGCTCAAACCAAAGCTAGAATAACACTCACCGGAGCTCAAGGAGAAGAATGAGACCGGCGGTGTCGAAAACGGTGGCCGGAGGAGGGAGAAACGGCGGTAGCTCGACTTTCGGCCTCTAAAGCTAATTCCGGCCAAAACTCGTCGGGAAAGGGGCTGCTGGCGGCGGGGAACGGCTGGAGGCGACGGTGGCAAGCCGAGAGGCACACCGGCGGTGAAGGAACGGCAGTTGCAGCGGTGAGGGATGGTGGTCGGGCGTCGGGCGTGGGAAAGAAGAAGGAGAAGGAGTCGGGGGCAAATGTGTAATTTGGCAAATTTTTGATTTTTGATGTATATATGTATATATATATACTTTATACTTTATATTAAAATAATATTAAATTACACACATCAAATATACACCACACACATTAAAATATTAATATTTTAATAATTTATACCAAATAAAATTAATTAAATAACAATTAAAACAATTAAATACTTAATAAAATATTAGGGAATTAATAAACCCTAATTAAATAAAATATACACACACAGGCTTTATTTAATAATTTAAAAATATGTATGAGTTCATGCAAGTCCGTAAATACCTTTAAAATAATTAATAATACATTGTTTACGTGGAAATTTCCCCGAAAATGAAAGTCCCGGGAAAATTTTACGTAAAACACTGTATATAAAACACAGTAATTAAAATAGGTTTAAAATACATATCAACTCATAAAAATATCGTATACATACATATTCAAAATTATTAATACTGCATATCCCGGTACTGTGTAAAAATATTTTAAAAACACGGGATATTACAATTTCCTATTTTAATTAGATTAACTTTAACTTTAACTTTTATTTAATTTAAAGTTATATGTAATTAAAATTGATAAGACGTCATAAAATTTATTAGAATTAGGATTTTTTTAAAAATTTTAATTGTAATAAGAGATTTCATAAAATCTATTGGAATTAGGATTGTATTAAAATTATAATTCTACTTATAATAAGAGACGTCATAAAATCTATCGGAATTAGGATTTTTTTAAAATTGTAATTCTAATTATAATATGAAAGAAATTCTCTATGTAAAGGTTTTGTTTCAATGTCAATTTTTACATGCTATTTTTTGCTTATATTTGTTTTCCATTGGATTGAAACGCTATTTGATCAAGAATTTGATCAACATATCTGCTATTATCAATAGTGAAATCTCTGCAATTGATTCTGTTGAAGATGGGGTAAAGCAATTTACCATCAAAATCATGTTTATTCGTATGTTTTTGGTTAACGTCTCTCAAAATCATCAATTAAAAAATTAATTTTAATTGATGCTAAGGTAATACTTTTCAAAATATGTTACTTTAATTTTTTTTTTTTGTGTGTGTTGAAATTTGAGAATTTAACTAATATAATTACATATTTGTTTTTTAGGGAATCAAAATTACTACTTTAATATGGAGCAATGCATTTGAGAAGTTTGAAGATTGTTTTCAAGTAGGAAAAACTTAAACTATTCATAATGGTTTAATTAAAAAAATTAATCCCTCTTTTCTCAATATCCATGATAAATTTGAATTAAATTTGAATTTAAATACAATAGTCACGGAGCATAAAATAAAGATACATATTTTATCTTATAATTTTAGCTCATTTAATGATATTGAAAAAAAAAATGCAATTGAAGGAAGTGAAGAAAAAAAAGAAAAGAAAAAACAATTACATGATATGGTCACATTACTTAATATTGTAATTGTAATATTTTATATTATAATATACATGTAAAGAATTATTTTATTTATATTTTTTTATATTCTTTTACAAATTTTTTAGGCATTGTGTTAACTCAATTCCAAAACAAAAAAATGGTGGTTGAAGGAGAAGTGCTACAATCATTAATGATAGGTGATTATTTTTTAATTATATTGTCCTTTAATTATATATATATATATATATATATATATATATATATATATTAGAAAAGTTGGAATTAGTTTTATGGGATGATCTATCTTAAAATGAAAGAGAAATTATTGAAGGATTTGTCAGAAATAATGAGGAGAAGCCAACTGTTGCATTATCAAATGTTCATTGTTCTATTTACAAAGGTTTTTTTTTTTAAATTATCAATAATTGCTTTTAAATTTTAGTTCAAGATATACGATTCATTTTTCATTTTATTTAGGTGATTTTCAATTGTTTACAAATCATATAACTATATTTCAAATTAATCCAAATATATTACAAGTGGATGAGCTATGAGATTCGTAAGTAAATATTTTAAAGTATTTAATTGATATTTTTTTATATATTTAACGTTTTTTGTTTTTTATTTGTATTACTTATGTTAGTTTATTTACTATGAATAATGGGTGAAATAAATTTTTTATTTATGTGTAAAATATGTGATTATTTACTATATATATATATACACACACACAAAGGAGAGACGGACAAAATTACGAAAAATATTCATTTATTATTATATAAAAATTAAATAATTTTATCATTTACTAATAAAAGTAAAATTACATTAATTAAAATATAATTTTAATTTAATAGAAAGCTTATTTTCTATTTTAATTAGGTTAACTTATATTTTATCTCTAATAAAAATTAAATTAACTGAAAGATCATTCCAATTTAATTAAAAGTATGTTTTTTATTTTAATTAGGTTAACTTCTATCTTATCTCTAACAAAAGTTTTAATTTAATTGAAAGTATATTTTCTATTCTAATTAGATTAACTTCTATTTTATCTCAAATAAAAATTAATTTAATTAAGATATAATTTTAATATAATTGAAAGTATATTTCCTAGGTTAACTTCTATTTTATCTCTAATAAAATTAAACCAATTAAAATGTAATTCTAATTTAATTGAAATTATATTTCCTATTGTAATTAGGTTAACTTCTATTTTATCTCTAATTAAAATGATATTAATTAACAAATAATTCTAATTTAATTGAAAAAATATTTCCTATTTTTATATGTTAATTTCTATTTTTATCTTTAATAAAATTAAATTAATTAAAATTTTACTGATAATTTTGTTAAAAATATATATTTTTCTATTTTAGATAGATCTACTTATATTTTATCTAATATAAAATCAAATTAGATAACATAATTTTATAAGTCTTATTATATTAATTTTAATAAGTAAATAATTAAAATCAAAATTAACAAATTTTTTGAAAAGAGGAAAACTATATAATTTTTTTTAAAGTAGATATGTTTATAAATTAATAAATAAAAAAAGAGGATATAATTTGTTTGAAGTATATTTTCTGGAAAAAAAGTAGTTTAATTATCGTTTTTAGATATTGTTATAAAATTTAACAAAAAAGAGTTAAAATTAAATTAATTAATATTTATCATTTAATTATTAGTTGAACTTAAAAATTTACATCAAATTAATTTTTGTGTAAATAAAAGTATTGATATTAAAAATATTGAAGAAACAAAGTGTCATAGCACAGATAAAAATTTTACTAAAATTGTAATAAGTTATAAATTTAATGGGTTGTAATATTTAAATTGTTATATAAAGAAAATATAATTTTTATTAATAAATAACTAATGATTTTTTTTATTATCTTATGTTAATTATGATCATAATATTTTTTTTATATGAAATTAGTTCTTGAGAAAAATTAATTATAAAAATATTGAAGTAATATCATATAATTATTTAAATAAAAGATTTATAAAAATTATAATGCACTATAACTATATTAAATTAATATTAAATTGTTATATAAATAAATAATATTGTTATTATTTTTAAAATTTTTATTTAATAATAATAATAATATATTTAATTTTTTATTTATTATATATCATAAATTAAATAAATTTTTTATTCATATATAAAATTCGTAGTTATTTATTAGTATAATATATATATATTAAACTAATTGTAGTTAAAAAAGTAAAAGAATTTAGAAATAAATATACATATTTATACATAGATTAGGGGCAAGGAATTGTACATGTTCTGTCTCAACAAGCAAGGTACGTGATTCATTCAGCCCCCTACATCATAAAATGTACATAATATGGATAATCTTTCTAATTAGCCTATCGCTTCATGGTAGATGTTAGACTATACTTCTCTAATTGATATCAAATTAAAGAAAGTTATAACCCAAAATTTATTTCAAATAAAAAACATTAGAGAGATCTTCAAAGAAAAAAAAAAAAAAAAATTGGTCTTGTTTATTTAGATCCCAGTTATGTCTACTAGTTCTTCTGATAATTCCTCCACCAATAAACCAAAGATACCAACTTCAATCTCCATTGCTGCCTCTCCCACCTGTTTTTTATGCCTTCTCCATTCTTCTAATTCTTTCTTGAAATCTTCTTCCACCATCATATCAATGGTGTTAGATTTCACTTCTTCCCATGACTCAAACCTCTTGCATACCCTTTTAACTGTTGCTTCTCTATTACCATAGTACTTCTCTTCCTCATTAATTACATCAGATACTAATCTCTTCATGTCTTTCGGGATTTTTCGCAGACGACAGAAGCCTGATTTACTGAGTTCTTCGATGACAATCATGTCGATGCTCTGTTCTCTGTTGGATAAATCAATCTCATCATCATCATCATATTCATTTTCTTGGTTGAGCATTCTCTTCTCCAGTTCAACAGGATCCAATTCTGCTAGTTTCTCGAATCTGCGCAGCTTTTGCAACAGCTGCTTCTTTGTTCCTGGAAGTATAATAACATTAAATCATTTTCTCAAGGTAATTGCCATTTTTTAACACAAGTACAGGTGCATTGATGAACCCTTTTGTTGTTTTTTTGCAAATATTAATACTTTAGATCCTGAATTTATAATCTGAAGGGTTAGGCAGCTGTCAAGATAAAAAAATCAGAAGGGCCAACGAACATAAAATCAAAAGCTTAGGAACTGCAAACACTGCGGGGCCAATGACTGCCACTGCCTAACAAATTCAGGTCATCATTGAAACTTCTCTTAAATATGCATATATGATCATGCAGCTTTTATTCATGCATTTCAAAGATCAATATCATTGAAGTGAGCTCATAACTGAAATGGGTACGGCCAATTTTCAAGCCTCGATGACCACAAACATCCATCAAAATCTATCAAATCTTTTGTTATTACTATTCTATTTTCAAGAATTAGGCTTACAGGACCATACATATATATATATATATACACCATAGTGGTGAAATCTCTTCTCCTAAAGTGGGACATGTAAGAAGTTATGACAAACATTATATTTGCAGAGTCTATATCATTGAAATTTAAACAATACAAAGACAATCAAATCTTTACAGCTCTCATCAATGGAACCCACTTAGATCTTAAATGATTTATGACCCTCCGTTGATGATATAACAGAGTCTATATATCATTGTAACCAGAAACAAAAAAAAAAATTCAAAGAACAGTGTTTACTAGTAGTACCACCACAGTAAGGTTGCAGTGATTAAGACTACACAACCAACATCATATACTAGTACAAATATTTTAAAAATTTTGCTTAAATATATGCCAAGATTAAGGAATTAATTAATTTGGTCTATATATTAATTGAAATTGGAATATGTGTGATTGGTACAACTTACTTTGTACAATTGCATAGCTGCATTCAAGATCAAAACCGTCGTCCTCACTGTGATCATCATGTCCATCGTCGTCATCTTCAAAAGGGGGGTCCAACACAGAAACAGGACTACATTGTTCTTTATCTTCAAGCTCCTCCTCTTCATTTTCTTGGAATTTATTTAAGCTTTCCACATCATCATTATTCTCTTTTCCCTATTTTAAAGAGCATTACACAACGATTGATCAGGACAATTATCTCCAAATAAAAATTTTAAGTCCATAAATAACAATTCTAGCACTTTTTTTAGTGGTATAAAAATTGAATTATTGAAATATTGGTAAATTATATAAAGGTAATAATTCCTTTCTTAAATCGAATAAAAATAATTTTATAAATTAAAACAATAAAATTCGAAATCATTTAGATTGTTTTGTCTAAAGTGCGATAAATTCTGGTTAGAACCAGCCAAAAAAATTTTAGTAATTAATTTAACACAATTACATATATTATGATTTAAAGGGCTATATAACTTGAAACATTATATAAGTGAAAACAACCGATATTAGCTAATCTTAATATGCTTGTTGGTATTAAAGATTAAATTTTATACGTTAACGTCTATATATGTACAGAAATTTCGGTAGGTATATTGTTGACATTTCTATAATTAAAATTTTCTTTATTTTCAAGAAAATACATGTATATAGCAATTATACTTAAAAGGGTTGTCGGATTTTGGTTATAGGATCTAACAGAAAGAACAAGAAAGGGTTTTGTCCCATCTTGAAAAATTATTTTACTTGACAATATAGTCTTTAAAAATGAAAAAGATTTTGCATGGCAGAGACTGATGATCAAAGGGTACATTTTACAAACATACAATAAAACTAGCAGAAAATGGCATCTATAGCCTCCCTAAACGACCGTACCTACTACAAAATTGGCATGACTTAAAGGGCTATATTTGTCATTTGAGTTGAACTTCAGGCCAAAATTGCAGAAAAAGACCATAAATTGCCGACAGTTCAAACTCAGTAATTAACCGAGTCACGAGTCCACTGGCTAGGCTAAGGCTGCAGTTATACGTACCTCTGTTTTATGACGACAAGGTGAGGTGGCCGGAGACAAGAAAGCAGGTGTCCGGTGACCGGAGGAGATGGAAGGACTTCTTTTAAGTACAAAATGAAAAGGGCTCTCACAGAAGTTATCGTTATTATTATCATAAGACGAAAAATCACTCATGCAATTAACCTCAATCAGTTTGTTAACGAATTCCATCTCTTCTTCTTCATCTTCAGATTGGCCACTACTTGAGGTATCTAAATCCAAATCCCAAGACTTCTCTTCGTTGTTACTTTCAGACCAAAGAGCGCTACAGCTTGACCTACAAAATCTTATTTCTTGTTCTTGCTTGCCGTCACTTTCTTTGTCTAATTTGAGAATGTCCTTGACTGAAGTTTTAGCTCCATTGAAATGGCGGCCATTAAGCTCTCTCTTTCTGCTTCTATTACTACGATGAGTTAGTCTCTTCATTAAGGACCCGAATAAACCAAACCCACTATTGTGCTTAGATTTTTGAGAAGATGATGATTGTTTTTGGACCCTAAGAGCAGCTTCAAGAAGAAGAGAAGCAGTTTTAGCAGGGATGTGAAGAAAGATAGCATTTGGGCTTTTACAAGGGCTTTTAATAGGAGATTGGAGCTCAAAAAGTGGTGATCTTTTAAGGTCTGGAGAGTTAGTAACAGAGAAAAGACAAGCATTTTTGCAAAAATTATGAGAAATGGGTTTTCGTTTCTTGATTTGTAACAAGTGGGCATTTGTTCTTGGAGCTGCTGGTTTTGGTTTCTTGAGTTGACAACGCCTGTCAGCAATGTAGTTTCTGAGCAAAAATGGCTCTTGATCCTCTTGTAGTAGCTCATGTAAAGGCTTTTGAGCCATCATAATAACTGTAGTTATTATTAAAACTGTTGCCGCTGCTGCTGCTATGTATGGCTTTTGACAGAAAGCAAATTTGTGTTCTTGATTTTTTTTTATTCTGGTTCTGGTTCAGGTTCAGGTGTTGTTGGGTATAAATTTCAGCACCATGAAAGAGAGTTGAAGAGGTTTCAACTTTTGAAAGTGAAAATGCAGTGCAAAAATTAAAAGAGAAAGGTTTTTTTTTTTTTTTTTGGGGGGGAGGGTGGGGTTTGGGGGAGGAGGAGGATAAGAAAGGGAACTAGCTGGCCATTAATATAAACAGAGGGATGAGATGAGAGGAAGGAATGAAGAGGCTTCCTGATTTAAATCTGGAGTTTAGTATAACGAGGCAAGGTCATGCTAAATAAAATATACAATACAGTAATTAATTTAATACACACAACCAACAAATTATAACTTAAAAAATAATGCAAAATAACTGCAAATTGTAAATAATAATAATCATAAGAATATAAGATCGTAAGTAATTTTTCAGGTTAAATAATATTTTGAATTTAAATTTTTAGTATATCCAATCACATTCAATTAGTTATTAAAAAAATTTTTTTAAAAAAATAAATCTTTTATTTACTGAAAATTAAAAATACATTTTGATAACAATAAGAATAATATTATAATAAAAAAATATTAAAATAAAATCTTCTTGAAATTATAAATTTTCTTATTATTATTTTTTAATCACGTTAACAGATCTAATATAATTTGCAACTCGCCCATCCATATACTCAATTTAGTAGTTTTATTTAACCGTAAATTGAGTACTTAACTTTTGAATGAATTCGATTGTAAAAATACCAATAGATTAACAATAAGGAAATAAATGAATTTCATAAAAGAAAACTATAAAAATCCACTAAGGTCAGAATTTTATAAAGAAAAATCATAAAAAATCTCATTAAGGGTAAGAACTTCATGAAAAAAAGATTCAAAATTTCAATTAAAAGACAAATATATTGAAAATCTGTATTTATTCAATATAAAAAAATAAAATAAAGTACATAAAATATAAATTAAAGAAACCATCACCAATCGAAAAAAGGATCAGTTATGGTCAAGATGAAGATTATATGAAAATTAAGAATTAAAAAAAATCTAATAAATTGAGATGAAAGTTATTGGAATAATTTTTTATTTTTATAATTTTACTAGATATAATTAGATTAATTAAAATATAGTAGTGATTTAAATAAAAAAATACAAATTTTTTGTAAATTTTTTTTCTTATCATGTTATTGTAGCTGAAAAAGCTCGAGATTCGTACAAGATGCTCAAAACATTTAATTTCAACTTAATATTTTATACTAAATTAAATTTTTAAATGAATTTCAAAAAATTTGAATGGAAGTAATTTGATTAAAATATATAATTTTTTAATTAAATTTTTTTAGTTAATTGAATTAAATTTTAATACTTCTTAGATTTGTAATAAATATTTTTGGTACAATTAGTTCTTCCATAAGTATAAAGATTCAATTTAAATTCAAATTGAACTGAATGGATTTTATAAGAAGGATATTTTGGTTAATTGAATTAAATTTTAATACATTTTAGATTCGCAATCAATATTTTTGGTACAATTAATTCTTCCATAAGTATAAAGATTTCAATTTAAATTCAAATGTAACTGAGTGGATTTTATAATGAAGATAATTTTTTTATTTTTATTTCTTTATAAACAGTAATAAAATTTTATATATTATTTTAAAATTTTAAATATTTTATAATTTAAACCAATGTTTTTTTTTTTACAAAGTTAGTAAAAAGAGTAACATGAAGTGGACTGTGTACTTATACTTACGTACGAGTGTGGCGTGAAGAGGAGGGTATTAGGAAGATGAAAATAGTAAAATGTCAATTTTCTGTAATGAAAATGGTGGAAGTTTATTGCGGTAAAAAACAGGGGATGTCCACTGGCAATCACAGGTTGATGAGGCCAGGCCACCGCTGTTACGCTGTACATACGCACATTTTCCTGCTTTTCCTCACATATTTCTTGGGATACTTCTTTTTTTTTCCCCTTGTAGTTTTTACATTTTTTTTTAAGAAAATGCTAATAAATTTTTTAAATAATTATAATTATATTGGTGGAAGGTGAGACTCGAAATCCCATGTCGATTATTTTTAGTGGTTGAAAAATATTAATAATTCAATAATTGATGAAATGTTAATTCTATGTAATTCCCTCAAAAAAAAAAATTGTAAATGATTTCACTAAATTTATCTTTTTTATTAATAAAACCTTAACCCTCATTAGAAAAAAATAAAATCTTAATTATTTTCTACCGATTTTACCCATATTCCTTACTCGATCAACACAAATTGATTCATGTGTAGCATGCTGATAAAATAGTATTCTTTTAAGTACTAAAAGTAATTATTTTAGTAAGAAAAATAGTAACTTGTTGTTTTTTAAATTAACCAATTAATTGCAGTTTTAATGCATTTTAAAAAAAATTAAACCATAGTTATAATAATTCAAATATAAATTAATTGACCTATTTATTATTAGTTTAATGACTCAAACACGCACACATATATGCGTATAGATAGCCGAAAATTAAACAATTTAAAGGTAAAAAATTTCTTCACATCATTAAAAGGTCATGAATAGTCTTTATATAGTCTAATAGTTAAGACCTGTAATATATGTAGGTTTAAAGTACATATTTAAATTTTGACTTTTCCTCTATTTTTCTCCGAATGTAACATGAAAATAGCCACAATATAATTTTTTTTTTTTTGCCAAACTAAAAATGATCACTTTAAGTACTTTGAAATAATGAGTTTGATTGTTTGAAATAATTTGGATTTGATGAAATTTAAGGAAAGGATTTATTGATTTCAGGCTAATCATTTCTTTTATAAATGCTAAATGGGAAGAGAGAAGAGGAAAAACTTCAATCATTTGCACCACCAAATGTGAAAATTGAAAGCAAAAGCTGCTCTTTCTATTTTTTGTAATAATTTCTGGTGAATCACGATTAGTTTAGCGTCTTTTTTTCTGCAGAAAGATATATTTATATTTTATTTTATTTTAACTCAAATGGCCGATATTTTAGACATTTAAAATCAATTTTTTGAAATAAAAAATTAATTTGACGAAAAAACAAAACTATTAAACTATTTTATTAGCTCACTTTCGTTAAAAATATTATATAGTTAAACTATGAAATATTAAAAGTCATTCGATGGGATTAGTTAATTTTCTATAACTATAAATAATTTTTATAACTTATTTATTTAGTAACATTTTTATTTGATCAAGTAATACATGGTCCAAAATTCATGATGTAAGAGCAATTATTTCATATAAGTAAGATTGATTGAGCTTTAAATCTTAAATTTTGAACTCAAAATGATGCAATTTTAGTAATGCAATTCGTGTAGAATTGAACACATAAGAATTTCTTTAATTTTTTTATAGATGTAATTAGATTATTTAAAATTAAAAAAGAGAATTGAAAAAAAAAAACAAAAGAAAACAAATTATTATAAATTATTAGGTTTGTATTGGGATATATATAATCTTGTTTTAGATTAGTAATTGAACAATTTGAGGTAAAAAGGACTCGAGTATTATTAGGTTAGTGTGTATATAATAGTGTTTTAATATGAATAGAATGAGATTTTTAATGTGGTTTAAAATTTTTAATATTTTATTTAAAAAATTATGAATTTTAAAAAAATTACACATAACTTTTTAGAGAATAATGGAAAATGAGAAGTTTTAGGGTTAAGCATTTATGGATTAAACTTAAAAATGATATATGGATTAAACTTAAAAATGAAGTGGGTTGATGTGAAACTCTCAATTTAAAAATAAGCATCAATTTGTTAATATAATTTCTTAAATTTAATTTGATTTTTAGGAGAAAAAGTGAAATACTAAATTTTTTTATAATTATAGAATTTCATATTTAAATTCTATATGCAGTTAATTAAAAATGTGAAATATCATATAAAAAAAATTTGAAATATCATATAAACACATTCGTATTATTTCTTTAGTCTATTGACAGTTTAAATTCAAATTATAACAAACAGAAAATGAAATATTTTCACTTTTTACTTGAGTTTTTTTTTTCCAAAAAATACCATTTATTTAAACTTACAAATCAATGGCTAATTCTAGCTATTGCATTAATTTTTTTGTTTTGAAATTAATCCATGATGATCCAACAAATATTGCTTTGATTTAAATCTCTGAATTTTTCTAGCAACTTTACCTTAATAATTGACCACTAATTTCGTTAAAAATTGAATATTTCTCATGGTAAAATTCGGCATTATTGGATTTTTCTTTTTCTTTTTTTTCTCTTTACTATATGACAAAATTGCAGTCCATTCCCATTTCACTCAAAATTGGATTTTGCTTTACAGCTGGACACTTAAGAATTACAATTAAACAAAAATTTTCTCTGACAAAATTGTCCTTCTTCTGCTTTTATTACCCACTAACCCATAAATAAATCATTACTGAAATACTATCTTTGTTATTAAATATTTAGCGTTTTAGGTGATTATTCTTTTCTAATAATATTATATTTTTAATTATTAATATAATTTTAGTTATTTTTTTTATAATACTATTATTTAGATAGACTCCTTTTAAAAATTTTTAAAGCTAATAATTAATTGATAGAATTATTGTAAGGGTGATATAATATTTTATATTTACATTAATCACATTCATTAATTTATATGTTAAAAAATTAAACGACCAATAATTAAGAACAAAGGGACTAATCTCAATTAAAAATTTGATATAAATTAATGAAATAATCTTTTTAAAAAAATTACTATCATTAATTAACAGTCTCAACCAATAATTTATAATAGTAGTCCCTATTCCTAGACGCATGAAACCGACACCGTTTGTTCCTTAAATCTACAAAAATACCCTTATGGGAACAGGTGTCAATACATCCAAGAGAGGGGATTGTCTTTTTATTTGAATTTTTTTCATTTACTATACGACAACAACATATTAAGTTTAGCTGGGCACCACAAAATAAAATATGTATGAAGCGTTGACGTTTTATACAATCACAACAAAACCACTATAAATTCAATGATTTTTTTTCTGTGTTTTATCTTTTACTGACTGTTTTTTTTTTTAAAAAAAAAATTGTAAGAATCCAACTCTTAAATTATTTCATTTTTGACCATTGAGGTTTGTGTCAATAATATTTACCTACATTAAATACATAAATTATAATAAATAAATAAATATAATTTTATAGAAAACTTATTTATTTATAATAATATAATGGTAATAAGAATGATTCATATTATAAAATACACTATAAAAAAAATAAAACTATATATATATATATATATATATATATATATATATATATATAATGCATTGTATACTTTTTGTTAAAATTATTTCATTAATTTATATTCTCAACATAGAATATATAATGAAAAAGAAAATAAAAATAAAAATAAAAATATGTTATAAATATTAAAATTAGTTAAATATAAATAATAAGATTGTAGAAACTCTGGAGGGTTGAATAGGGCTAATTGAGGTTTAAAAGAAAAATTAAAGAAAAAATAAAAGATAATTTAGTAAAAAATAATTATAAATAACAACAAAAATAACAAAGATAACAAAGATAGAATGAAGTAAAAGAACACAAATAATTTTAAGGAGAAATAGTGAGAAGGACTGTCATATCATGATACCACTCGTGAGCAGCCTTATCTTACATTTTGGTCACATTTTGAGTTTAATAATTTCATCGATTGAATATTTAATTGGTCCTAACTAATATATATTTTTAAACACATATATCAATAATAAAAATTAATTATTAGAATCAAAATCAATATTGATTAACACATTAATTATGTAAAGGGTAAAAATAATTTTTAATAAATACTACGATACATGAATAATATTATTTCAAAAGATATCATTTTAATCAAATTATAAATTTTGGTTGCAATTTTTTTTAACAGAAATGCAATTTTTCTATTTTTTACTTAAAAAGTAATTTAAACAGAGCAAAATGATTATTATTTATGATCATTATTTTTGTGACTAAATATATATTAATTAATTTAAGTGATGAAAGTACAATTCCTACTGTATAAAAAATATTAATTTTAATATTTAATATTTATAGCTTTTTGTGAGATTAATAAATTAACAATACTAAAGAATATAATATAATATGTGGTAAAAAAATAATATAATATAATACTACTACAAAATATTTAAAAAAGGTTTTAAAAAAAAAGGTTTTTTTTTCTATTATATCTCCTCAGAAACGACAAAATACTAAGAGACGAGAGGTCGCGCGTGACAATAAAGAAACAGAAACCGGATCTTCACTAAGATCCTTTCTTTTTCCTTTTTTAACCTCCTTCTCAACCTTTGATCTTGATGACTTTTTACTTTTACCTGTCACTATAATTGTGAACTCGGAAGCATCAGACCGTATCCCTCTTTTATTTTTTAATTTTTCACTTTGAGTGGTCAATTTCACAAATCAACTTTAATTTAAAATTTTGAATTTATTTATTTATTTTACCATGATATATATATATATATTTTTGGGAGTAAAAAGCTAGGAAATGGGTTCCACCCAGAATTACAGGTATTTTCAGGTTGGCAGGGATGAAGTGAAAATGATCTGATGGGTAAAGTTGAGTGAATGTTTTGTGTGGAGTTGACAGTTTGCAGCGTCTGATCTTTCAGACTATGAGTAATGGAAAGGCCAATTCTACCCCACACCATTTTTATTGTGTTGTGTAGTGTAATGGACTCTGACTTTAACACAGTAAAAATATTTTAATAAAATACAATAGCATATAATAAACTTAAACATGAGATATGACTTAAATAATAATAATTCTTTGTTTAAAACTGAGACATTGCTTAAATAAAAAATAATTTTTTACTGATCAATTTCAATAATTATCGGTCAATTTTTATTATACTAGAGAGAAAATAATTTGAAAAATTTAATTGAATTCAATGTCTTTGTAATTTATATATTTTATATTTATTTTTTTTAACTCTAAAATAAATTATAATTCGCTGTACTTTTATAATAAAATGACAATTTTCATTATGAATATTCTTGTGTAAAAAAAATTTCAACTGATAATAATTTTTTGCAATATTTGTTTAAAAGAATTAAAATTTACTTAATTAAAATAAAAATCGCTATCTTCATTATTAATGAATTAAAAAAATTCCAACTTAATTATTTTCATAGCCATCACATATATAAAATGCAACCAATTAAGGAGAACTATTCTCACATTTTCAATGAGTAAATAATAATGAATGGCCTGAATCTATATAATAATCTGAGGTATGTATTGGACCATCGAAATGAATCTATGGACAAAGGACAATTGTATTAAGCTAATTTCTCATAATAATAATGTTGGCCCCTAAAATAAGTGAGTTGCAGCTTTTTCATATGGTCCCCAAGCAACAAAATATAGAAGCTACCTAATTACTTTGTGTTGATGGAGAAATTAAAATCTACGTGATTTTAATGGAGGAGCATTGGCTTAATTATTACAAATTAAAAAGAAAACAATTTAGGCTATTATGAGCATTTGCCATATTATACTCGCTTCTCAAATAGAAATGCATTGACGATTGAAGATATAAATTTAGCTCAAAAATTATTGTCCTTCATGAGTAGTTTAAGTGGCAAAAGGTATGAACATTTTATTTGAGAAAATCAGAGATCGAACTCCTACTCCCTATCTTCTCCCTTTATGATGTTAGAATTTAACCATTTGTTATAATTGTTTAAAAAAAATTTAGCCCGACAACCTTTAATATTATCTAACAGAGAATGTTATTGTTTAAATGACTTTTTAAATTTGATTTGTAATACATATAATGTAACGTTAACTAGTTATTGAAAAACCTTTTATTATTTTTATAGTCCTGTTACCAAATGAATTAAAGTTCAATATACTTTTATGCCCGTATAATTTCTACAGTATTAACTGTTAACACAAATTTTCTTGATAAGCATCAGAAGTGAAGTCAAATCCTTCAAAGGATTTTCCTTTTTTGGTACTTAATTATCCATTTTTTTTCACTAGTGGAGAGAGGTGGAGTGGGGGACTCGAATTTCCCTCTTTTACATGGTGTCAAAGTTAGGAGGCGGGCAAATACTTAATTATCTTGCTCATTGCTATGTGAATCAAATCGATGGGGTAAATAAGAGACAATTCAATAGAAATGGGTCCGTCTTGAACTTGTTGAAAACAGCATAGATTGTAGATGATGCATGATGGAGATACTATCTATGTGTGTATATATATATATATTACAAATTTTTACCAGTTTAGTGTATAAGAATTTACATTAACATCCAAAAGAAATTGCACCAAACAGAATAAAAATTGGAGGAATCTGTCCCCTAAAAAGTCCCAGCATATATAAAAACAATTATTCAGACGTGGGAGATTTCTTCCTGTTTATTAGAAGAAATGGAAAAACGTACAAGGCAGAAATCAAGAAAAGCTTCAAGATATATAGATATTGCTCTTGTAATGGAAAATATTTTTTGAGGTGTACCTTCTATTTTATTTTAATTTTTTAGCTATAATCAGGAAGCACTTGGCTGAACATGGAAGATTGATTTTGGTGAAATTTTCTTGATTTAGCTAAACAAAAACCATGATTTAATTATAAAATTATGTATAAAGGTAACATTTATAGATGAAAAGAAAGAGACAAGTTAACTAATACAACAAAAAGAAACTAAAAAGATCATAGGGAATTTGTGCATGCTTTATCTTTTATATTTTACCAGGCTCAAGAAAACCAACTACCAACAAAATCCAATGAATAAAACTATTGCGTTTTGTTTTTGTTCCTTTTTTTTTCCCCTTAAATATTCTAACATAAAATTTCATGTACTTGCTTCTCTTTCTTTTGTTTTTGGTCTTATTTAATTCCATTTCACCTTCTTTGTCGGTAATAGGCCAAGCTTTGCCTTATTTTTTAATACAAGAAAATTTCCATGCTCCTACTACAACAAACTATTTATGTTTTATTTTGTTTAAATTAATATTATTTAAAATTTACTAAATTCTAACTTATAACCATAAAAACATTAAAGATTTCTTAATAAATAATTTAACGTAACTGCAAACATAATAGCTCAAATACTTAAGTGAAAAAAATCTCTAACTTCGTGAATCCAACAGTTATTAGTAACATATTAAAATACTTAAACTAAAAATCAACATATTAATCTTATTGTAAAAATTTTGAATTCCTTTAAAGTTGAATTTAAGAGAATTTTATTTTTATAAAATTTATTTAATTTAAATTCTGCAATAATGTATTGAATATTAAAAAAATCAAATAAAAAAGTGATTAATTAAGTGTATAATCGTCTTCTTCTTTTTAAAATTTTTTTGGGGGTTAGGTTTTTGTCAAGTGTGAGAATCTCGGGCTACGTGGAAAGACAATATTGTTGTCTTTACATCATTTGATTATTGAGAATTATCTTTAATTTTATCCTCCACTAGTGTATCAATACATATATAGTTAATTAAGGATATTAAGACCCTAATTAAAGAACAATTTAATCCACAAGTGAATATAATCTTCTTCATTTTCCTTGTAATTAATACACTGTACAAAAGTCGATTCAAGAAGCAGCCTCCTTTTATTTTCTAGTCTGCCAGTTAACCAGCCCCACATTGATTTCAAGAATATATTATAGAAGAAAATTCGGGGGCATAACCTTTTGGCCGAAAGCTATCTTATTAGAGAAGGCTATTTAAACACGTACACAAAAGAAAAATAATTAAAGAGAATTTTTTTTTTTAAAAAAAAATTATATGAAAAATATTTTATATAGTAGATCATGATATGAACAGTTCCATCTCAATTTTCCAAAATTACTTATTTATTTTCTTAACTATTTACATGGGGCACTAAATATTTCAGGGGACGAAAGTGTAAAAAATAGAAGAATAAAGTGTTCTCAAAAGTCTTGAGACTAGATGATTGGTAATCATTACCCGCTTTAGAGTTGGCACAGACATTCTTTTAAGTGGGCCATTTTGCTTTGTTAGATATTAGAAGTGGTTTTTGATTAGATAAATTCTTAGGTGGGTTTTGGTGTTAATTAGTTGGTTAATCTCTTAATTAACAATAAAAAAAAGAGATCGATAAGAAAAGTAATCCTTGTGTTTGATCCTTTTTGGATGAAAATTGTGACTTAGTTGTTGGCAGTGAGTAAATCTCAAAATTGACCAATATATAAGGGTCTTCTATCCCAATATATGAAAGTATAAGGTGTCTTTATATCATATTGAGTGTGTAAATAATCTTGCGCTGACTTAAAAAAATTTAATCCGAAGAAAATTTAAAATACAAAATCTTCGGGCTATAAAATATATTTTTACAAAATCTAATGAGACCTTTGACCATCGAGTTAACCTTTTGAATTAACTACTTCAATCACCATAAGATAAAATGTAAATTAAAAATATTGAAATTTAAATTTGTCTCAATATGAACACCTAGGATTCTTTCTTTCTCCTTCTTTCACCTAATAAATAAAACATTTTAAAAAAATGTAAATTAAGCAACACGCATAGCATCCCTGCATGCACCCGGTAAATGCCAGAGGGTGATGGAGTGAGTTATATTCAAGAAGAAAGAACCTAAATTAACAAGCATGTACACATGGTGTCTGATTTTGTAGAGACATAAACTAGCACTAATTTCATTATTATTATTATTAATTTGCTTGGAATTCAGTGATTCTCTTGCAAGTTGTTCTCAACAAATTCAGCATATATTAATACTAAATTTCAGAGACAATTAGCCTTAAAAAATGCATAAAAATAGAGAAATTATTATCAGAATGATAATTATTTTTTCTTCGTTTGCTGGCTGTTAGGGCTAAACAATGTGGCAACATTTTTCCAATGTCTCAACAGAATCATTGTTTAGATTACTAATTTATAATTAATAGAGTTTTTTTTATGTTTATTTGAGTCAGAAGAACTTATCATATTTAAAAGAATTAAATGATATATTTTAATTATATGTTTTCATTTTATTAAATTTTTGGTTAATGAATTTTTGCACCTCATCAAGAGAAAATTAGTTTAATTTAAAAGCTTATGGATCCATTTAATCTATTAAATGGAGTTTTGATCATATACTCCATAAGAATTGTCTCACGTTATTAGTTTGATAGTGTAATATTATCGAACATTCGATTTCATCAGATATCGAGTTTCTCTTCGTAAAACAAAGTTATCCAATTGATTATTTTATGCTTTTGAAGCTTTTGTGAGTTAATGTTCTATTCCATTACACATTGTACTGATTTTCTTTAATTAATTTATACTTTATTTGAGGTTTAGAATCGCATGCGATTACTTTTTCTTTTTGAAAAGCTAAGAACTTTTCTTCTTTATTTCTTTAATAAAATCAATAGAAATAAAAAAAAAAAACACTCATAATTGCTCTTACTAATTAATTAAGTACAGAAGTATTCATTTCATAGAACTTTAATGTGGAAATGCTTAAGCTAATCTTTTGGGCTAGCTGTAAAATGAAAACTGTTTCTCCACTCAAACAAACAAAACCCATTGACACTTCAGAATTCATGACCAGTACATATATATATAAACTGAAATTTTCAGTTACACTTCTTTTAATATTAAGAATCATTTGATTGTGTGCTTAATTTGTAAAAGTTACAAATTTAAATCATGACTTGCGAGTAAAATAATATTTCAAACAACTTTTATTTATTTATGTGATCCTTAAATAGCAAATTTTTATTAATTTATTGTATTTGATAACTTATAGAATGATTTTATAATATATTATTGAGCGTGTTTAAAAAAAATTATCAATTAAAATGTCACTAAAAGTACTTGCTTTTACTTTTTTAAATATTATTATACACAAAAATAAGTTCACTTCGTATATTTTTATGTTTAATTAATTATTATTAAAAAGTTGGTATTTGCATTTGATATTTTTCACTAAAAATATATATTTAGTACGTATACGACGCAAATTTATATATATTTTTAGTCTCATAACGTGTTTGATCATCATTAAAAAGTTAGTATCTGTTTTTGATATTTTTTTCCACTAAAAACATATAAATTTTCAATAAAAATATATTTTGGTACATTTATGATACAATTTACATATTTTTAGTTTAGTTCAAATTTTTAAAAATATAATTTTTATATTTTAATTTATTTAATTTAGTAATTACAAAAATCTTAAATTACATAGAAAGAACAAAATTCTTCAAATATTTGTCTTTTCATCCATAAAGTTTGAAATTGAAATTTTTCTTAAGAAATTAGGACTTCTCATCAATTAAACTAATAAGTATTAATAATTTTTAAAATTTAATTTCAGTAATTTAGGCACTATACTTATTTGAATGTGCTCCTATAGAACTTCTCATCCCCGACTTGGTTGTATTGCCTTCAGGCTTTCTTCTTCTATAATTATCACTATTGACAGAAAGAAAAAAAAAAACTCATTTTATAGAGGATTCCATTTTTATATATAAAAAAATAAAGTTTTTTTTTTTTAACAAAGACTGAAAATTCAATCTCAGATAGATCATTTGTCCCATAACACCTTAGCCATTAGGTCGTTGTCATTGAAGTACATTTACATGAATTATATTTATTTTTATTAAATTTAAATAAGCATAAAGTTTAATGTTGTGTTTTTTATTGAAAATTTCCACCATTAGAATGCAAAATATATTGCACAGAAAATTAGAGAATTTGGTCAAAGAGTCTTATAATATTAAGTTTTGTCTTTAATTAAATACAAAACGACCACAAAATCTTTGCAACATTTTGACGTTTCTTAAAACTGTGTGGAGCTTTTATCGTAAACGACAAAATCAAAGAGGAAAGGACAAAATTGACCTATAAATGCACCGTCATTCGGTGCATCCACTAATACGGCTAAACACAACTTTGGTGGTCTATTTCACACGTGTTTATGGACATACCGCAGCCACGTTTCAGAATCGGTCGGATTTTTGTCCGTCTTCTGTTGTGGAACCCACCTACCTCAGGCCAAAATAGAAATGCCTGGCCGTCTCTGACGTGGCACATTCTACATTGGATACCTTTATTATTACTATTTGCTTAAAATTTAATTTGTTTTCGGAAGTGTGTGTTTTAAACATTGGACACTGAACATGGTTTTGCATAGTTAATGGAATCTTCAGTTTTTATAAATTTACAATTTTTTTTTTTATTTTTTTTTTTAAATATTTTTTAAAAAATGGTGTGTTGGGAAATCTTTGAACATGGAGGTAATGCATGAATGGCATTTTTGTTACATAAATATTGTTAGATGGATGGTGCCAAAAACTTCAATAAATTTCCTAAAATTTGCCTCTTTCTCAACTTAATAATTTTCAATATTAAATATTTTCATTTTTTTATCAATTCTGAATATATTACACTAATACATATAAATTAACTTTTAAATTTAGGATATGTATCTCAATATATTATTCAACTACAAAACATATTAAAATTTAAAGTTACTCATTCAGTATTAAATATATTTTTTAAATAATAACAATAATAAATTTTTACTATTTTTAATTAAATTGAGCGTTGTTTTTGCGTTACTTGTTAATTAAAAATATGAAATTTTTGTACTGAATAAAATTAATTTTAACGGAATTTAAACATTCTTTTATATAGTATAAAAACAACTAGCATTAGATTTCTTTCAACACAATTGAGGAATAATAATTAGAAAATTTATAATTGTACTGTTATTATTCTTATTATTATTTTATTAAGAAATACTTTTAATTTTAAAAGAATGAAAGGTTAATCTTTTTCTCTAAAAAAACAACTTAACATTTTTCAAAGTTTTCAATACCTAAAATAGTTGCATTGATTTTCATTTCTATTGGAATCTTGCTAAACAACTACTTTCACCTCCAATTACTTCACATGTTTGAGAATTTTATGTCGAAAATTCAGAAATTAGATGAAAAAATTCCATCATCATATTAACTATAAAGATGGTAGAAGGTTGAGTAACTAAATAGTATAATTTCCTTTTAAGGCGTTGATAGGTCAAAAATTTAATTATTCCTTTTAAGTATTATCTTTCTTTTAAGGAGAATTTTGCTTACACTGGATGTATTATATCCAATGATAAGATTTATGACACATCATATAAATGTAATATACTTAATTGATAAAAAAATGACATATGTCTTATCTTATAAATCCTACCATTGGATGTATATGCTAGGCAAGAATCTCCAACTATATATATACATATATAGGTGAAACTTTCCTTATAAATTTTTAAAAAAATATTTATGTGACAAAACAAGATAGAATTGGAAAATTGGAAATAGAAATTATAATATTTTTTTAGTAAATAGGGAGATCATATGATTTTAACATCTATGAAATGCACAATAGGGGTAATTTCTCCTTTTAAATCGATGATAGTAGGATTCGAATTCTACATTTTAAAATGTTTTTAAAGATAAGTTAACATTTAATTATTTTCTTACTGGAAATTATAATATTAATAGTATGAAAATATGTAAACAAAATAAATTAGCAAGCATATATGTCCTTGAAGTAAAAATGTTTTACACATTGTTGAAGATCGCAATGGTGCATGCCCTAAAATCTATATCATATATATTGTTGAAGAAACAAGGGTATTGTATTGTTGTTTCACTTTCAATCGCATTTTTCTCATTATGTGGGTTTTTTTTAGAGACAAAAACCCAAAAAAAAAAAAAAGTGCAAAATCTAATGTGAGTCTATACTATTCTAATGAAATAAGGTCCTTCCAAAGGAGACATCAAAATCCTTCATATATAGGAAGAAAAGGACACCTACCCTCTATCCATCCCCCTCTATCCATCCCTCTCATGCATGCTCAAGGCATTCTCTTCATCTAGTCATGAGGTGCTTCATATGAATTGAATGGATATAAAATTATCAACAAAATACAAATTAATGAACCCTAAGATATGGAATATGGGTGGATAGAGGATATATAGATTTTGTTGTTGAAACAAAATTTTTATGTGATATGATAATATATATATATATATATTTATAATCAATAGGGTAAATATTTAAGTGATTATTTTTTTCTAAGAGCATTTTAAAGTGTAACTGTGTATAACCCAAATTCTACTATTATCAACTTTTAAAATTTTATTTTCATCTGATTTAAAAAGAAAGAATTGTCTCATTCTATACAATTCATTAATGTTAAGATGATACAATTTCCCTATATATATATGTGTGTCTATAATTATGGAGCAATAAGTGTGTGATTTTACCAATTGAGTTATGGGAACAATTATTAGTCTTGTTTCTATTTATGTATGTTTTTATATTAAGCTAGGAATGCTCCTCCATACGTTTGATGACTCTAGATAAAAAGCACCTTTGTATACCTTCAATGTATCTTTTCTCCGACCAAAATTTTATTATATTACATTATTTCTTTTTTGTATTTAAGATTAAAGTATTTGCTTAGTGGTCTAAACATTATACATACGTAATGCATAAAGAAATGACAAAGTGGTTTCTATTAATATATAGATTAAATTTCAGAAACATGGATTGGAGCACTTTAGATAAGAACCCAATTATTGACCCTCATTTAGATATTTAAATATCCAAAACTTCACCATTTCTTTGCTCTAGTAATATATTAATCAAATGTTTGTTAAAAAATATACATTGATGAAATGTTTTAGATAGAAGCTGTATCTTTTTTTTTTTAATGGGGAATAATTTAATAATTAAAACTTAAAATACAATTTATTAAATCTGAATTTTTTTCCTCCAAATGTATACGATATGATTCAGGCAGACTTTTGGGCCGTCCTATGATACATTGGGCCAACTTTTCAAGAATAACATTTTAATTGGAATTTTTTCAGAATTAAAAAAAGGAAAAAATTTAAAAATATGATTAATTGTTTTCTTTTAAATATAAGTATTTGATAATATTTATTATTAAAAATACGGTGGCCATTTTTATGTATTAGAAATATCTAAAACAATAAAAAATATCAAAACAACCGTGAAAATAATCGAAATACAAATAAAATAATAACTAACGCTTTAAATATTTCAAACTAATTTAATGAAAACAAAAATATAATAATTGAAAATAATCGAAACAATCAAAAAAATTGTGAAAACAACTAAACAAAATAAAAAAAATAACACTTTAAATTTTTTCAAGTCAATTCAATGAAAATAAAATTAGAATAAAAAAATGAGAACTCAAAAATAACTCAAATGTTAATAACTAAAAATAATGAAAATTAACACCTATCCATTATAATTTAATTGTAAAACAATGATTTCAATAAAAAAAAACAAAAACAAGATGAATAGTGGAGATTTATAAATTGTAAGAAAAATATTTAGTTAAAAAGTTTATAGATTTACATGCAAAAGATTTTGATTAATCTATGGTTACTCAGACTTTTTGAGCCGTAATAGGATACAATAGGCCAACTTTTCATGAATAACATTTTAATTGGAATTTTTTTATAAATAAAAAGGAAAAAATTTTAAAAATACTATTAATTTTTTCTTTTAAATATAAGGGATTTAATAATATTTATTTTAAAAATACAGTGATCATTTTTATGTATCAGAAATATAAAAAACAATCGAAAATGACCAAATCAATTATAAAAACAATTGAAACAATAAAATAAAATAATAAATAACACTTTAGATATTTCAAACTAATTTAATGGAAATAAAAATGTAACAACTAAAAACAACCGAAATAATAAAAAATGCTGAAACAATTAAATAAAATAACATTTTAAATTTTTTTAAGCCAATTCAATGAAAACATAATCAAAATAAAATTAAAACAAAAAAACAAAAACTCAAGAATAACTCAAGTGTTATCAACCAAAAATCATGAAAACTAACACCTACCCATTACAATTCAATTGTAAGACGGTGATTTTCAACACAGAAAAAAATTAAAAATAACATGGATAGTGGAGATTTATAAATGTAAGAAGAAAATTTAATTAGAAAGTTTATAGCTTTGCATGTAAAATATTTTGATTAATGTATGGTTACTGAGACTAGATTTTAGATTTGAGAGAAAAGATGAAAAGAGAGAAAAAGAAAAAATATAAAACTGAAAAAAATAAAAAATATATCATGTGAAATGCGGAAAAGAGCAACTATATATTTGAAAATTTTTAGATTAAAGTTAGTTTAGAGTGTAATTTTAACATTTTAATTTCATACTCTTAGTGAGACCCATTAATTAAGAGCTTGATATGATCAAGAGAACAATGTTTGTACCAAGTTCTAAACGTATAATTTCATCCTGCATCATTCTATTTGCTTTTTAGATATATATAACCAGATTCTATTCATCCATATAAAATTATATTTAATTTTTAAGAGATTTTTGTCAACATCAATTTTATTATATTTTAAAATAGAATCTGTGACATAACATTTAAATATTTTATACTAAATTAATAAAAATGAGTCACCTATTTTTATGTTATAAATTCTATCACTTGCTATTGAAATAATTTCCAATGATTAGCCACCCCTTTTTCTCTTTTTACAGCCCCGTCCATCAAAACGGGGCATCAATTTTTTTTCTCTAATGAAGTATGAATAATATTCATATTGCATGTGAAAAATAGAAATTTTTCTCATTTTTTTATAGTTAAGAACCTGTTTGACATTGTTATTGGAGGTCTAAAAAATATAATTTTTTAAAATTAGTCTATGAAAATATTTTTTGTGAAAAATTATATAAGGCATTTCTTAAAATTCAGGTTTTAAAAAAATAGAAAAATTAATTATATATATACACATATTTTTTGAACATTTGGTTTGATATTTATGCCTTCTCTTGTTTACCCACGAAGTACAATTATTATATTATGCAGCTCAGTTCATATTACAATAAAAACTATACATGTGTAAGATAAAAATATACGTTTTTTTTTTTCATGCATGATCATTGATATTTACCTGTATATTCATTGAGAATCAAATAATTCTACCAGTGAACATCAATGAACTTGCTACAAGTTCATTGATCTTTACTTGAAAGTTCATTGATTCTCAATGAACATACAATTGAAAATCAATGAAATAGCAATAAGTTCATTCTCTTTCACCTACATGTTCATTACCATTAACTTGCAGGCTCATTGACTTTCAATTGTAAGTTCACTTTCAATCTCATTTTAAAGTTTTTTTATTTATTTATGGAGAACCTTCAATCAATAAAAAATGAACATCTACATTAAAATTAATGAATCTATATATACAAACTAATGTATATTGATATGTATATTATTTACGTATCTTAGAGTTGAATTTTAATAAATTTTAAATAAGGAATAAATTAATTTAAGTAATTTTTGGGTTTAATTAGGAGATTTTTATGAATTAGTATTTAATTAGGATTATTATTATTTATTATATATTTAGGAAGTTTTAATTGGTTTTTATGTTTTATGTCTAGTGTGGGCCCCAGAATATAAAAGGTGTAGGTGTGTTTTTACATAGCATGACATGCATATGCCGTGTGATGAAGAAACAAATGAAGGAAGCCATGTCCAAGCCATGCGTGAACCATGAAGAAGCCAACTGCACTTGAGTATCAACATAGCCATGTCACGGCATGCACATGCCATGTGAATGAAGATTTCTGACCTAGAATGATGCATGGCTAATAAGCTTACTCATGTTGGAAGTCGTGCTATATGCTGAGTAAATAAATTTATTTGAATGAAGCACGACAGTCCTTCACACCTTGTCACGATTCCTATTTTGAAAATAATAAGGAATTAGAAATCAAAGATGATTCTTTTTAATACCTTAGCGCTATATAAGGAATAAACGCCTTTTTGAGAAGGGAGAGAAGAGTCATTGAGATAAGGAGGCGGCTAGACAGAAATCAACAAAGACAAAGAGTTTATTTTATTTTCTTTTCTATTTTCATCGTCTTCTTTGATTTTGATTATGGATTTCATCATAGTCATGTGTGGCTAAGTTTTCTTTTAGAGTCTTGATTAGGAGTAACTATTTCATAACATGATTTGAACATAAGTTTTTATATTTGAATTTCAGTTAATTTTTTATGTTACTATATTTATCTTGTTATCATTTCAGCCTTGTTTGATTGCATATTTATGGATGAATTCACCAACAAGAGTTAGGGGAATTCATTAGCTTAAGACACTTAAAACTTAGATGACTTGACCACGAGAGTAGGCGAGCTCTTTGGGGAGTCATGACAGTAGATTATGGTGATAAATTAATTGTTAAAATTCTTAATGAACTTGGATTAAATTATTAATCACGAGAGTATGTTAGATTTTAATCCCTGCATACTTAATTGAACTTGAGAGAGTTTTTAAGTATTTTAGAGCAATTACCCTTAACTAAATTCAAAGTTTTTTTTTACTTAATAATGTGTTCATTATTGGATTGGAATAGTAAAACTAAACCCAGGCTCTGTGTTTACAAATATTTAATTTTTTCTTTTTAAGTTTCTGTTATTTAAATTTTAAATCCTGCTAAATTATTCATTTTACTAGTTAAGATCATAGGTAAAAATTATTAGTAATCAATATACAGTCCTTGGGGGAGCGATATCTTTCTACTACAACCACAACCATGCGCTTGCGGGTTTAAAATGCAACAAGTATTTAGCGTCGTTGTCGGGGAATGGCAATATTGATATTAATTTAATTCTTACTTTTCTTAGACTAGTATTCTTTCTTTAGTTTTTAATTTAATTTGCTAATCAATTTTTCAGGCAACTTTTGTTGCTTTATGAACACTCGATCAAAAGGGACGAACTTAGAAAAGATCAACCCTGAAATCGAGAAATCATGTAAGAAAAACCAAAAGGAAAAGCGTGAGAAAGACAAGTTTAAAATGGCTAAAGATCAAGCATCACCACCACTAGGTAGGAATCGCGCCCTCCAAGAGTACACAATGCCAAATCTAGGAGATACTCATAAAGCTAAGTTATGGTTGCACTCATTAGCACCACAGTCAATCACTTCATGGGATACGTTGTCCAGGACATTCTTAGGCAAGTATTTCCCACCGGGAAAAATAACGAAGTTCAGACAGGAGATTACAAGATTCACCCAACATGGTGGCGATGGCGAATCCCTTTATGATGCTTGGGAACGTTTCAAGGATCTACAGAGATAATGTCCTCACCATGGAGTTCCACAATGGTTACTTATTCAAACCTTCTACCAAGGCCTGATAGAGCCAATAAGGATCATTATTGATGCAACTGCCCAAGGCTCATTCATGAGTAAGACGCCTCATAATGCCTACAATCTTATTAAAACTATGGCATCCAACAACTACCAATGGCATGGCGAGAGAAGCGCACCAAAGAAAATGGCAGGAATGCATGAAGTGGATAGTTAGAATCTCCTTAATGCAAAGATTAATTTACTTACAAAGAAATTGGAGGCATCCTGTCACGACCCAAACCGGGGGCCATGACCGGCGCTAGGGAACGCAAATTCTTTTGAATTCGGAACCTGTAGCAAGCCTTAAAAGAATAAAAACATACAATAAATATACCATAATTAAAATTTTAATTTAATATGATAACATAAAAACTTCTTCATATCATGAAATGAATTAATACAATATTAAGACCATACATATGAATTAAAATCTCATACAACAAAAATAAAATAAAATCCACTATTGATATAAATTATAACTATTACAGTTTTCTAAAGTACAATATAAAATAATTAAGTAGATAAATTACATAATAGGGCCGAGGCGGAAGAAATCCGGCGGATAGTCCTATTGCTGAGGTCTAAAGAAGAAGACTCTCCTGTAAAAATATCAACTGAGGGGAGTCAAACCTCACTGAGTAAATTGTTATAACATATATACACACATTACTAAATGTCAAATGTAAACAATCATATGTGTCATGACCCAAAACAGGGGCCATGACCGGCGCTAGGGAACGAGAATTCTTTTGAATTCGGAACCCGTAGCAAGCCTAAAATAAAATAAAATAAACATGCAATAGTAATAATAACAATATTAAATGCAGCGAAAATAAAAATCATAATATCCATCTCCCATATATAAATCTCTTAATACAAATCCAGTTCAAGTATAATATAATATCTCACATAAATATAATACATAAAATCCCATAATTACTTTACAACTACTGCAGTGTCTAGATTATAAAAATAAGACTTAAGTAAGCAGTTTACACAAACAAGCCGGGACGGAAGAAATCCGGCGTATAGGCCTGCTACTGAGGTCTGAAGATGTTGACTCTCCTGAAAAATTAGTCAACGGAGGGGAGTCAGACCTCACTGAGTGAATTACTATAATATATATACATGCATACTAAATGTTAATGCACACAATCAAAAGTATATATATAATATGTATGTATACAAGCAAATACACACAGATGCAGTAAAATCATTTTATATATATTTTACTGAAAATCATCGTTTATGAAGGATCAAATAGAACCCTATAATATCGCAACCTCGAAAATAGTGTTAGAAAACACTCTAGCCATACAGGCTCACTTATTCCAAATATTCACTTAATCCATTTAGACAGTAGACTGGCCCCGAGACACTAAGTCAACCGAGCTCCAGCAGTCTGACTGCCAGTGTGATTAGCCCCGAGACACTTGGTCAACCGAGCTCCAACAATCACACCTCCAAACCACATCTCACATCAGATAATCATATTCATTCAATATCCACAAATAGTTAGTAATATAGCCTATCTGCTATAAGTGCACCGGTACGTACTTGGTCCTAGTGCTGCCCACTAGGTAGCACGTTCTATTGATATCCTTCATTAATAAATATAAAACATCCATTCATAATAAATGATGCATGAAATTAAATAAAATAGCAATATAAACCATATGAAAATATACCAAAAGTAAACCAGGTATATTTCGAGTATATATACGTCAAATAAATCTAGTTAAATTACAAAAAAAACTAGAGATATATTTAAAAACATTTTAAATACAGTTCATTAATAAAACATGCATATAATTTAATATATACAAAAAATAAACCAAAAATATACTTAAATAC
Source organism: Mallotus nudiflorus (assembly GCA_947683625.1). Lineage (NCBI taxonomy): Eukaryota > Viridiplantae > Streptophyta > Magnoliopsida > Malpighiales > Euphorbiaceae > Mallotus > Mallotus nudiflorus. The sequence goes on from CANTUR010000304.1 coordinate 1,738,412, forward strand.
AAATCACATTATTTATGCATATTTAATCAAGATAAAACATATATTTCTAAAATTATGCATCCTAAAGCACATATATATAAAATAGTAACTCACACTTAGTGCGCTCCTCGAGACGGGTCCGACAGGCCTGGTTCACTAGGCCTTGGTCTCGGTGCAACTAAACAAACAATAAATAATAGACATCAGAATAACCCTAACAGAAAATCCTAGAATTCGATCTAGAATATTAAACACGGAAACAGAAGTAGGGTTCGACCGGATATCACGTTTTACGAGAATTCTACCAAAAATTCGGCAGAACCTCCCCTGTAAAACGGACATCTCTCTACTCAAAGAGTAGAGCCGACCCTGCAAAGAAACACACTTCGAAAAACAAGCTCAACAATAAATCCACAACCCCTCAGTCGGACTCCAAACTACAGTCTACCGATCGGGGTCCATAATTCATAGAACAATTATAAAAATACCAAAAATACCCTTATAACATAGAAATTCATTTTATAAATAGAAATTACATAATTAGCCTTAAAACACAGTAAAAATCGATAAAAACTCATTTTATTAGTAAAATCGTATATTATATATATAATTGAAAATAATTCACGAAAATTAGTTTTAATTAGTTAAAAATACTAAATAATTTGTAGAAATAATTTTTATACCTTAAATAACTATTAAAACCAATTAAATTACATTTTTAGCCAATTTTGTGTAAAATTACCAAAATACCCCTATATATATAAATATACTAAAATTACTTCAAAAATTCACCAAAAATAGTATAATTATCCAAAATTAATTTTCTCAACATATTTATCAATAATATCAATAATTAAACTCAATTAAACAATTAATTTCAATTAAAAACACATTTAACCCTAATTTTCCAAAATTCCATAAACTTAAATAATTCAAAATAAATACTTAGAAATTCATAAAAATTCCAAATAAATTCATATAATTCATTTTAACACCTATATTTATCATAAAACACAATTTCATAATTTATTTAATTAATTTCCGAAAATTAGAAAAATAATATTAAAATATTCAAAAATACCCAAAAATCAAAATAATCTCTAAAAATTCCAAAAAAATTCATAAATTTAGATTAATCTACTAGGATCAACATTTGTGAAGGGAGTTTTCATGAATCAATCAATTCAAAGCTCAAAAAAATCAAAAACCCTAATATGGCCGAAATGGAAAATTCAAAACCTAAGCAAATCAAGACCATTTAAGCTCAAAACAAAGCTAGAATCACACTCACCGGAGCTCAAGGAGAAGAAAGAGACCAGCGGTGTCAAAAATGGTGGCCAAAAAGTTGGTGAACGGCGAGGAGAGGAGTTTCGGCCAAAATGGGGAAAATGGGGCTAACCGGCGCCGGGGAAGGAGCTTGGGGCGACGGAGCAGCTGGCTGGGGAAGGCGGAGCTGCTGGCGGCACACCGACGGTAGGTGTTCGGAAGTTGCAGCGGGAGGGGAGAAGGATCGGGCACGGGAAGGAAGAAGAAGAAGAAGAAAAGAAAAGAAAAAAAAAAGAAAAAGAAAAGAAAAAAAATAATTTTAAAAAAAATAATTTTAAATAAAATATTTAGGAAAAATCACATACCACACATTATATTTAATATTTTAAAATTTAATATTAATTAATTAAAAATAATTAAATAACAATAAAATAAATAAACAATAATAAAATTTAGGGTAATATATTAAACCCTAATTAGATAAATAATTACATGTATACACGGTGTTTAGTATTTTAAAAATACGTATGAGTTCATGCAAGTCCGTAAATATATTTAAAATAATTAATAATAAATTATTTACGTGAAAATTTCCCCGAAAATAAAAGTCTCGAAAAAATTTTACGTAAAGCACTTAAAATAATACACAATAATTAAAATAGGTTTTAAATACATATCAACTCATAAAAATATGATAATATATATACAAAAATTATTAACACTGCATATCCCGGTACAGTGTTAAAATGTTTAAAAACACGGGATATTACAATATGTATATAATAAATATATATATAGACAAATACACAAAGATGCTGAAAATCACTTTACTTCATAATACTGAAAAATATAAATTTTGAAGGATCAAATAGAACCCTAAATGATCGCAACCTCAAATAACAGTAGAAAAAACTTTGGCCATATTGGCTCACTTAATTCCAAGTAAATTCACTTAATCCATCTGGACAGTAGACTGGTCCCGAGACACTTGATCAACCGAGCTCCAACAATCACACTATCAATCACATCACACATTAATCAAATCAATCAAATCTTGAGCCCACAAATAAGATAGTAATTTAACCTACAATCTATTGCACCGGTACGTACTCGGTCCTAGTGTTACCCACTAGGAAGCACGTTCTATCGATATCCTTCATTTAAAAATAAAACATACATTCGAAAATAAATAATGTAAAATGACATTCAAAATAATCAAATAAACCATATATATACCAGAAATATACCTAAAATAAACTAAGTATATTTCAAGTATATATATGTAAAAATAAATTCAAACAAATCATGAAATATACTACATTAAACCAACAACATACTTAAAAATAATTTAGATGTAATTTAAAAGTAAAACATGCATGTATTTCAAAATATACCAAGAATATACTAAAGATATACCTAAAATATGCTTAAGCATTTATTAAAATAATTATGCATAATAATACATTTAAAACATATATTTCTAAAACATGTAACCTAAGCGCAATGTATATATAAAATAACAACTCATATGGATGCGCTACTCGAGACTGGTCCGACGGGCTTGGTCCGCTAGACTTCGGTCTCGATGTAACTAAATAATAAAAATGATCACGAAATCATAATACATCTAACTTAACTTCTAGAGACTCGATCTAGGATTACTAAATACAAATAGACACAAAATTAACCCGATGTCACGTTTTACGAGAATTCTACAAAAAATTCAGCAGAATCTCCTCTGTAAAACGGATATCTCTCTACTAAAAAGTAGAGTCGGTCCTGCAAAAAAAATACACTTTGAATATAAAAATCCACACAACCCTCGGTCGAGATCCCGAACTACAAAATTTCTCAACCGAGGTCCATAATTCACCAAAATTCAAATAATATAATAAAATATATTAAAAATTAACAAATACCACAAATACCCTCAATATCTCAAAATATAGCATATTTAACATTAAAACACCAAAAATAATTATTTTCCCAATAATAACTTAAAAATCCTAAATAATAATATAATATTATTAAAAATCCATTTTTCCAATAATTACACAATTAATAATTAAAATTCATTTTACAATTCCAAATAATTTAATTAGTCTAAGCACATATTAAAAATTACTAAAAATCCATTTTATTACAAAAATAGTATATAATATATTATTTGAAAATAATTTTTCAAAAATTAGTATTAATTAGTAAAAAATAGTAAATAATTTATAAAAATCATTTTTATACCTCAAATATTATAAAAATCAATTAAAGATAATATTTAACTAAAATTATCACCAAATTACACAATTAACCTTAATATTCAAAAATACACATAATATACTAATATTACTCAAAAATTCAATAAAAAATTATAGAAATACATAAAAATTATTTTCTCAACATATATCTCATTATTATCAACAAAAAAATATAATTAATCAATAATTTCTACCAAAATATATTTTTAACCTAATTTTTCAAAATTGGCATAAACTAAAAATAATTATAAAAATTACATAAAAATCACAAAAATTATAAACTAAATTCTAAAATTAATAATAACACCAAAAATCACAATTTCATAATTTATATAATTAATTTACGAAAATTAATAAAATATTCAAAAATTCACCAAAAATTAAATAAATTCTAAAAAAAAAATGTAGATGTAGATTGAGCTTCTAGGAACAACATTTGTTAAGGAGGATTGACTGAATCAAGCTAAATCAACCTAAAAAATTGTGAAAACCTAATGCTCAAAACTAAAAATTCAAGAAAATGCAAAAATGGGTGGATTAGAGCTCAAACTGAAGCTAGGATCAAGTTCACCAGAGCTTAAGAAGCTACAGGACATCGAAAAAGCTCAGAAAGGTGGCCGGACGAAAGAGGAATGCCGAAAGATGAAGTTTCGGCCAAAATTGATGTTTCTGTCATTGCCAGCACCGGGGAAGGGAGAGGAGGACAGCGGAGCTGGTAGAGGGAAGGGGTGGCCAACGGCGAAGGATGGGGAGGCACTTTGACGATGGAGGAACGACGGTGACAGGTGGAGGGGCTTGGTTTGGGGAGGAAGAAGAATATGTGTGTGTGTGAGTTTTTTTATATATGTATGTATATATTATAGTATTATAAACATTATAATATAATATTATATTGTAATTGTCACGACCCAAACCGGGGCAATGATCGGCGCTAGGGAACGGGAATTCTTTTTCGAATCTGGAACCCGTAGCAAAACTTAAAAGAATAAAAACTTACAATAAATAAAATAAATATACCGCAATATAAAAATACATCAGAATTTAAAACTCAATAATTATGATAAAATAATCTCTGCATATCATAAAATAAAATATTTAATACATAATTCAGAGATATACCTCTCTGAATTTAAAATTAACACATATAATACAGAGTACCACTTCCGACTAACATAAATATAACTACTGCAGTTTTCTAGAATACAATATAAAACTAGGTAAAAGATTTACATAATAAAGCTGGGGCAAAAGAAATCCGACGGATAGACCTACTGCTAAGGTCTGAAAAAGAGGACTCTTATGTAAAAAAACATCAACTGAGGGGAGTCAGACCTCACTTATTATAATGTATATACACACATTTCTAAATGACAAATGCAAATACTCATAAGTATTTATAATAAATATATATACAGATATGTACACACAGATGCTAAAAATCATTTTATAATTAATACTAAAAAACATCAGTTTATGAATGATCAAATAAAACCCTAAGTTATCGCAACCTCAAATATCAATAGGAAATGCTTTAGTCGTACTGGCTCACTTAATTCTAAGTAAATTCACTTAATCCAACTGGACAGTAGACTGGCCCCGAGACACTAAGTCGACCGAGCTCCAGCAGTCTGACTATCAGTGTGATTGGCCCCGAGACACTTGGTCAACCGAGCTCCAGCAGTCACACCATCAATCACATCTCACATCAATCAAGTCATAATTTTCATAAATAAGTTAGTAATTCAACCTACAATCTATCGCACTGGTACGTACTCGGTCATAGTACTGCCCATTAGAAAGTACGTTCTATCGATATCCTTCATTTAAAAATAAAACATACATTCGAGAATAAAGATTAAATACAATGGCATTCAAAATGATCAAGTAAACCATATATATACAAAAAATATACCTAAAATAAACTAAGTATATTTCAGGTATATATATGTAAAATAATTCAATTAAATCAAGAAATATACTCAAAATCAACCAACAATATACTTAAACATAATTTGAATATAAACTAAAAAGAAATCATGCATTTATTTTAAAATATACCAATAATATACTAAAAATATACCTAAAATATACTTAAGCATTTAATAAAGCAATTAAGCAAAAACTTTACACTTAAAACATAAAATTCTAAAACATGCAATCTAAATCAATGTATATATATAATAATAACTCACAGGGATGCGCTCCTCGAGACTGGTCCAACGAGCTTGGTCTGCTAGAACTCGGTCTCGGCGCAACTAAATAATAAAAATGATCATAAATTAGAACAACTCTAACTTAACTTCTAGAGATTCGATCTAGAATTACTAAACACGAACAAACACAGAATAGGAATTAGACCTGATGTCACGTTTTACAAGAATTCTATCAAAAATTCGATAGAACCTCCTCTGTAAAATGGACATCTCTCTACTAAAAAATAGAGTCAGTCCTGCAAGGAAAATACACTTTGAATACAAAAATTCTCACAACCCTTGGTCGGAATCCCGAATTACTGAAATTCCTCAACTGAGGTCCACAATTCACCACAATATCAAATACTACAATAAAATATATTAAAATTCAATAAATACCATAAATGCCCTTCACATATCAAAATATAGCATATTTTAGCATTAAAAAACCAAAAATAATAATTTTCCTAATAATTACTTAAAAACCCTAATTAATAACATAATATTATTAAAAATTCATTTTTCTCGATAATTCCACAAATATTAATAAAAATTTATTTTAAAAATCCAAATTACTTAATTAGTCCAAACATATATTAAAATTTACTAAAAATCCATTTATTTACAAAAATAGTATATTATATATTATTTGAAAATAATTTTCAAAAATTACTATTAATTAGTTAAAATTAGTAAATAATTTGTAAAAATCATTTTTATACCTCAAATAATATTAAAACCAATTAAACTTAATATTTAACTAAAATTACCACTAAATTACCAAATTACGGCTAATATTTAAAAATACACATAAAATACTAATAATACTAAAAAATTCAATAAAAATTATATAAATACACAAAAATTATTTTCTCAACATATATCTCCATAATATCAACAAAAACATATAATTAACCAATTATTTCTAACAAAATATATATATAACCTATATTTTTAAAATTGACATAAACTAAAAATAATTATAAAAATTACACAAAATCACAAAAATTATAAACTAAATTCTAAAATTAATAATAACCATCAATAACACCAAAAATCACAATTTCATAATTTATATAATTAATTTACGAAAATAATAAAATATTCAAAAATTCATAAAAATCAAAATAATTCCCAAAATCACACAAAAGTTCAGGAATGTAGTTTGAGCTAAGGGGAACAACTTTTGTAAAGGGGTTTTCCATGAATCATGCAAGAATTGTCGAAAAAAAAAATAAAAAACCCTAAAATGACCGAAATTGAAAATGAGCAAAACACCTCACCAAATCACGTTTTCAAGCTGAAAGGAGCTTGGATTCCTCCTCCTCAAAGTTCCAGGAGTCCAATGGCACCAAAAACGTCCGATTTGGTGGTTGAAAACGCCTTGAACGGAGGAGAAGAAGGTCTCAGCTTCTCACAGCTTCTGGAGCTGCTGCCGGCGCCAGAGAAGAAGGGAAACGGCGACGGCGATGAGGGCTGAAGGGGGAGGCACTTTGATGGCTGACGAACGGGATGGCAGGCGGTGATGGTGATAAGAATTGGGAGGGAGAAGAAGAAGAAGGGTGAATTTTTATTTTGTGTATATTGTATATTATATGTATATATATTATTATATAATATAGTTTTTAAACTTTATGTAATAAAATAATGTGTGTATATCTAAACCACACACTTATATATATTCATATATATATAAATACACACACACACACACACACACACACACACATATATATATATATATATATTACACATCATAATTTAATAATATACACACATAATATTAATATTAAACCTGTTAGCACCCAATTTTAGGATGCAATTGTGCACAATTGCGACGTAAGCCCCTATGATGAAATTTATTCAAAAAAATTGAACTTGGTTGTTGATTTTCTAGACTTTAGGGACTAAATTGCAACATTTTTAGAATGTGATTGTGAATAAGTCATTTTTCAGGGGTCTTTTGGCATTGCACAGTACCGATGCGCAATAATTTCATTTTTTGATTTTTTTCACTTATTTTCCTTATTTTTATCGATTTTTTCAGTTTTTTGATTGGTTGAAAATTTCAAATTTTTATCTGATAAGGTTTTTTTTAAAAAGAAATGCAAAAGATATTTTTTTTGAAATAAAAACAAACGCTATATGATCTGATCAGATAGGTTTGTTCCTCCTTTGGAGGAAGTTCAGTACACGCATACTCTGCATTTAAAAGCAGAGTCTGCATGCGTGCTGTGTGAGGGGGTTTTTTGGTTAAAGGTTTTTTTTGGCTGGAGGTTTTTTTTAACGAAAGGATTTTTTTGACAGATGAAAAAAAACTTTGATTTTCAAAAACCCTAATTTTTGCAGTTCATTTGAGGAAGATGATACATCCATTTTTAGTCTCAGTCTATAATCAAATCAACACTGAGTCAATTTCAGCGGAGAAAACCCTAATCTGAGGGGCCGAAAAAGTGCATATGCACAACATTCATTTTTTTCTTTCTTCTCTTTTGTGATTTTTTATTCATTTCGTTAATTCTTTTATTATTTAATTTCACTACTAATTTGATTGCTTTTTTTGTTTTTTTTTGTTTTGATGTCCGTATATGGATTGAGGAGGAAGATACTGCATGTGCTTAATTGAACAGAAGACCCATAGATGAACCTGTACTGTTTTAATAATAGTTCTTAGGATTTTAATTTTTATTCTGCATTTTGGTATCCTATGTAGTTTATTTTAATTTTTGGGTGTATAATTATTTAATTTTAATTTTGTACGTAGTTTGTAATAGCCCCAGTAGTGGGAATAGTGAAAGACTTAAGTTTATGTATTTTAAAATTGATTAGTAATTAGGTTCAATTGGGTAAAAAATCAATGGTGGCAGTAACTTAAATTAGGGTTTGCATGTAATTAATTTAGGGTTTTTTTTAGAAAATCACTGTAATGTTTGTTTGATCTATTTTTTATGTTTTATTTATTTTGGGCTTGTTTTTTATGTTTTTATGTTTTTGGTCCCCAAGCCCACGTTTAGGTCTAACCCACTAAATAAATAGGCTTAAAAATGGTTTAGGATTTTAAATAATTAAAATCAACATAGGCCCATTAGGTTAATTAGATTTTAGACTCACTTAATTAATTAAAACTTGTCTAGACTTAGCTCAGTCCACTTAAATTTATTTCTTTTAAAATAAATAGACCTAAGTCCACATTTCACTTAAAATAAAACCAAGTTAGACTTAGGCCTAGTAATTTAATTTTTTTCTTTAAAATTGAATAAACTTAAGCCAATATCTTAGAAAGACTAAAAAATAGATTTAGGCTCACTAATTAATAAAAATATAGGCCCACTTTTATTCCATTTCATTTGTAAATAAAATATACATTTAGCTAACTTTTTAATAAAATTAACATAGTTTAGACTTAGGGACAACAAGATCTTGAGTGCATTTTTTACTTGTAATTTTATTGACTTGTTGCCTTTTAGGGTAGATGGATGTTAATTAGGGTTTAATAAAATTGCATGTAATTAGAGGATGAAATAATTATTTATAAAATTATTCTAAATGAACACGAGACTAAGAGAAGTTAGTATTCTGTATCCAGAATCTCCTGGTTGTGATGCTAATTTTCTTTTAGAGAATCGAGTACCACCAATCAAATTATCCCAGTTATTACCCTAGGTGGCGACTCCTTATCTCCACGCCATGTCTTTGTGACAGGTTAGTGTGTTTTCTAAGGCCCTGAGCCTAAACAGTTTCGTGGTTACTAAAATCTTGGATGCGTGCTAAACCCCGCCGTCTACAAAACCCTAATTATATATATATATATATATATATATATATATATATATATATATATATATATATATATAAACTCATAAAATAAAAGTCAATAATGTAATTTATTAAAATAATAATATTAAAAAATTAATGCACTAAATTAAACATTATTAAAATAATATTGTCCGAAATAATACACGTTAATATATACATTTACGTAGAAAATTATAATTAAAAGTAAAATAATAATTATTATTCACAAAATAATCAAATAATCAAATATTGTTTTAAAAATATTAACACTGCATATCTTGATATTTATTAAAATAATTTAAAATCTAGGGTTATTACAGTCTTCCCTCCTTATAAGAATTCGTCCCCGAATTCCAAGAAAAGAATACACAAGATTCAAGGAGGAAAGAGATACGGGTAAGAAGCTTGCATCTCTGCTTCAGTCTCCCAGGTATGCTCTTCTACTCTGTTGCTGCGCCACAACACCTTGACCATCGGAATCTGCTTCGAACGCAACTGTTGAACTTGAAAGTCTACGATCGTAACAGGTTCTTCCACGAACGTCAGGTCTTCATTCACTTCCACGCTATCGGGCTGTAACACATGTGAAGGGTCTGAAACATACTTCCTCAGTATCGAGATATGAAACACCGGATGCACTTGACACATACTCGGAGGCAAAGCCAACTGATATGCAACGTTGCCAACTCTCTCTAGAATCTCGAACAGTCTTATATATCTCGGTGCTAGCTTACTCGTCTTGCCAAATCTCATAACACCCTTCATCGGAGACACCTTTAGAAAAACATAGGCTCCTACCTAGAACTCCACATCTTTACGTCTAGGATCCACGTAGCTCTTCTGTCTGCTAACTGCAGTCTCTAATCTGCTCTTGATCATAGCAACCTTCTCTGCAGCATCCTGAACCATCTAAAGTCCAGTCAAAGCTCTCTTTCCAATCTCATTCCAATTCAAAGGGGGTTTACACTTCCTTCCGTACAAAGCCTCGTATAGTGCCATTTCAATACTGTTATAGTAGTTATTATTATATGCAAACTTAACAAGTAGCAAATGATCATCTCAGCTACCTCCTAAATCTAAAACACACATTCTCAATATATCTTCCAGTGTCTGGATCATCCTTTCAGACCGACCATCTATCTGAGGATGAAAAGCAGTACTGAAATCCAACCTAGTGCCCATTATTTCTTGTAGCTTCTGCCAAAAATGAGAGGTAAACACTGAACCTCTGTCTGACACAATAGACACAGGTACCCCATAAAGGCACATAATATGTTTCACATATAGCTTCGCCAATCTAGCTATAGAATAAGTGGCTTTCACAGGCAAGAAATGTGCAGACTTAGTCAACCTGTCCACAATCACCCAGATGGAATCGTATCCAACATTGGAATGAGGTAAACCAACCACAAAATCCATAGCAATCTTGTCCCACTTCCACTCAGGAATAGGAAGAGGCTAAAGTTTCCCAGAAGGCTTCTGATGTTCAGCTTTCACTTGCTGACGCATCAAACATTTAGCAACATATCAACTATATCCTTCTTCAGTCCATCCCACTAGTACAAGTCTCTGATACTGTGGTACATCTTAGTGACACTAGGATGTACGCTATAAGCTATAGAATGTGCTTCCTCAAGGATCTCTTCTCTCAAATTATCCATATCAAGAACACATAATCTACCACTGATCCATAAAACACCATCATCATCAAGTGTGAAATCAGTGAACTTCCCTGCTCGAACATTCTCTGCAAGCTCTTCTATAATAGGATCTCGACTCTGAGCTGCCTTAATTCTATCTCTCAGTATAGATCGCACCTTAAACTGAGCTAGCAATCCACCTGATCTACTCACCTTTATCATCAGACCTTGATCCACTAACTAATATAACTCTTGGATCAACGGTCTCCTCTCCATACTGATGTGAGTAAGATTGCTTGAAGACTTCCTACTCAAGGCATCTGCTATCACATTAGCCTTGCTTAGATGATATAAAATCTCATAGTCATAATCTTTCAATAGTTCCAACCATCTCCTCTACCTCAGATTTAGATCTCTCTGCTGGAAAATGTACTTAAGGCTCTTGTGATCAGTAAAAATCTCACAAGTCACCCAGTACAGATAATGTCTCTAGATCTTGAGATCAAAGATCACTACAACCATCTCTAGGTTGTGGGTAGGATAGTTCTGCTCATGCTTCTTTAATTACCTCGAAGCATAGGCTATTACCCTACCATTATGCATCAATACATAACCTAGGCCAACTCTAGAGGCATCATAATACACTGTGAACTTGTCTTATCCATTAGGCAAAGCCAAAACTGAAGTTGTGGTCAACTTCTCCTTCAATAACTAAAAGCTATTCTCACAAGCTTCTGACCACTCAAATCTCACATTCTTCTGAGTCAAGCGAGTCATAGGAGCTATAATGCTAGAAAAATCCTATACAAACCTCCTATAGTACTTGGCTAAACTTAGAAAACTCTAATTCTCAGTAATTGAAGTTTGTCTAGGCCACTCAGACACTACCTCAATCTTCTGTGGATCCACCTGGATACCCTATTTAGACACCATGTGTCCAAGAAATGCAACACTCTCCATCCAGAAATCACACCTTAAGAATTTTGCATAAAGCTGATGTTCTCTCAGTGTCTGTAGTACAGTCCTTAAGTGATATACATGTTCTTCCATGCTCCTCAAATACACTAGTATATCATCAATGAAGACTACCATAAACTAATCCATAAATAGTTTGAATACCCTATTCATCAGGTCCATAAAAGCTGTTGGTGCATTAGTTAAGCCAAAAGACATCACCAGAAACTCATAATGGCCATGTCGAGTGTGGAATGCCATTTTAGGAACATCGGCTTCGCTGATCTGCAACTGATGATAACCCAACCTCAAATCAATCTTGAAAAAGAACTGTGCACCCTGTAACTAATCAAATAAGTCATCTATCCTCGGGAGAGGATACTTGTTCTTTACTATCACCTTGTTCAGCTCTCTATAGTCAATGCACAGTTTGAGGGTACCATCCTTCTTCCTTACAAACAGGACTGGTGCACCCCAAGGAGAAACACTGGGTCTAATAAAACCCTTATCTAGCAACTCTTACAACTGCTCCTTCAACTCTTTCAACTCTACAGGAGCCATTCTGTAGGGTGGCATAGAAATAGGGGTAGTGCCTGGAACCACATCTATACAGAACTCAATCTCTCTATGAGGTGGTAAACCTGGCAACTCCTCAGGAAAAACAATAGGAAACTCATAGGCAACAGGAACATCTATGAGTGACAACTTCTCCACTGAAGTATCCCTGACTAATGCCAAATATCCCTGATAACCCTTCCTCAATAACTTCCTAGCCGTAATAACAGAAATGAGATTCTGAGGTGCTAAACTCTTATCACCCATAAACTTAAATTCTTCTTCTCCAGAAATTCTAAAATTCACCTTTTTACTCCGATAATCCACCATGACATAGTGCTGAGATAACTAATCCATACCCAGAACAACATTGAATTCCATCACATTCAATAAAATCAAATCAGCAGACAATTCTCTACCTCCAACAAGAACTGGACAATCAGAAAGAACAATATTGGTGTCCAAAGAATCACTTAGAGGAGTGGCGACAGATAAAGGAAAAGCCATCCTCGAAGCTTGCTAACAAGACTTGAAAGCAAAAACAGGAGAAATGAATGAATGTGTGGTACTCGGATCAAACAGAACCCATGCATCCAGGTAACAGACAGAAATAACACCTGCCATGATTGCATTAGATGCTTGAGCATCCTGTTGAGTGAGATGAAAGACTTTAGCCTATCCTCGACCTCCTTGTTGACTGGTAAAAACCTAGCTAACACCTATGGCACCTCCTCTGGTACCTTTACCACAACCCTGCTGAGGAACAATATGAGTAAAACTCTGGTGCTGGGCTGGAGGCAACTAAAAAGGAATAGGTGTTGCACCAATTTCGATCGGGATTGTGTAATTCCGATCGGAATTACATAATCCCGGTCATAATTGAATTCTTCCATCTTTTTTTTCCTATTTTTAATTCAGTTCTAATTGGTTTAAAATTCCTAATTAACTCAATCCTAACTAGTTTAAAATTCCTAAATATAATTTTAAGTATTAATCTTATATTTTAGGAATTAGAATCACATTAGGATTGAGGCTAGGCTTCCTAGTTCCACTATATAAAAAGAGAATAGCAAGAAAAGAAGGAGGAGACGGTGAAGAGAAAAAAAGAGAGAAGGAAGAAAAAAGAAGGAGGCGGGAGAAGAAAGAAAAAGGTGAAACGTGATTTGAATAGGGTTTTTTAATTCTTTTTTTTCTACAAAAATTCCTTTTAATTCATCAATTAATTCAAGATCCTTGAAGAATTTTGAAGAAGAAGATTCGAAGACTTATCAAGAACGGTGAATTACAAATCTGAGGAGTACCCTAAATCATTCATAAGCATCATCATCTTCTTCTTCTTCTTTTTTGATTTTTTTGATATTATTAATTATTTTTATTCTTTCGAGTTATTATTATAATTTATTCATTAATCATAATTTTATTTTTTTTATAGTGATTATGGAGAAAACGCATGATGATCATGTTGGAGGGATGAATTCATAAGAAGTCCATGGATAAAGCCTCGTAGAGACTTAGTTTCTAGGGTTTTATTTTATTTTATTTATTGCTTTTTATCTTTTATTTTATTAATTATTTTATGAATTAATGTAAGCTCCAATAGTGGGAGTAGTGAAATTATATGTGTAGTTGCATGTTTATTTTAATTAAATTGGTTAGTAAAATTAAGTTTTTAATTAGGTAATTACTTAAAATCAATAAAGAAAGTAGATTAATTTAGGTTGCTTGATAATAAAATTAGGGATTTAGTAAGGATTAATTTAATTATTTATTTGATCTTATTTAATTATTTTTTTATGCTTTTATTTATTTTTGGGCTTATTTATTATTTTTATGTGTTTTGGGGCCTTAAGCTCATTTTAGGCTTTGATGTATTTATTTAAGTTTAGTAATTCTTTTAGCCCATCTCACTTAATAATTAATTAGGTTTAATTAATTAAAATATACCTTTAGGCCTATAATTAATCAGATTTTAGGTTAGAAATATCCTTAGGCCCATTTAGTTAATTAGACATAGGCCCACCTAATTTAATTTAATTAATTTAGACTTTGCCCACTTAATTAAAGTTTTTTTCATAACTTATAGATTTAAGATCACTATTTAACTAAAACATGTAGAATTAGACCCACTAATTTAAATATTCCATAATTTGTAGAATTAGGCCCTTTTTTTTTTATTAAAACAAGTAGACTTAAGTTAATTTAATTAAAATCAAAAGGAATTAGGTCTTTAGGTTCCCTTATAATTTAAAATATGTAGATTTAGCTCATTTATTTAAAATCTATGTAGATTAAACTAACTTAGGGATTATGTGATTTATTGAATGAATTATTTACTTGTATATTTTATGACTAGTTTGCCTTAGAGTTGATTATTTTTAGGGTTTATATGAAATTGCATGTAAATAGAGAATAAGATAATAATTCATAAAGTAACTATAAATGAACACAAGACTGAAAGAAGTTGGTATTCTGTATCCAAAATCTCCTGGTTGTGATGCTAGCTTTTTTTTAGGGAATCGAGTACCACCTTTTCGATTTGTCCCAGTTATTACCCTGAGTGGTGACTCCTCATCTCCACGCCATGTCTTTCTGATAATGGTTAGTGTGTTCTCTAGAGCCTTGAGCTTAAAGAATGTCGCGGTTGCTAAAATCTTGGACACGTGCTAAACCCCGCCATTTATAAAGACCAAGAACAATATTGTAGAAATCGTTCATGACACCCAAGAGGAGAAGACTGAACATTCACAGAAAAAAGATAAGGAGAAGAAGGACTCACCACCTTTGGTATTAAGTTTATAAAGTCATTCCAGCATCTCAAACTAAATATACGTCTCCTGGATGTGATCAATACCATGCCTGCATACTCTAAATTTTTAAAAGATATCATCTTACATAATTGAAAATAGAAGGATCATGAGACCATTCCTATCAATGAGGAATGCAGTGTTATTCAAAATAAGCTTCCCTAAAAGTTTAAAGATCCAGGGAGCATCACTATCCCTTGTACTATTGGAAATGAATTTATAAGTGAATCTTTATGTGACCTTGGTGCAAGTATAAGTATAATTCCTCTTTCCTTTTGCAGATGACTCAACATTGGTGAGCCACAACTGACGATAGTGTCACTACAGCTCACAGATAGATCTATCATCTACCCCTATAGAATTTTAGAAGACATTTTGGTCAAAGTTGGAGACTATTATATACCAGAAGATTTCATCATCCTGGAAATAGAGGAGGATCACCACATTCTAATCATACTAGGACGACCATTCCTAGCCACAACGGGAGCAATCATAGATGTCAAAAAAGGAAAGATATTACTAGAAATTAAAGATAATAAGGTGGAGTTTGATGTTTTAAAAATGACAAAATAGACCCCAATGATAGGATCTTGTTTTAGAGTAGATGTGATAAAAATTTATGCGCAAAAGACCTTTGAAAAGCAACTCACCCATGACCCCCTAAAAGCATACTTGATCCATAATATTATAGAGAATGACATTGATAAAGAGGTGGAAATGTAGGAACACTACCTCAATGCAAGTCCAATATTGAATAAACATAAATCAACCAGATATAAGCCCTTAACCTTTATTATAAAAAGCCTTGGTATAATTAAGGAGGACAATGCACCTTCCTTCATCTTTGAGGTGGAGCTCAAAGCTTTTCCTTCATCTTTGAGGTATGTTTTTCTTGGCCCTAACTCTACATATCAAATCATTATGAATGTTGAGTTGAGTGATGAACAAGTAGACAAATTGCTTAGGAGAATTAGGCCTCATAGGAAGATCATAGGTTATACCATAAATGACCTAAAGGGGATTAGTGCTTCAATATGCATGCATAGGATTCATATGGAAAATGATGCTAAACCCACTATAGAACATCAAAGAAGGCTAAACCCTAATATGAAAGAGGTAGTTAAGAAAGAGATTGTGAAGTTGCTTGATGCAGAGATTATCTATCCTATCTCGAATAGTCAGTTGATTAGCCCAATCCATATAGTCCCTAAGAAGGGAGGTATGACAGTAGTGAAAAATGAGAACAATAAGTTAATCCCAACTAGGACTATCATAGGTTGGTGAATGTGCATTGACTATAGAAAATTAAACAAGGCCACTAGAAAAGATCACTTCCCTTTACCATTTATTGACCAACTTTTAGAAAGGTTAGGTAAGCATTTATTCTTCTGTTATTTGGATGGATATTCTAGTTTCTTTCAAATTCCCATACACTCTAATGACGAAGAAAAAACCATATTCACATGTCCTTATAGAACAATCCATATAGGAGAATGCCTTTCGGGATGTGCAATGCACCCGCTACTTTTCAACGATGCATAATGTCTATCTTTTTTATTTTATTGAGGATATTATGGAGGTTTTTATGGATGATTTCTCTATATATGGTTCTTCTTTTGATGATTTTGTTCATAATCTATTTAAAGTATTGCAGAGATGTGAAGACACTGACCTTATGCTGAACTGGGAAAAGTGTCACTTTATGGTGACTAAAGGAGTGATGCTCAGGCACATTATGTCTGAAAATGGCATTAAATTCAACAGGGAAAAAATTAAAGTGATAGAGAAACTTCCACCACCTACCTCTGTTAAAGGAATACAGAGTTTGTTGGGACACGCCGGGTTCTATCGGCACTTCATTAAAGACTTTTCCAAAATTGCCAAACCTTTTACTAATTTGCTTACCAGGGATGTCCCTTTCAAATTTTCTAATGAATGTCTTTCTACTTTCCATAGGTTAAAAGGTTAATTTACTAATTTTCTATAGGTTAATTTAATAATTTTTGAATTTTCCATAGGGGCACTTATTTTAGCACTTGTCCTATAACCACTGAATTGGAGTCTTCCTTTTAAAATCATGTGTGATGCTAGCGACTTTGTAGTAGGAGCTGTCTTAGGGCTATGAAGAGATAAAAAGCCTATGCCATTTACTATATAAGCCTCACTCTCAATAAAGCTTAAACAAATTATGCAACAACTAAGAAGGAACTTCTAGCAGTGGTACATGCTATGGATAAATTTTTTCATATTTAGTAAGAAGTAAAGCGATTGTCTACACCAACTATTCAGCCCTTAAGTACCTTCTAGCAAAGAAGGATGCTAAATGAAAACTCATTCGTTGGATCCTTCTTTTATAAGAATTTGACTTAGAGATTCGAGATCATAAAGGAACTGAGAACTTTATCGCTGATCACCTCTCCCGCCTTAAGCAAAGTGCAAATCCAGACTCTCTTCTAATTTCAAATGATCTTCCAAGAGAATAACTCATAAGAGTCCAGTAAAGCGTTCCATGGTGTGCAGATTTTGTGAATTACCTGGCATGTGGTGTTCTTCCACCGGACATTAATTACCATTAAAAGAAGAAATTCTTTTGGGACTCTCGATAATACTTTTAGGATGAGCCTTATTTATATAAGAGTTGTGGGGATGGCTTATTGAGAAGGTGCATTCTAGACAAAGAAATTTTAAAAGTACTCACTTATTGCCATTCACTTGAGTGTGGGGAACATGCGAGCTCTACTCCCAAAAGAGCAATAAAGGTACTTTAGAGTAGATTCTACTGGCCTTCTCTCTTTAATGATGCAAGGCAATTTATACTCAAGTATGATCGTTGCCAAAGGATAGGCAATGTTAGTAGACAGAATGAAATGCCTCTTACAAATATTATTGAGATTGAACTATTTGATGTGTGGGGAATTGATTTCATAGGACCTTTCCCAAGCTCCTATGGAAATAAATATATATTTGTTGGAGTTGATTATGTGTCCAAGTGGGTGGAAGCAATTGCTTCACCAACCAACGATGCAAAAGTAGTCACTAAGTTCCTCCGGAAGAGCATATTTACTCGCTTTAGCACACCTAGAGCTATAATTAGTGATGGCAGTTCTCACTTTTGCAATCGTCAATTTGAATCTCTTTTAGCAAAATATAGAGTCAAGCATAAAGTGGATACACCATACCACCCTAAGACCAGTGGACAAGTGGAAATCTCAAACAGAGAACTGAAGACTATATTAGAAAAGACAGTTAATGCCACGAGAAAGGATTGGTCCATTCAGTTGGATAATGCCCTATAGGCATACCGAACTGCTTTCAAAACTCCAATTGGGACTTCACCGTTTTGACTGGTTTTTTGGAAATCATATCATCTATTGGTTAAGTTAGAATATAAAGCATTATCGGCTACAAGATCCCTAAATTTTGATTAGCAAGGTTGGTGTAAAAAGGCTCCTTCGGTTGAATGAACTTGAAGAGTTTCGCATTGATGCCTATGAGAATGCTAAAATTTATAAGGAAAGAATAAAGAAGTGGCATGATAAACATTTGCAAAAGAGAGAGTTTTAAGACGAGAATTTAGTGCTACTATTCAACTCTAAATTAAAGCTATTTCCAGGGAAATTCAAGTCTCGAGGTTTGGACCTTTCAGAATCAAGCAAGTCTTTTCATCATGGAGTAGTTAAGATTTTCAATAAGGCAAACGAAACCTTCAAAGTCAACAGGCAACATCTCAAGCCCTACCTTATAAAGGAAGCCAATTTAAAAAGTGTATTTTGTACACTCATGGATCCAGTTTAAGCTCATCATATAACGGTCAAGCTAAAGACCTTAAAATAGTGCTAATTGCATGGCAACCCAATTATTTTTCTTTCTTTTCAAATCTCCTTTTGTTTTAGTATTTTCTCTCCTTTATTTTTTTATGTTTTAATTAACTTACTTCATTTCTTCTAAAGGATCAAGAATAAAATCGTTATAAGGAACGATCAATTCGAGGAGCAAGTTTGCATGATCACACGGGGAAATGCACAATCGTGTCACAGGCTGTGTCCAGGTACACCACTTAAATTTAAAATTGACAAATTTACATGCACATTACATGAAATGACCACATGACATTTTCACACTGTATTTTAAAACTTCACAAGTTACAAACTGTGTCACGGCCTCATTACATGACATATCTATGACCGTGTCATATCTTCAATTTACTTCCAGACTGTCACACGGCATGCCTACAAGGCATTACTATATCGTGTCATAAAACAACTGCTTAACACGATTTGCATGTTGTCCCATTATCTTTCATATGTCGTGCTAACCACCCTAACACGACATCTATCATGTCATGTCACTACCTTCCCATGTCGTGTTAAACATTACTCATCACACGAAATTTCAAGCACGATATGATGTCGTGCTAATACATCCATCACACGGCATCATGCCATGTTATGACCACCTTAACACAACATGAAGATGTCGTGTTATCATCTCTCCATGTCAT
The DNA here is from genome assembly GCA_947683625.1 of Mallotus nudiflorus. NCBI lineage: Eukaryota > Viridiplantae > Streptophyta > Magnoliopsida > Malpighiales > Euphorbiaceae > Mallotus > Mallotus nudiflorus. The sequence continues at coordinate 1,758,353 of CANTUR010000304.1, forward strand.
GTCACACACTCATAATTCTTCTAATATGCAACACGGTATGACAACACAGTTTGCATGTCGTGTCATGCATTAAACTGCACGATCTCCAAGCACGATATAGGAGGTCGTGCCATTCACTTCCCCATATCACACTACCCAACACGATTTTTCTCCTAAAATCGTGTCCTAATCCCTCTATATAAACACCCACTTCTTTAAACCTAGCCCTATTCCAATCTTTTCTTTTTACCATTCTCTTTTTGCTATACCATTCTCTCTTAATTTTTCTCCCTTGTCTCCTTTTCATTGACTTAAGCACGGAGCTTCTACACTAGTTTGTTATTAGTCTCTCAAGCTTATATCAGGCTCAAGGCATACCTCTTCCTCCATGACCTATCTTTCCTGGTTCCACCTCTATTGTTGCTACCCAGGAGTTACCTAATGACACATATCCATTGGATAACACAAGAGCTGCCTCAAATGATTCTGCTCCTATGGATGATTGATTTTACTTTCAGTTTATAATTATGTTTTCTGTTTCATGATTTTCTTCTTTTTCTGTTATTTTCTTTTCAGATGTTATGTGTTGTTTTCTTGTTTTAGTTTTCTATTTCTCTTTATTAGTTTTCTACCTCTTGCTCTCTTTCGGATAAATGCACAATTTCAGGGCAGTACCTTTCTCCTACTTTTCCTTTTTGATGTTCCTTCTATCTTTTATATTTTCAATTGTCATTGAGGACAATGCCATGGATAGTATGGGGGAGGTGCTTCGATTGATTTATTTATCTTTAAATTTTAGTTAAAAATAAAAATTATTATTATTATTATTATTATTATTATTATTATTATTATTATTATTGTTTATTAAGGTTTATTAATTTTTAACTTGTTTCCCCATTATAATGATTTGATTATTGAAAAATGTTTAAATTTGTTTTTAATAGTTTATCACACTTGGAAATATATTAGTGTATAAGCTTGTCTCTTGATTGAATTACCGAACTATTGGATGGTCTATTAATTAATATAGTTATACATAGTCTTTGTGTATGAAGAATTTAGTTTTTATAATCTAAGCATGATCTTGACGATTAAAATTGTGCATGATTTTAGGAAGGATTACATTTTGAATTTCAACTAAAAAAAAAAACTCTCCCATTCTTTAAGTAGGAGCAATATTTAAATTTAGATTCTTATATGCTCTGAATCTACTCCAATTCCCTAAATTAGGGTATGAGTATCCATAGGACCCACTTAACGGTATCCATGCTTAGTAATACGGGAATGGCAGGGGCTTACTCAGAATGGAAAGATTTGAATGGAGAAAAATAAAAATTGTGAAATGGAGCATAAAACACATTCACAACCATATCAAGAAGAACTGCAGTCCTTAATGTTTTCTTTTCTAGATTTATGCTCACTTGATTTCAAAAGGTTGTGTGCTTGGACTTTAACTAGTAAATTATTCATATATATTATGTTTTTGTCTAACTATCTTCTTTAGTAAACATGTTTCGATCTCGGTGTCATCAAGATTTCATGTCTTATAAGTTGTATGTCCCTAGTTGTGATTTGAGTTTAATATTTTCAAATTCGATTTTTGCTTGAGGATAAACAAAGCTTTAGTGTGGGGGAATTTGATATGTCTATTATGTACGTATCTTAGAGTTGAATTTTAATAAATTTTAAATAAGGAATAAATTAATTTAATTAATTTTTGAGTTTAATTAGGAGATTTTTATGAATTAGTATTTAATTAGGATTATTATTATTTATTGTATATTTGGAAAGTTTTAATTAGTTTTTGTATTTTATGTCTAGTGTGGGCCCTAGAATATAAAAGGTGTAGGTGTGTTTTTACATAGTATGGCATGCATATGCCATGTGATGGAGAAACAAATGAAGGAAGTCAGGTACAAGCCATGCGTGAGCCATGAAGAAGCCAACTGCACTTGAGTATCAACATAGCCATGTCACGGCATGCACATGTCGTGTGAGTGAAGATTTCTGACCCAAAATGATGCACGGCTAATAAGCTTACCCATGTTGGAAGTCGTGCTATATGCTGAGTAAATTCACAGATTTATTTGAATGAAGCATGGCCATGCTTCAAAACCGTGTCATGAAGGTAGAAATTTCCTATTTTAAAAATAAGAAGGAATTAGAAATCAAAGAGGATTATTTTCAATACCCTAGCACTATATAAGGAATAAACGCTTTTTTGAGAAGGGAGAGAGGAGACATTAAGATAAGAAGATGACTAGACAGAAATCAATGAAGATAAAGAGTTTATTTTCTTTTCTTTTCTGTTTTCATTGTCTTGTTTTCTTGATTTTAATTATAGATTTCATCATAGTCATGTGTGGCTAAATTTTCTTTCAGAGTCTTGGTTAGGAGTAGCTATTCCATAACATAATTTAAACACAAATTTTTATATTTGATTTGAATTTCCGTTAATTCTTTGTGTTGGTATATTTATCTTGTTATTATTCCAAGCTTGTTTGATTGCATGTTTATGGATGAATTCACCAATGAGAGTTAGGGGAATTCATTAGCTTAAGACATTTAGAACTTAGATCACTTAACCACAAGAGTAAGCGAACTCTATTAAAAAAAGTAACAATCAAAACCTGCAAAAATCAAAATCCTTCTGAATTTGATCTTCAATTGAGTCAGTAAATCTCTGAAAATTTACAAAAATTAACACTCTTAAATTTGATCTCCAAGCGATCACTTGAATTAGCCTAACAAAAATAAAGAACAAACAACAACTCTTGGAAGGTTGCAAAAATAAAGAATTGAAGGCCTTTGAATGAAAGCCTGAGACATGGTGAGTGAAGAAACGTAGAGAAGGATAAGATGATATGAAATTGAGAATGAAAAAGACTGCTTTAAAAAAAAAGAATACCACATTAAAAAAATATAGTATTAAAAAAATAAAAAATATATATTTTTACATGTGTGATAAATTCCTAGGACATATTACAATATGAACATGGTACATGATATTATCTGCGCACGACATAAATTTGACTAAAAAATTACACAAAATGGAGACTCCCAAGTAGGCATTCACGCCAGGTCCTAAGCCCAAGTCAACCAGTCTTTTAAAAGTTCAGGACTTGGACCGTGTCCATGGCCGCAAATGTTAGTCTTTCAATCCGTGTAAAATGACTCGTTCAAATTTATGGTAAGGATTGGTATCGTTCCTTTAACAATAGCTTCTTTATTCTATAAAAAATTACAATTTAATTTATTTAAAATTTGAATTTATCAATCATTAAAATTAGCTGGTATGACATCTTAAATTTAAGTTATGATATATATAAAGATTTTTAATAATTGTTAAAAAACTTTTATTTTTCTTATTATTCTTTGCAAATTGAATCAGTTTAATTTAATGGGTTCTATAAATTAGTGATTCAAACGAAAAAAAAATTAAGACACTGTAGAGATATAAAGTATTTGTAAAACAAAAAGGGTAGTTACCACAGATAAATCAAAAAAGTAAAAAATATTTCAGAAAACACATTTAACTTTTAAAATTTTCAATTCAAACTCTTCAAACGGTTACTATTTTCTTTTTCTTTTTTATTTTTTAATAGTTGTTGAGTTCTTTACACCAAACCTATTTTTGAAATGATATAAACTTGAAAATTATATTATTATACTATTCAAAACTGTAAAGTTTGTAATTTTTTTATAAATTTAAGAGAGTGTATTAAAATTGTTAAAAATGTAAAGTTTGTAATTTTTAAGTACTTAGGTCTATATTAAATTAATAGTTAAAAAGTGGTATGTAAAATAAATAAAGTTGATACAAAAATAAGCCTTATTAAATCTAAAATTCTTCCCTTATTAAATTTAACTAAATTAGAAATAATAATAATAATAATATAACCCATGTAACCCCTACGTCAGGATGAAATATGTGGAGAAAATTTATGGGGTGGAAACATGCATTTAGCCTTCAGAAGTATATGAACATTAGTGGGTTGATTGAAATCATTATCATGTTTCAGCACAGAGCAACAAAGAGAAAACTGAATTATATGGTTTTGATTTGTGTTTCCCACCAAATTCAAGTGGAATCATTTGATTTACCTGCATTATGAACTTTTAATTTTGTCTTTTTATAACTTTTATGTATCATTTCTATGTGAAACACAACCATGATATTTAAGCAATATTATTATTATTATTATTATTATTATTATTATTATTATTATTATTATTATTATTATTATTATTATTATTTTGTGGTTAGTTGGCCTTTGCTGGTACACATTATCATACTAAACAAATCTTAACAAGAAATGTGTTCAACTAACAAACTATAGAGCAATCGGTTATAGAAATACATGGTCATCCGCAGTCGAAGTAATATTATTTTTTAAAAATATTTATAAATTAAGAGTTTCATTCTCATTATTTCCTTGAAGTTAAAAAAAAAAATAGTCATAGGTAACATAAAATACATGGTTTAATTATAATTTTTTATTTAAGTGTAAATATTAAATTTTAAATACAAAAATTTAAATAATATATAATTAGAAATTATTCTAAATTTTTTATTAATTAGTTATTGTGCATCTGTTCAATATTTTTTAATACAAATTTACATAATTGTTAAATAATTTTTTTTTTCAAATTCCAATTTGTTATCAAATTGTTTGCATCTAGGATTTTATTGTTTTTCTTTTTTTGTGAATTAATTATTGCCAATCTTCTAAAGGGTTATCATTAATCCAAATATATATATATATATATATATATATATATATTCAATTTTTTCAATTTTTATGTTTCAACATGGGTGATTTGATAAATTGTCCCACTTCTCAACCAAATGTCAAACTCATGCGTTTAGATTGATTAATTACTAAAGCCATCAATTTGGGCGTGCACACAAATGATAATGATCTGCAAAATAAAATTATCTTGAATTTTCATGAAAATATGTTTTAGACCATAAACACTATGATTTGTTTAATCAACTGAAATTGATATACCATTAAAAATTGTTCAAGGGTTACATATAAAGACTGATTTATTAGAGAAAATACAATATAAATAAAGTATAAAGAATTACAAGTACTGATTAACAAAATAAAATAAGTAAATCAAATCTTGTTGAGAATGGATTCTTTTTATTAAAATCTATTTACAGGCGATAAGTACAGATCGTACAAAAAGATTGACTAATGGCATAAAGGAGAACATCATCAACTCATTGTAATCATCAAAACAGTCTGAAAATTTTAAATTTATCAAAATTTATAAAAATAGATAAAAAATCAAACACCATTGACAAATAAAACAATTAAAAAAATTAAAAAAAATCAAGAGATAAATGTTTATATACTAAAAATATTCAAAAAAAAAGTTTAGATCTTTCAAAATTTATAAAAATAGATGAAAAATTAAATATTATTGATAGATCAAACAACCAAAATAAAAAGTAAAAAAAAAAATCAAGAGACAAATATTTACACTAAAACCTTGCTTGAAAGGAGTTACCATTAACAAAATATTATTAAACCAAGGAGGCACCTAACATTGTGATGTTATGATAATCCAAATTAGATTTATGATTTGAAGACTGCAAAAATACATTTATTATTTTGAAATTCAAAATTTATTATGCTTTAATTAATCTATTGTGATCCATATAAAGTTATAAGAGCAGTAAATATCTTTTAATAACTAATTTAATATAATTATATATATCATAATTTAAATTCAAAACATCATTTAAGCGATAACAGTTTCATATTAAATGATTTTAACAATTATTTCTAAGATAAAAAATATATTATTATTATTTTGAGAATATTTTCATTCGGGTATATTCTCAAGGCAGTTTGATACAAGATTAAAATGGAAGCGTTGCTTGAAATAGGGAGGCCAACATCAAAATGATTAAAGCAAAGTTTTATGTAGCCATGTCATTTGCCAAGGACTTTTTGGCCCCCCCATTTCACTAACTTTATTTAACGGCTCCTTTCTTTTTCTTTATGCGGTCTCTTTTGGAAAATATGAACTTTTTTTATAATTTAATGCGTGCATAAATGCTTCTCCATTTATATAGTTTTCATCCCATTTAATTACTCCTAATAATACAATCTATATCTTAAAAGAAACTATACTATTTTAAATTACTAAATTTTCGCTCTAAATAAACATTATTTACTATAATAATTTAATAAGCAACTACAAAATATTAATGTATTTTTTGAATTTAGAAATAAAACTCATCCATATATGTCGGCATGTCGCGATCAAAATTAAGCCCTTAATTTTTTTTAATTTTACAAAAAAAAATCATTTAATTATTGTTTTTTACTTTAAAAAAAGGTGCATTAATTATTTATTTATCGCCGCGGTCGCGGACACATTGAGTAATCGCGAGTATCGTATATTTGTTACATTTACACCATTATTGAGTTGTCGGAAAAAGAAAGACGGACTAGACTCGTGGCTCTGCATTTTTCACCTTCCCTTTTAACTCAAGGCAAATTTACCTTCCCTTTTAACTCAAGCTGAATTTACAATTAACTGCACACCCATGAATCATATGTTGTCTGTATTGCTTGCTTTGTCCTTGAGTTCAGCAATCTGATTTTGAGAAAAAATATTAAAGAGTAAATTTTTCTTTACGTGAGATTCACCCACCAATTTTATGATATAATATTCAGTAATCATAAAAATGATTTTTATTAATCTTGTATAGATTGGTCTTAAAATTAAATTAATTTTAATGCAAGCATTCATATTAAATTATTTATTTGACAATTTTTACTTCACTTGTAATTAATTCTATCCATGTCGTGTAAACTCCAGATACCATTAATTTAAGACCAAAAATATACATACAGAAGTGCATCATGACACGGACACCTCATATTGGTAAAATTCTCCTTCTATAATAATAAAAAAAAAAAAACAGTTGATTATTTAGTATCCCCAATCGTATAATTAGCAAAGTAATAGTAATTTGTCTCGTTAGCCTTCACGGGCAACATCACCATTTCAAGAAATTGCTTCAAATGATCACATTTTCCCCCATGAGTAGAGTAAAAAATAATAATCAAAAGCAAAAAAAAAAAAAATTACTTGAACAAATTGTGGTATACTGAAATCCACACTTAAGAACAAACCCCAAATTAACAAAAACTATAAAGAGGCAGTAACAAGGTTGAACATAAGAAGAAAAGGGAAAATGAAAAGAAGTAAGAACAAAATGCAAAGAGTCAAGATACATTTAGTTACAAACCTGTTGTTTAATAGGGCATATTTCCCCCACCTCCTAAATCAACTAAAGACTCCATCAAAAGCTAATAGTAAAATAAAACAAACAAGGATAAAATACACCAAGCTGTAAAAACACCCCATATATAATAAGAAGTTACCTTAAATACATCACACAAACCTAATCAGTCATCAGCACTAGGCTATATATATATTATGTGATATAAATCAATGTATGGAATCTATGTTCTTGCTCAGCTCCTCCAGCTTCTTCAACCTCAGCCTCTCACTTTCACTCACCAGCTGCTCATTCTCAAAAAATACAAAACAACAAAAATGGCTATTAGACATTTGCACTCAATAAACATGCATAAAAACAGAATAGGAAATCTCATTACTTCATCCTCTCATCTGATGTAATGTCATATAACCCGAATACACAGTAATGACATTTCCTAGCTAGTTACCATGTCCAATTACACCTGAATACACACAGCTCTCTCACGCTATGATAATTAATGACATTTCCTAGTTCTAACAAATTCGGCTTTACCATGTCCAGTTACAGGTCTACACCAAAGATTTACCACTAGGTAAACCTGCACAGATAACAGCTAACTTGTGCTAAACACAAGATAGATGCAGCCACATACAAGCCAGAGATATATGTATATATAATCCAAATGTGACACTCATATGAAAGCTCCAGTTTTTACCGCTAGGCTAATCCAAACAAGTAAAATGCATACATGCTTTCTGTGGATGGTTCATGTTAATTTGAAGGAAATATAAAGAGATCCATACCTCCATCAATTTGGTTATGAGCTGTACTTTTTCCTTGTTCTTGTCATTGAAAGCTTCCAAAGCATCCTTGTATTCTTTTTCCTGTGATCAAAACATAAAATCCAAAACTGAGTGGTCCTTTCTTGTGTTTGCAATACTGTAAAACAACAAATGAATTGTTTCTGGCCTATTAACATCTATATACATGACAAAATTTTTTGGGGCAACATGATGGCATCTCTGTAAGTTTTTTACCTTCTTCTGGACAGTATGCCCTAGAGGCTTCAATTCTTTGTTCACTGTATCAATCTTCTTCCTCACCACAGCAACTTCTTTCCTCATGGGATCTGCCAGTGCTTCAAGTTCCTAAAATTGATAAAAAATTTCTAAATTATTAATTACCCATCACAACAAATCTTCCATGTTCAGACCATCAAGAGTTCAAAATCATCAAAAATCACATATGGGTGGTTTCTTTTCAGCTTCAAAATTAACTAATAATTAAACATGAATTTCACACATAATTAGCTAACAAATTTTACAAAACCTGCTTTTCTTTTCTTTTCTTTTTCTTTGAACTTCATGTCCTGTTATGTTCAGATCATGAATTTTACTCGCTAAATACACAGGTCAAAACAAAATTTGAACTTTACCCAAACCTAGAAATTTTCATCACAACAAATCTAGCAGCTTCATCCATCTTTTACACACCAAAAAGAAAAAATTTGAAACCCAAAAAGAGAATAAAGAAAAAAACCCAAAACCCAGAAACAGAAAACACCATACCTCACGAATCATGGCCAAACGTTTAGTCTCTTCTTCAACACGACCTAACTGCGCTTGAACTTTCTCTCTAACCTCTAATTTCTTCCTTTCAATCTCTTCTTCTTTAGCTCTAAAAGTAGAAAGAGCAGACCTTGACATCTCTTCATCTTCTTTAGACATTTGACTGCTGAAGCTAAGGCTCCCTGAGTTTTGCACCATCAATTGCTGTGACTGTTGTTGCTCCATTGTTGTTTGCATAACAATAACAACAATAATAACAAAACTTTCACAGCAAGAACACACCCAAAAATACAAGATTTTTTCCTTCAAAAAAAAAAGAAAAAAAGAAAATCCAAACCCTTCTTCTCGTTTTCTTGAAATTCTCTGTTTCTTATTTTCTTCTCTCTCTCTCTCTTTTTTTTTTCTTCTCTTTTTCTTTTGCTTTTGCTTTGGTGGGTATAATGGGCTGCTGCTGCTGCTGCTTGCTGCCTCTTTTATTTTGTTTCTTTTTTGGTGTGTGGCTGGGTGTAAGTGCTTGCTTATAAACGAGACTCAGAGAAGGTTTTGGCTTTATAAAAAGTGGGTAAAAGTGCCCAGCCAGCTTAGCTTAGCTTTCTCTCTTTATACCACCAATATATATATAATATACCACATAAAAGAAATATATATATATATATATATATATCTTTAAGTATCTACTTGGCAAGTAATATTTTTTATATAGAGAATCTTTTTTTAGAAAAAAAAATTAGAATTTTTTATTTTCATTTAATTATTCAATCAATAATTATCAGTTGAATAATCCACAAAAATTTTGTTTATGTTATGGTTTGATATAAATTATTTTCTGTACAAAATTTTCCTCTGATGTGAATAAAACCATAAGTGGTTTGTCCTAAGGAAAATCACATAAATTAAAAAAAAAAGTATAAGTTTATATAAAAGTTACAAAATAAATTTAATTTTTTTTAGATGAATGAAATTAAGGAAATTGTTTTCATCTTTTAGAATTCAAAATTTATAATATTTTAATTAATTTGGTTCAATTTCAATAAAAATATAAAGACGGTAAAAAATTTTCAATAGTTAATTTACCATAATTTAGTATAAAAATATATTAATACATGAATATTAGTTACATTATTTTTTTAATTAATGTGTTATGTTTTTTGTATGAGTTTTTTAAAATAAAAAGTCGAATATTAACATTTTTTTTATTATTGTCTCATTCAGCTGAAGATCAAACCTGAAATCACACTATTTTATGCTACAATTTTTTAATTTTAAGCTTTTTTTTTTTTTGGAAATAATTTTAAGCTAAATTTGTTTAGACGTTCCACATTGAAGGAGTGTTATGTGTGTAGAAATTAGAGGCAGAAAAAATGAAAAATAGAAAAGCAGTAGATGAAATGACCCACTGCCAAAACCGCTGACTAAAAAGATAGGGAGAGGTTGCAACTTTATTACTTACTTAATAAAATATGACTGTTTGAGAAATGAGAATAATTTTGAAAACTGAATCACACAAAAATTATAAATGAACCCCACAACACAACATAAACATTTTGTCTTTGTTTTTTTTCAAAGATTTCAAAATTTCACCCATTCAAGTTTTTGAATTTTGCACAGCACTAAACAATAAAAAAAATTATTAATATCAATTGTTGAAATAATATATACGATTATATTAAATTATTTATTAAAATTTTTTTATTACCTTGTAATTATACTAAACTAAATTAATCATAAATTTTAGTAAATTTCAAACAACAATAGTTCAAATAAAAAAAATTAATAGTTATTCATTGGTTTCTTTATTTACATATCTATTTATTTATATATTTATTGTCTTTATGCCAAATGGAACTTGTACAAGGGGTGCAGATTGGGCTGCCTTCTTGACAAGAATGTTGTTTTATAATATTATTTTTATTACTAATAATAATATTATTTTTATTAATAATAATAATATTATTTTTTATTAAGTTGGTAGACAGGCAACTCCAACTAATTCTTCCTAGTTACCTCATACCCATGAGATGACTGACACAAACCACATTATTTATTTAGAAGAAGCAACATAATTCATGACTATGGCTATATATATATATTATCCTTTTAATTGTAAATTTAAAAAATAAAAAAATATCAGTGAGTATCTAGTCCAACGGAATGAGAATTAAAATTTTAATGGACAAATAATACTACATTTCTACTTTATTTGCAATAATGCTGAATTTAATGCCTCCTTCAACTTATATTTATGATAAACAAATAATATATATATATAATTTTTAATCAAATTATATTAGGGATATGGTATAATCAATGTCTTTTCTTATATTTGTTGATGGAATGTCATAATCATAGTTATCATAGTTTTCTTATATTTTGGCTAATTTTTACAATAAATGATAGTATTTTCTTTTGTAAGTTGTATTTTTTTTCTTTTGTAAGTTGTAATTCACATTTAGCATTATGTCAACATCAAGATTGAAGTGAAGGGTTTTATCAAAATGAAAAACTATAGAATATAGTGATAGGCAACAAACAATTTGATAAAAAGCTTATGATGAATTCATTAAGTTATAATAGAATTAAGAATATTCAAATTTTTAGTAAAAATTGTAAAGCAAAAAAAATGCATGAATATTTTTATTGAATATTTTTATTAGACCAATTTTATTTTTTTGTGATACGTACATTATTGACAATTAAGGGCGTAGGGTTTCAAACTCAAAACTCCTTAAATGTTCGTATTTGAAATATTACACAAACAGTACACCAATTATATTGTATTTGATGATTTAACAAAACATACATTACATTAATTTGCAACACTTTTATTATGCTGACTCAATGTGAAGAAGTGGAAAAAACTTAAACTACAAGCATGGAATAAAAATATTATCCTGATGAAATTGAAAAAAGGCACCAACCTAAACAAATTTTCTGATAGAAACTTTACATAAGAACATGCAAACGAAAGTGCCTCTTACATTCTTCTTTTTAAAGAGCTTTTTTGTTTCCTTATTAAATATGGTACATTTTTTGGTGACTTTTAAGATATATTCCCAATCATAGATTATAAAATACTCTTCAGTTTTTACAAGCAACTGTAATTTTATGGCATTGTATAGGTGATTGTTTCAATCCCCAGTAAAAAAAAAAGAATTCATATGAGTCATCTGTGTAAAAATAGTCCGCATTTTAGCCAAAGCTCTTTTACAATGAAAATATTATATTTTACTTTTACAATGAAAATAATAAAAAAAATATATTTTTATTACATAATTTATTATTTGTTGGGTTTCTGATGAATAAATGATTTTTTTTTTTTTATCAAAACAATAGTAACTATATAAGTATTCAGCTATTGGGACATTTTTTGTCCTTTAATAAAAACTTTTTCTGCTTATAAATTAGATAAACATAACCAAATTAACATTTACCTTATAATTTTTTCTTGAAAAAGATCATATGCATATACAGTTAGTAAAGGTAGTCGAGATTTCAATACACTACATATATCTAAATTAAATATATATATATATCACAAAACTGTTGGGAGTTGACAATTATTTCTTTAAGAGCTTAAACAATTAGTAAAATAAATAAAAAATTTAACTCTTTAAGTATAATAATAAATGTAAGGATAAGGTGTGAATTGCACACAGGCATCATATTGAGGAGATCAGGAATTGAATTTCCCACCCCTCTTATATGCTCTATTGTGGTGTTAAGTTTTAGTCATTTAATCTAATTGTTGAAAAAAATCTGCGCCATCTACTTTATTCTAAAGTTTATATCTAATTTTTACATTTATTTAGATCTCATTTGAACATTAATTTATGAAAATTTAATTATATTAGCTATTTTTTTAAAGAATTCTTGCAATTAAATCTTAAAAATTAAAACAAAATTTTACTTTAACTCGAATTAATAAAAATTAGTTTAAATACCAATAAGAATTACTAAAATTAGCTTTAAATATATATTTATGAAGTTTTTAAAATTTTCCAAAATTTTTACATTTTAAAAAATATTTATATAGTTTTAAAAAGTGAAAAGTATTTTCTATAGACCTAGAAATAAAAAAAATTTAAATTTTTACAAGTAAGTAATATATATATATATATATATATAATAAAAAGTATAATTCGAACTCATCGTTTTACTTTTTTCCTTTATAATAGGAATATATATATAAAATGATGATATATATCGGAACTCGTGATATAAATAATACATTTAGAATTTCACTAAATAATAATAAAAAATTTTTTTTACCTTTTTTGCCTCATAAATCAATTATTAAGGGTTGTTTACCATAATAATCCCCTTGTGATGCACTATTTCATGTTGCAAGTTGCGAAACTTTATATATATATATATATAGGGAAAGAAAGAGAGGTACTTACAATAAACGTTAGTTGTGGAGTAGACAGGAAGGGTCAGCTACACATAATTCACGCCAATTAAAATTGAAGGCGTGAGACTGAAGGCAAAAAGAATTTGCTATGAAACAAAAAAGAAGAAGAAGAAGATAAAGAGGAAATGGCGGCAGCTTACCGACTATCACCACCTCTCTTTCTTCCCTTCAAACCAGGAATCTTTTTATATCTTTTAATTTCTCTCCTTATCAATTAGATCTTGTATTTATGTAAATTACCTGATAAATTAAATTAGTTAACCAATTTTTTCTTAGTTAATAATAAAATAAAATAATCTTTTTCTTTAGTAATGAAAATAGCTTTTTATAAGTTTTATAATTTCAGAGAATTATTTACTCAAAAGTTGGTGAAAATTCAAAGTTTATATGAGTTAATTATAATTTGGGAGTTTGATAAAATTAAAGAAATGACCCATAATTATTAAGAGAGTAATATTTACATATATAATAGTTAAATTATTAATTTTATTTGATAAATAAAATATAATAAATAAATTGTTAATGTATAATTTTTTTAAACAAAAATTATTAATATAATTTAACGAGTTGATTGTATTTGAACGTAAACATGAACTACTAAAATAGTTTAACAAGTCGAATTCAAATTTATATTGATCAATTCAGATTAACCAAAGGGTCCAATCAAATTGTATCTTAAAAAAAACATATTATAAATAAATAGTAAAATTTGTACTTATAACTTGATAATATTTATGGTAATTTTAACTATTAAGAAGAAATTAGTAACATGCATAATATAAATTAATTTTAATGAAATCTAAATTAAATGATATATATTTAGAGGTAAAACTATGTGGCATCACTAAATTTTTTTTGAATTATTATTATAAAAGGATACTTGTACGACATTTTTTAATTTTAATATAGTATATAATAAAGTAGAAAATTAAACTCATAACTTCTACTAATATTTTAACTTTGTGATAGAATGATAAATTATGAGTTAAAGAGTAACAAGTAGAATACTAAAAATTTAAGTTTAATTTGTTTTATTTATTAATTTCAAGTATTTTATAATAAATAATATATTAGAAAAATCAGTATCCACATACCCTACAAATCTTCACCCTGGGTTAAATTTTCAATACACAGAAATAAATATTTTTTTTTTTGAACGCAATACACAGAAAGAATTGTGTGTGTGTGTGTTAATTTTTAATATTATTAATAATAAAATGGCATTATCACTTGTTAATTGTTTTTTACCTCTTTTAATCTCCTGCTGGCAGCTGTTGGTGTGGGGTGGGGACCAATATTAGAATTCGACACGCTCAAAAAACATTGCCTTTTTTAAAGAAATTATATTTGGGCATATAAATTCAACGGTTGCGATCATGGGATCTGATATCAATCTTGGCCCTAGGAATCTCCTCTGTGGGACCATCCGACGGTGAGTTATCAAAGCAGGCATTATGTGGGTCCCTTCACTTGCGTGCAAACTTGAGTACTAATTAATTCATTTTTTATTATTGACAATAACAATATAAAGAAATGAATAACACATAATTGAGATAATAATGCCAACATATTTCAATTTTTAGGATATAGGATACGGCCAACAAAAGTTGCAAAGTGATTTAATAATTTTTTTTTTCAAACCATGAAAATACAAATTAATTTTCACCTGTTTGAATAATTTTTATTATAAATTTATAAAAAATAATTTCTATTATATCATCTATTAATAATTTAAATTATATGGTTTTTAATATATACTTAAAAACATTTTAAAATTAATTTATACCTTTATTAACTCTCTTTTAAACCAATATCATACGTATGGTATGGAGTAATTTTTCCCGTATTATATATGACCCAAATGCCATGTGCACATTATTTTACTAATTAAACCACAAATTTTCCCCTTTGATTGGTTTAAATTGAGAAATCTGAGATCTGATTTTTTTATTAATAAAAGATCATATGATATAAGTATTGATGGATTGTATAATAGTCAAATAATTTTCCTTTTTTAAATTGACTATAATAGAATTTAAATTATATAACTCACCATTTAACTACTTTTTTATTGGTTGAGATCTGAAATTTTGAATTGAATTCATGGCAATATCAAAAATCAAATCTGAAATTTTTCGTTAACATTAACAATTAATAATTTTATAAATATTAACAAGTAAAACTGTTAATTTGCCCATAAAAACAAGTAAAACTGTTTTCAAAAAACCCACAAATTTCCCACTCATTTCATCTAATATTAATTTCAAAAGAAGACATTTTATTTAACACTTAAAAGAAGAGATTTTCAGGATATAATTTCTGTGAAGCCAATGATTTGCTGTGTCAGGCTCACCTCAGAGTCCTAATGCTGTGTTTCTATATATTTTGTCTGGCTAAAACCTCACATCTCTGTGTTTTTTTTTTCTTTGGAATCTTTCGGTGGCAGTTTATACAGATAGCCAACTAAGATATTAGAAATTAGAATCTTAACTTAAAGGCCATTATGATTGGCTTTTAGTGCAAATAATAAACTTGCTAAAATTAGATGATATATAGAGTTTATGTTGGTGGATTTTTGTGTATATTGGCCTTTTCAGGTTGGCATCCAGCAATTATCTACTCGCCAAACCCAAAACTTTATGCATCAGCATATCAATTTCCCATCATATGGGGATTTGTTTAACCCGCTAAGATAGCTACTTATGCTACTTTTTAACATCTTCTAAGGCAATTCACTTATCGTGGTGTAATGGTTTCTATTATCAACAATTTCGGTTGAAATCATATGATAAAATATATTTTTTATTTAAAAATTTTCAATTCGAATCATAATATATTAAATTATATTAAATTAATTATTAAAATACTTTTTATTATTTTTACGGTTCTCTCTCAAATTAAATTTAGAGTTTTAGATAAAAAAAATTTTCTTCAAATTTGAACTAGTAGTGAAACTATTATCGACATAAGAAAATATATTGAACTTGAAACCTCCCACCTCTCCCCAAATTGTAATCTAACAAAGAAAAAAATCTACAACACATTAAATTTTTATTAAAAAATGTAAAGCAAGAATAAATATTCTTTTTTTTTTTTTTGATAATTAATTAGGCCTGTTTTGCCGTGTCATCCAGCTATAACTTGGATAATTTAATACCCACTTTTATAGTTAAAGAAGTTGGGAATTTAAACTCTAATTCAGTATCCTTCAAAAATTTTAAAAATACCTATAGTCCACGAAAACACTTGGAACAAGTCTTCCTCATTTCTTAGAACAAGTCTTCTTCATTTCTTTTACATTTATACAACTATGTGATCCATTTTGAAGTTTATTTTATTAGAAAATATGAAGTCAATGAACTTGAATTTTCAGTCTTTTCTTTAAAAAAAAATAAAAATCATATGCAAAAAATTCACAAATTTTAATAGATGAAAGATAGGAAATTTTTCTTCAACTGTTTTTTCTTTTCTCAATAGGTTAGAATTCAAACATTTTCTATAGACATTTAAAACCAATTAATTGAATTCAAACAAGAATTTATGTGTATTTATTATTATAATATCAATTGTAAAATTTTGAAATCAATTTTTTTTTTAAACTCAATCATGGCATATATATATATATATTACAAAATCATAATAATTTAAAAAAAATGCTAACGCACCATATAACCATAATAATTCAATTAGAGAAATTGTTTAACCTATCAATATTGATAAAATTTATATTCATATACTCATTTTTTCATCTGATATTTTCGATATTCATTATTCACATACTCACTTAAAAAAAAAAAAGTAAACAAAATATCTTGAAAAAACCTACTAATGTTCTATGTGCTTGCAAATAGTTTAATTTCTTTTGCTAAATAATTTCGACTAACTGCTACTTTTTTTCATTCTATTCTTTTGTCTTTCGAATAATTTTGGTTTTGAGTTTTTTATTTTTATTTTTTCAATTTTTCTTTAGTCAAAACTAAGTTGTTAGGTCAAGTTGCCTGGTCTTACAGCAATGTCAGGATCAAACTGGTAAGAGTACAACACAGCATTCTCTCCACAGTTTTAATCCAGTAATTAAATTAAGTTGACCAGTCAAAATCTAATAGGCCAATTATGCATAGTGTTTATGCTTTTGGATTTTTATTTAATGTATGAGTTTTACATTTAAATTTCGACTTAATGGTTTTTGTAATCCTATCATTACAAGGTGTTCACCTAATCGGAATCGAGCTCCATAAGTTCCGTTCGAGGTACATTTTGTTTCTAACCATTATTTTTTTATAAATAATATTCAAATTTAATATTTTATTTAAAAAAATTTAAATTTATTAATAACTATTAATTAGGATTAGCAAATACAAGATTATTTTCGTTTAAATGGAATTTTAAAATTCAAGTTGTAATATATGTAATCACATTAATTAATTTAATTATTATAAAAATTTTATAATTTTTATGATTTCATTTAGATTGAACCAAATTAAATTCTAAACATCAGACTTCAAAGCGAATTAATTATGTAAATTCAATAAAACAATAATAACTATTTTTACTCTAAAGAATTTCCTCAAGGTTTAAAATATTCACTTATTGTCATTATATTTTAATAATAGCTGGTTTTTTGACAGGTTTTAATTTCTTACACTTGAATGAAAAGGGAAGGACCAGATATACCAAACATTGGGAACCAGGGCCTTGACTACCAAAAATGCCATGTTTTTTACTTCATACCAATCATGTACATAGGGAATCATGAGTTCCTGATATGATTAGGGTTTGGTGGCCAACTTCCAATTTCCATTTTGTTTTTCTAAATTTCTTATTGCATCAGGCTAGAGCTGATCCATACGAGGTTGACTTTTTTTTTTGTCTTTTTTTTTTCTTTTAATATACAATTTTTTAGTCAAATGTCCCTTTCACCAATGTTAAACTCTCAGTTAAAAAAAATAGATAAACGATTTAAAAATAAGATTTCAATTTTTTTTTCATTTTAATTGTAAATAATAATTTTCATTAAAAGCTATTAAGTTTAAAATTTAATAAAAGTCCCTTCTCATATTAAAATTGTTAAATTTTTTAAATTATAAAATTATTTATTTTAAAATATATATTTTCTATATCCTATTTAACACACTCTAATTTTATTACATCTAAGCATTAATTTTTATTTCAATAAAAAAATTATGATTTTTATTCTACGTAAAAATTTCCATTAGATATTATTGTTTTTCATCTAATCATAAAAATTATGATTTTCATTAGTTTTTTTTTTATTCAACCAAAAACATATTTTTCTCTTCAATTTAATGTAAACAAGTAAAAAATTTATAACTTCCGAATTTTTTAATTGCTTATTATTATTATTGTTGTTATTATTATATATCCACTTTTGATAAAGAAAAATAACCGAATAAATTTACATCACATTAAAATTTTAAGTTCTTATATTTATAAATTATTTTATTAATTTATAGTTTTAAATTTATTAATACTATTCAAGTAATTGTCTTAAATTAATTTTAAATTATATATTATTTACCGTTTGCACAAAACACAAATTGAATTCAAGTAATATATCAAATTACAAAATTTAAAATCTATTATCATTATTTTATATATTAATTTTACTTTATTTAAACCACACGCAGACATTTATATATACACAATCCGTTAAAATAAAGTTATTTGTCTTTAACCCTCGAGGTGTAGAGAACTAAGCGAGCCATGTGATTTGATGTTCACTAACCTTAAAATTCTAACTTCTAAATAAAGACAATCGTTGGTAGATTAAGAAATCTAAACCTACAAAAATTCATAAACTAACTATGAGTGAAATTGCTAAATTTAATACTGAAAATATCAATAAATAAACGTAAATAAAAACTAAAAATTTGAGTAGAACTAAAATGCAGATTTGGAGAATTGTAAAGTATCGTAGAATTTCATTAAAAGAATTGAAGTTTGAATATACAAAAATATAGACCGGAAATAGAAATAAGAATTGAAATGAAAAGCTAACTGCTTCCTCATCTTAGTAAACCACATTCTAAATCAAGATTCCATTTTCTCTCAGTTTCCTTTTTTTTTGCCAATAACTAATTAATTAATTATCTTCACTTGAGTCTTAAATTTATAGATTTTTACGGACTCTTCTAAAATATATTTTTGGTCCAAACAATAACCATGCTATCTCTAATAATAATACATTTTAAATAACATGTCAATTCGTATATATATAGGAAGTATATATAATATATATATACTTTGTGAACTTGGGTATAATTATAACGTAATTTGCAAGGCTCCATAATAGAAGGTGCGATCGAAGCCCACATGCAGATATTGCTTGAATCCACCTCAAAATATCACAAGGACCGCTTCATTTTGGTGACCACCTGCTTGCCGATGCTACTTATTATATTAAAAAGCTGGAATGAATTGAATTAATGATGTAAGGCTCTATTAAATTTTTCTGTAAAATGATTATAAAGTAGGAGATTATCAAGTCAAACTTTTTTAGGCTAGCCTCATGAAATTAATCTGATTATTTAATGTGATATGTGAACATTCTGTGATTAAAACAAATTGTTAGTTTAAGCAATAAAAAGTTTTAATTTACTTAAATAAAATTTTAAATTCGCATCTTTTATGTGGGTGAATTTTCCAAGCCTAGTTTATTTTTTTGCTTTGGCGTTGTTTGTTGAAAGAGAATTGGAACTCTACTTTTGTTTTTTCTTCAGATGTGGTAAGTGACCTAAAAAATTTTTATGGAGCCAAGTTTGAACTAGTCAGCCTGGAGAAATTCAGGGATAATGATTGAAAGGGGGATATATTTTTTTTCGAAAGCAGGTTCTGATTTATAGGTCGGAGAAGTTTCTTCTCAATGTTATCTTTGATAATGAACAGGTCACATTGAGGTGGTCCATTTTCAGATAATGTCCCAAAACCTGTCCAGAAATTGGGCTATAATTAGGTCAAAACTCAAAACTTCACTTGGAAGCGTATTTCAATGCGTTGGACAAAGGAACATTTACAAAAATATCTAATTTTTAAATATTATTAATAAAAATATTTCAAATTTTTATTTTTTATAAATCTATTATATCTAGAAGTGTTTTTTACATTTTTAAAAGTGTAATCATATTTTTCTTTTTCATTTCTCTATCTTTTTATGTTTTTATTAATTTCTTATCGATCTTTTTATTTTTCTCTTAATTTTTTACTTTTTTTATAAATTTTTATTTTATCTTTTTTTCTTATATTTTTTTCTTTTTTTTCCTCCTACTCTTCTTTTTTCTTTTATTCTTTTATTCTTTTCTTCTTTTTTATAAAGTTTTATTTTATTTTTTATTTTTCTCTTTTTTATTTTTAATTTTATACTTCTTTTTTTCTTTTTTTTTTTATTTCTCTCCCTTTTTTTATTTATTTTTTAAATTATTTTCCTTAAATTTCCTTTTTTTTTTTATTAGTAAAGCATTAGCTAATATATGTTTTGGGGATTTTATTTCATAAATTTCTCAAGTGAGTTATAAAAATATACAGAATATGATAGCAAAAATACAAGCAACTCATATGCATTAAATTTTTGTACATAATTGATTATTTAAGTTCTTAATGTGTAAAAAATGTAACATTCATTATAATTGAACCGACATGACTATTTCTAAAAAGTGATAATAGAACTTTATATAAGAAAAATAAAGTCATAATTTAAATTTCTAATGTAACTAAAATATAATCAATTTTATCAATATATTTCAAGCACGAAAAATATAATTTTAACATTTTTAAGATTTCAAGTAGTCTAATTTATTTGTAAAATACAAAATAATGTCTTATAATTTCAAATTAAATAACTAATCTTGAAACATATCATAATATAATTTAATAATGTATTAGTAAATGAAAAATAAAGATGAGTGCAACTCAAATGGTAGAGTAATTGCTTAGCATGCGAGAGGTGCAAAAATTGATATCCCACATTTTCATTCTTTTATTAGGTAGTATGTATTTAATTTGTTGTTTTTTGGTTCACTTTTAGTTTCTGATAATGTTTTAAAAGTGAAAGGAAATGTGAATGTGCTTTTAGTTCTGATTTAAGAGATGTTGTTGGTTCTGAAAATGATGTTTATGATTCAGAGTTTGTTTAAATTGTTGTTGGTGGTGATGAGTTAAAGAATTTTGTTGGGGTATGTTTTGTTTTATTGTTTTTGTATAATTTTGGTTTTTGTTTGGTTTCTGATACTCTGTGTTGTATTTTTATTTAAGGGTGATAAAAAATTGTCTGAAAATGTTGGTTTTAATCCCACTATTAAAGAGAGTTTTGTAAAAAATGGTGTTGATGGTGATGAAGTGTTGAAAGATTCTAATTTGGTGTGTTCTTTTTTTATTATATTAATTTATGTTGGTTTTATTTTTGGCTTCTGATTCATTTTTTGTATCCTTTGGGTTTATTTTTGGTTTCTGATTCTTTTTTTTTTTATCCTTTTTGTTAACTTTTGGTTTTCGAATCATTTTTTTTATTTTAGTTTTTTTGTTTTGTTTTGAATAATGTATATGAAATTTTTGGTTATGTGCTGTAATATTATATATTCAGTATATAATATATAAGAGATGATATGATTAAATCCACACATGAATTTATTAAGTTAATTAAATAGATAACAATCATAAATTATTTATGGGTGGACGTTTAGCCAATGAATCAATCAATTATATTTGACAAATCACTCAATGAAAGTACTTGAAATTGCAAGCCTCAATGAATTAATCAATCAATTACAATCATTGAGGCAGACGAATTCAAAGTAAAACAACCAAAGAATTATATTAGTATTTGAATTCCGATGACTTGGAAGTTTTGGAAAGTGAAGTTGTTGGTCCATTCGCCATTGTAGCGAATAAAAATAAGTAGTTGTTGCATTTCTTGCAAGTGAAATATATATCAGCAACTAAAAGTAAACCAAACGTATTCTGAAATGAACTTAAAATAGGTGTCATTGAATTATTTCAAAAACCAAACGTAAACTGAAAAGATTTTAAAATGAAGCAAGCATATTTATTATTTCATGATTTTTCTAAAAACTTTAAACAAATGTCATTGAATTGTTTTAGAAAGCAAACATAAACTGAAGGATTCTAAAATGAAGTAGGCACATACATTATTTATTGATTTTTCAAAGAACTTTAAATATATGTCATTGAATTATTTCAGAAATCAAATGTAAATTGAAAGGATTCTAAAATGAAGTAGATATATATATTATTTCTTGATTTTCCAAAGAACTTTAAACATATGTCACTTAATTGTTTCAGAAACTAAACGTAAACTGAAAGGATTCTAAAATGTGCTTATATTGCATAAGCTTATTAATCATAAAGCTATATTGATAGCAAACAAAAAGTGTTAAACCTCTTTTATATATAAGGAATAAGGATTTCATACACCATGTTTAGAGTGAATATCAAAAAAAAAAAAAAAAAAGATAAACCCAAATAATAACTAGATTAAAGCATAATCAAGGCTAATTGAACATGAAAAAAATTCCAATCAATGACAAAATAACAAAGGATGGAAAATCCCCAAATGCTTGCAAAAGTTATAAAGATCAATGAAACTTTGTTAAGTAATATAATTCACTTTGATTGTCCATAAAAATTGAAAAAACCCAAAACAAGGATCTTAAATTTCTTAGTTAAAGAACTATCAATCTGACCATGAAATGATCAGAGCAATCCTCACACAATTTGCTCATTCATGTAGTGCCATTAGGAAAATGAATGAAAATAAACAAAGGGCAAAAAATTAAACACCATAGGTTTAGCTTAAAGCCCGCTTATATCATAATTAAGGTGCATATATAATAAACTCTAAAGGAGTTTCTTTTTCTCCTTCTCTATATTTTGTTAGTGATACAAGTATTTCAAGCACTCACTGCTCCATATAAGTAGTGTATGTGGATGCCTCAAGTTATGGCTATGCCAACTCTAAGTTCAAGGTGCAAAGATGCCCATGTTACAAAAAATGATGGCATCAATTAGCATTTGATTCTAAATTAAGTAGCTTGCATCCATAAAAAAAAAAAAAAGAATCTAATCATATTTTACTATTTTGCTTTGTAATGTTTCAAAAAAATAATCAAAGGATACTCGCTTCTCTAAACGCTGGATGGCTGCATTTAACTCCTAAGGAAGATTTATGAAAGAAATGATAATAAGTCTTAGGATTAACAATCCACTAACTCATAGAACAGAAAATGTTTGACACTGAGCAAATACATAAGCATGAAAATGTGTTTTCTTTAAAGGGAAAAAAATAACAAATGTGAAAAAACAACTCTATCATATTAACTTAGCAAATTAAAACATGTCACCCAATATATACACCAATAATCTATTTCGCCAATCAACCAAGTGATGACACAACCAATAAGATTCATACAATAGATAACAAGTTGAAGAATTAACAACTTAAAATGACCCATTTGTATTACTCACCCATTGCATGTACCTAACAGAAAAAAAAAAAAAAAGAATACCTAATTCACCTCTAACTCCATAAAGCTAACTTTCACACTTACATCTCCCTCAATCCAAAAAATACCCAAATCTAAGTCGCTAAACTTTATCAAAATCATAGCAAATAACACCCTATAGCTATCAACCCATAAACCTAAACAAATATATCTAATCAAGCCACGAGCCACGATCCATTTCGAATCCACAATCCAAAAACAAACTCCAATATACAGTTAAAACAACAAAAATTAACTGGATCCAAATGAAGAAAAAAATCTAAATAAAATGAAGAAAAAAATGTGAAAAAAATATTACCTTTCTAAACTTCTTCTTCGGCTATAGCAATTTTTTTAATGGAAAGCTCTTTTTTTGGCTTGATTAAAAAAAAAAAGACACAGAAGAAGTAAGGAGCTGAAGAAGAAGAACTAGAGAAGAAGTTCTTTTTTAAACGTTAATAAAAAAGGGCATTCGTGTAATTAAAATTGACTAAAGGGGTATTTGCACAATTAAAATTGACCAAAGAGATATAAGCATAAATTTAAAAAATTTGGAATATTTTTATTATTTTCCTTTTATTTGGGATATTTTTGAAAAAAAAACCCTTCGAGAAATCTAGTAGACATGTCAAGAAGACCAATCCCTTGGTTCATGGACTTGAGAAAAGCCTTTGTTTGTCAAGTTTGCCCCATCAAAGTAAGGGAGCAGCAGTATTCATGGGCCTTTCCTGATGATTTGATTCGGCTTAGGAGTTTTCTAATAGCTCTTGTGCTAAAGCTACCGAAGGATACTAGAGTTATCTCTCGATTTTGTGTGATTATGGTTCCC
The DNA here is from genome assembly GCA_947683625.1 of Mallotus nudiflorus. Lineage (NCBI taxonomy): Eukaryota > Viridiplantae > Streptophyta > Magnoliopsida > Malpighiales > Euphorbiaceae > Mallotus > Mallotus nudiflorus. Next base: position 1,782,906 of record CANTUR010000304.1, read on the forward strand.
ATGTTTGGCAATAACAGTTGCATTGCGATCCAAATGCCACTTGGAAAAAGGCAAAGCAATTAAAAATGATAGATGATCAATGAATAATCTATAATGCAAATGTTAATCATAAATTCATTCATAGCACAAATTTAATAATCTTCCACTAACATCTCTATTTAGACATATAGGAAAAATTAAATTAAAAAAAATGTATTTTTAAGGTTAAAACTAAAACTAAAACTAAAAAAAAGTTGAGTTTTTTTAAATGCTATACAAAATTTCACGTAATGAAAACTAGTTATTAAGTTAAATAAATTCATTATGTTATATAAGTAAATAACAAATACACTGGATGAGTTTTTTTTTTTTTTTTTGAAACTATAAACTGGATGAGTTTGTATAGTTTAATTAGAATGACCTTTGAATTTCGCTTCTGCTCTTTTCTTTAATTCTCAAACGTATTTTTTATTTGTTTAATAATAAATGAATCTGATTGTAAGGTTTAAATATAAAGTCAGTTTTGGAATCTTATATTTCATTACTATAACACTTTTACTTTTCTATAATTATTTTCATGATATTTTCTTCAAATGCATCCTTTGAAGATTACAAAATTCAATCAAAATTTAACTCGGTGGGACTTAATAATATCTTTTATAAGTTTAACTTTAAATACTAATATAAGTATAAATTTATTCATCCTCCATGTTTCCTTTACAACCGTTGTCGATTCAAGTAATTAAAATTTTTTAATTTTTTATACTTTTTAAAAAATTTTAAAGAAACACAGCAAATCAATAATCGGTCAATTAGTTAAAAGTTATTCTCACTTCAGTTAAATTGTAAATATAAATATTAATGTATATAATTATATTAAAATAAATTTATCTAACCAAATTGATTAGAGTAAAATGAAATTATATAGTTTAGGAAAAAAAAAAAAAAAGAATATCAAAGTCTCGAGAAAATAAGTCACGTGAAGACACGTGAGGTCATAGTAAGACTCTCGCGTGCCGGCGTGCCTTACTTTATCCATCCGACAATAAACAAATATTAAAATAATTATTATTTAAAAAAACAACAAAACAAAAAAAAAAAGCAAATGCTAAGGGACCCACGTGAGCACCTCTGTCTCTTCTGACTGTTTCCTGCATCTATTTCTGACCCAAAAAAAATATACATATATATATAAAAATAAATAAATAATTATATACTGACAAATCTGTGTCATTGACGTATTGCTTCTCACCCATGTGACATTTTAGATCTCTCTCTCTTTAATTAATTATTTTCTTTATTATTTATTAACTTTAATTAAAAAGCCATTCAATACAGACATTTTAGATGACGTGGATATACTAGTTCTATTTCTATATCCGTACAACTGAAATGAGCTGTTGATCCCAGACTTTTCCCCCTTCTTCCACTTGAATTATATATATATATATACATACATATATATATATTGGGGTCTTTACAGAATTATGGTAATATTAAATAATTAAAATATATTATTTTTTTAAATTATCAACAACTGAATTTTTACTAATTTAGTTAAAATAATTTTTTTTTAAATTCAAATAGAACTAGAAATTATTTAATTTAATACACTTTATATATTTAAATTTAAATTTAAAATATTATTTAAATAAAAATAATTTTATGATAATTATCCATCAGTTTACTATTTATTTTTATTTTATAGTAAATTCCATTGCTAGGTGAATTATCAAATAAAGTTTCAATAAAATAAATTTGCATACGATGATAAATAATAAGTACTAATTCCACAAAAATAATCATATTATTAATATTTAAGCCATCTTCGGTTAATACATGTACTTTTTGATAATATTATATAAATTTTTTTCTACAATTAAATAAATATATTAAACTGTTAAAATGTATAATAAATACGTTATATTTTTTACATTGTCTAATAAAAATATAAAAAATATATTATATATCACAAATTAAATTATTATAAGAAATGCCTTGAAATAAATAAATTTTTTTTTTATAAATCGCTTGAATTTGAAATTACCTTTTTGAATTGCAGTTTTTAAGTTTTTTAATAATTATTTTTCCAAAAACTATTTTTAATTAAAAGAAATTAAAACTACCTCAGTTCCAAACGCTCCTTTGTTCTTGCAGACACAATACTGGTGTAGTATTGCAATTTGTAAAGGATAATTCCTTTTGGGTGACCAAATAAAGAAAAGAAATGGTTGAAGTTTATGGTTAAGTGCCCCTGTGTAAGGCCATAACTTCAGAGATATAGCATTGTAGTTGTTGCTAGCTCCAACCCAAGTGAAAAGGGTTAAGGTACATTTTTGCTTCTAAATTGTACTCCAAGGTATATTTAAGTATTTTAAATAATTTTTTACTCCCTTAAATTGAAAAATTAAGTTTTATTGAATTTTAAGTCTTTCTATTGACAGAGTTGTTGAATAAATTATTAGTGGATCCCGTATAAATACCACATCACATATTATCATGTGCTCCCCTTCTCCTCCTCTTTATTTTCTTCTTAATTTTTATGCCTCTCTCCACAAACCCAAAAAAAGTGGACGAAGCTTGTAAAAATCTCGTCATTAACAAAGCTAACTGATAACTAATCTCCGGAACTCCTGAACTAGACGTCTTGTAAAGCACGAAACAGAGAGCAAGGTGAGAAGTGAGAGGAATTCTCACAAATACTCTGATGCCTAAGTTAGAGAATAGAAACAGGGAGGAGATGAGATAGCTTGAATATATGTGAATGAGATGTCCCCTTATGAAGGTTATAGGGTTCTATATATAGTAATACTCAAACCTAGGAGGAATGAGATTCCTTATGGATTAGTGAATCATAATCTTTGTAGGAGAGTGTTCCTTCTTCGGTTAGGACTCCTCTTTGAGGTAGTTCATTGGACGGATCTGTCTTCTCCCTTGTCCATGTGTTCCTATTTAGGGGGGTAGAGGACCCCTAATTAGGTGGGAACATTTTAGATGGTATCAAGAGTCCCCCCCCTGGAGTATGCGGATATTTATGTCTGTTGCGTTCGAGTAGGATGCAGATGCCTTTATATGGCTTATAAGATGCAAGTCAGCTGAGGTGGCCAGCCTTAGTCACAATAAGCAGAGATTGGCATCAAGTATTTTGGTTGGTCATCTTTGAATCGTAATCTATGGAACTGGGGTACCTGACGAGTGAGTATGATCACCGCAATAGATTAACCCGTCCATTTTGGAACAAGACGGAACCAATCGTCACTAGGTTTATAGATGCTCGGCTCAGGGGCACGAGGCTTACATGCTCGGAACCTCAGTACTACGGAAGCGACCTGAGGGTGCCAGCTTCAGTCACTGGACTTATGTGAACGAGACTTAGATGCTCGACTCAGGGGCGCAAGGCTTACATGCTCGAAACCTCAGTACTATGGAAGTGACCTGAGGGTGCCAGCTTCAGTCACTGGACTTATGTGAATGAGACTTAGATGCTCAGCTCAGGGGCGTGAGGCTTACATGCTCGGAACCTCAGTACTAGGGAAGCGACCTGAGGGTGCCAGCTTCAGTTATTGGACTTATGTGAACGAGACTTAGATGCTTGGCTCAGGGTGTGAGGCTTACATGCTCGGAACCTCAGTACTACGGAAGCAACCTAAGGGTGCCAGCTTCAGTGACTGGACTTATGTGAACGAGACTTAGATGCTCGGCTCAGGGGCACGAGGCTTACATGCTCGGAACCTTAGTACTATAGAAGCGACCTGAGGGTGCCAACTTCAGTCACTGGACTTATGTGAACGAGACTTAGATGCTCGGCTCAGGGGTGCGAGGCTTACATGCTCAGAACCTCAGTACTACGGAAGCGACCTGAGGGTGCCAGCTTCAGTTACTGGACTTATGTGAACGAGACTTAGATGCTCGGCTCAGGGGCGCGAGGCTTAAATGCTCAGAACCTCAGTACTACGGAAGCGACCTGAGGGTGCCAGCTTCAGTTACTGGACTTATATGCTCGGAATGGGCTAGGAGTGATGCTTGAAATGTCTCCCGATTTGCTTGATGGAGTGGCCCACTCGAAGATGTGGGTGGGCCAACACGTGGTGGTTTTATTTCAACTCTTGAGATCACGTGATTGATGCGTCATTTTGTGTGTCAGTGAATGAAATGCTTGTACAACCATTATCGTGACTCCTCGCCTAATGGTTTATTTTATTCCCAGTAGGCCCTTGGTGGCCTAGGGAGGAGTGCAATAATAATGAGGGCAGTTAATGGCGTGCTTCCAAGTCCTTCCGTGTCTTTATAAATACTGTTGTGCTTGCTAACTGGCACATTTTGCTTTCTTCGCTTTTTTATTATGTTTTTGCTGCGTTTCTACTGCGTCCACCGTTTCTATTCCTTCCTGCTATAATTCTTGCTTGAGGTGACCAAATGATTCTTTTTATCTTTTCTTCCTCCTCTTTTTGTCCCTTTTCTGTCATTTGATTTTTGTCCCCTTATTTGCTAAGGCTCCCCGGGAAGAAATTAGCTCTGACCTCTTTGTGTCCAAAGTAGATAGCAAATTTCTAGGGTGGTATCGGCGGCGATTTTGCATCCCCATCGATTATGCCCTCCACACTGTAGATAGAAGGTTTAGGGCGCATACCCCTTTATTGAGGCTAAGTAGATTAGTAGTGTACTTCGACCAGTTAGAGGGGGGTCTGAAATTTCTCTTAGATCCCTTTGTCAAAGACTTTCTTAATAGGAATAACATTACGCGTGGTCAGCTTCATCCGAATAGTTATAGGATACTGACCGGGTTCATCCAGCTGATGTATAAAGAGGGTAGGGTTCCTGATTTATATGTCCTCCGGTATTTATATAAGCTGACTAGGAAGAAGGGAGAGCTGATGTTCTCCTTTTCGGTCGTACCCAACCATTCACTTTTTGTTAAACTTCCGGATCTCCACAAGAAGTGGAGATACCATTGTTTTATTGTGGAGCATCAATTGAACTTCTTGGATGTCTGGAGGATGTGGTCGGACGAGTGTCATAAAGTGACCCGTCCAGTAAAACTTTTTGATCCTGATACGGAGTTAGTTTTGCGACTACATCTAGACGGACTCGTCGAAGCTCGATCCACGGAAGATGTGTCCCAGAGGTATCTGTGGAGAGTCTGTCCGAGTCGCGACCATTCCCCTGGTATGATTATTTTGCTTTGAGCTTTGTTTTGTCTGACTAGTCTTATTTTTCCATCTGTAGATGACTGACTTTTTTGATTTTACGGGTGGGATTTCCCTAGTAGATGAGCCAGCTGCAGTGGAGGAGGGCCAAAATTCTCCTTCCCTAAAAATTGAGGCTCCTCCCGCTTCGGAGGTTGTTCCCGTCGACCCTAAAGGCAAGGCACCGGTGGAAAGTGAGCGACCGGAGCGGATCGGGTGAAGAAAAAGGCAACTGATCGACACAGGGTCAGATGCAGAGGGGCTGGATGAAGAGATTTATATCCAGTGCCCCCGATTATCTAGTTGTTCGGATATGCGGGGCTGGATATTGAAAAAGATGAAGCCCCTGAGTATCTCCAACAGTTAAGTACGGGACCAGTACGCCAAGTCGTTACAGTTACCTGGTGACATGCAGCATTGGTCAGAGGAGGGACCAGACGGATTGCTAGATTCCATGATCAGCCAGTTACTGGAGGTAAGGGAGTTTTTGTTACTTAATACAACTTTTGTAGTGGATTCTTGACTAAGTTGGCTGGTTATTTTTGGCAGATGACTCAGGCCTTGCTGCTGGCGAAGGATCAATACTTCTACTTGAAAAGCTAGTACAACTTAAAGGAAAATGAGGTGGGGACGATAGCTATAGATTTCAAGAAGAAGTTGGATAGCACCAAGGCAGCTCTGGAGCACTGCTAGACAAGATATGCGAAGGCTAAATCTGATGCGGAGGTGAAACAGAAAAAGGTTTCTGAACTGGAACATAGCTAGGCCCAGCTGACAAAGAGGATCAAGGAGCAGGATCTTCAGATTGCTGAGCCTCAGGGGAGGCTGGCGGAGCTTGAGAAATCTCGTGCAAACGATAAGAAGGCATATCAAAGCATGGTAGGGGGTTTCTCAAGGCGTATCGGGCTGAGTGCAAAAGGATCCTACTCTCTCAAGACTCAGGATTGGATTTAGGGGCCTTAGATCGGATAACTCTAGCCGATCTGGCCAGGCTTGCTGTAGAGGAGGACGCCCGTCGAAAAGCCGGTTCCTTTCCTGTGAGGGAGTTTGAAGGGGCCACTGCTACAGCTGGGTCTGGCGAGCGTCCAGAGGCTGTCGATGTTGCTTCCCCCTCAGTTTTCAGGACTGGGGGTCCGGGTGTTCAAATACTAGAGTAGATATGTATAGGTTAATGTGTATCTTCTATCTTCTTTTTTTTTTAACCAATCATGTGTAAAGACATTCTTTATCAATGAAGATACTTTTTATTATTGAATTAGATTGGGTATTTGAGTACAAGATTACTGATAATATTTCCTGAGAGAGTCTGAGTTCCAGAACCTTGGTAGTTCTCTGCCTCCTCTTTCTCTTAGTCTGTACGCCCCCTTTGTTGTGCATTCTGAGATCTGATACAGGCCTTCCCAATTCGAACCTAATTTGCTTGTGCCCGAGGTGCCTTTGCTAATATCTGCTCTTCTGAGTACCCAGTCATCCGTCCTGAAATTCTCTGTTGGTTTACGCAGATGGTGGTACCGGGTTATCCTTTGCCGATGTGCCTCAGCCGTTTCTATCGCTTGTTCTCTTCGTTCCTCTAGTACGTCAAGGCATATCCGTGTGTCAACACTATTGATGGTGTGGTCGAGGTCTTGGCTTACCCAGTAACTTGGGGACCCAACCTCCATTGGAATTACTGCATCCATGCCATAAGTTAGTCTGAATGGCGTTTCGCCAGTGGACGATCGGGGTGTGGTTCTGTAGGCCCAGATTACATTGTTCAGCTCTTCGACCTAGTTCCCTTTCTTGTTGTCTAGTCTTTTCTTCAACCCTTACATGAGGATTTTGTTGGTGACCTCAGTTTGTCCGTTCGTCTACGGGTGAGCTACTGAGGTAAAATGCAGTTTTATTCCAAGGTCCGAGTAGAAACTTCTGAATTTATGGTTGTCAAACTATTTACCGTTGTCTATAATTAAAGTGTGGGGGATGCCGAATCTGCAAATGATCTCCTTCCAAAAAAAGTGCTATATCCGGGCTTCTGTGATGGTTGGGACTGCTTCTGCTTCTATCCATTTCATAAAATGGTCAATGGCCACGATTAAGAATTTTTTCTGTGAGGTAGAGGGAGAAAAAGGACCCATGATGTCTATCCCCCACATGGCGAAAGGCCAAGGGCTGTCGATGGGATGCGGAGGCCGAGAAGATTTGTGGCTAAGTCGGGCATAGTGCTGGCACTGGGGACATGATTATGTTAGCTGCTGGGTACCCTTGGACATGGTGGGCCAGTAATACCCTTGGATCAAGGCTTTTCTAGTGAGCAAATAGTGGGACTCATGTGCACCATAAATTCCTTCGTGGATTTCTCAGAATATGTAATTTCCCTCCTCTGGGGAAACGCACTTTGACCAGGGGTGCAACAAGGATTTTTGGTAGAGCTCCCCTTAATGGACGGAATAGTGGGCTGCTTTGGCCTTGAGCTTCCGAGCTTGCAGCTTGTCTTTTGGGAGTGTGCCATGCTCAAGATATTGGATTATGGGCTGTATCTATTATGAGACTACTTGTGTTATGAAAACTTCAATGTCCTCTGTGCTAGGACTGGTGAGTGATTCAGTGAAATTCATATCCCTAAATGATTGACTGTTCTCGACTGTGAATTTAGCAAGGTAATTGGCCTCATTGTTGTCTTCCCTGGGAATCTGGGCGATCTTCTATTGGCCTCCGTCTTGCTCGATGTGTTGCAAAAGTTTCCTGGCTTTGTCTATGTACTTAGCAATGCAGGCATCTTTGAATTGAAATGCTTCGTTGACTTAGTTGACTACTAGTTGGGAATCTGAGTGTATAATGAGGTGTTCGACCCTAACTTCAGTGGCTAGTTTCAACCATGTGATGAGTGCTTCGTATTCAGCTGCATTGTTGGTGGCATTATACTCTATACAGACTGTGTACTGGATATGAACTTTATGCGGTCCCCTGAGGACTATTTCTATGTCGGAACCCTGAGCTGAGGATGCTCCGTCAACATAAAGCTTCCATTCTCATATCTTGGTCAAGGTTATATCTTTCGGAGCCATTTTTTGTACAAAATCTACTAATGCTTGGGCTTTTATCTGCTGCTGGGGCTCGTAATCAATATTAAACTCGCCGAGTAAGACCGACCATTACACTAGCCTGCCTGAAGTCTTTGGTCTCCGTAATATTTTTCACAGTGGGAAATGGGACTGGACTATAATATGGTGAGCTTGGAAGTAGTGCCGAAGCTTTCGAGAAGCATGAACCACAGTTAAGGCTAACTTGTCCAGCATAGGGTATCGAACTTCAAGTCCTCAGAGCATTTTACTGATATAGTAAACTGGGCTTTGCTGGCTTCCCTCTTCCTTTACCAGTACTGAAGTTATGCATTCTCGGCCAATAGAGAGGCATAAGTATAAGATCTCATTCGGTATTGGACGGTTGATTAATGGTGGGGAAGACAAGAATCTTTTAATTTCTTCAAATGCTGCTTGGCAATCAGCGGACCACTGAAACTTACCAAAAATTTTGAGAGCTTGGAACAATGGTAGACATCACCTAGCCGAGCAAGAAATAAAACACCCCAGCTCGGTTATTTTGCCATTTAGCTTTTGTATATCATGAATGCTCTTCGGTGCCGCCATGTTGAGTATGGCTTCCATTTTTTCTTGGTTGGCTTCAATGCCTCAGTGAGAAATCATGAACCCCAGGAACTTGCTTGCCTGGACTCTGAAGACGCATTTATCAAGATTCAACTTGATCATGGATTGGCTTAGTAACTGTAGGACTCGATCCACGTCTGCTGGGTGATGCTTCGGGTGCTTGTTTTTAATGATGATGTCATCCATATATACCTCTATGCTGGTTCCAATCTGGCTCTGGAGGACTTGGTTCATCATTCTTTGGTATGTGGCTCCAGTATTTTTCAGTCCGAAGGGCATCACCTTGTAGCAGTACAACCCTTCATGCATGATGAAGGACATTTTCTCCTATCTTCTTTCTTCATGGGGATCTAGTGATAACCTTGGGTAGCATCTACGAAGCTATATAAGCTGTGGCTAGCGGTGGAATTGATGAGTTGATCAATCGTTGGTAACGGGTAGCTGTCTTTAAGGCATGCTCGGTTGAGGTCGGTGTAGTCTACACACATTTTGTACTTCCCGTTTGCTTTTTTAACAAGTACCACATTGGCTACCCAGTCTAAGTGAGTAACCTCTTTAATGAACCCGACTGCCAATAGCTTTGCCGTTTCCTCGACGGTGATCTTTTATCTTTCGTAGGCAAAAGTTATTTTCTTCTGTGCTACTGGCTTGGCTCCTGGTTGATGTTTAGGCAGTGACAGGCAACCCACGGGTCCACGCCGATGATCTCGGAGGCTTGAGAACAAAAATCCTCTGAGTGTCTGGTAAGGACGTCCTTTATTGTGTCTTTGATGTTCTGATCAAGGGCATTGCCAATTTTCACGGACTTTCCTCCCCCGATTCGCAATGTCTCTGTGTCTTCCACCGGTTGTCGGTCAGCGCCTTGGTTCTCAACTTCCTATGCCTCTAAATGAAAATCCTCCATTAGAGACTTCATCATCATCTAATAGCATTGCCTGGCCATTTTTTGATCCCCCCTAATAGTAAGGGTCCCTTTCTTAACCAAAATTTTCATGATTAATTATCGGATGCTGGTGACTGCATCTGCTTCATAAAGTACCGGCTGTCCTATTATCCCATTATAAGCTAATGGTATGTCTACCACTTTGAATGGAGTCCGAATGATTTTTGTTTCCTCATCCTCTTGGTTTCTGAATTCTAGGTCCAGATTAACAATCCCCATTGGTTGCATCGTTCCCCCATAAAAACTAGTGATGGGTATCTAGATGGCCGTTAAGTTGGTGATGGAGCCACCCATAGCTTTGTACGCATTCCAAGATAAAACATTGATAGCACTCCCATTATCGACCAGTAGCCTTTTGACCTGATACTTATTTATGCATGCAGTTATCACCATGGCATCATTGTGAGGGTGATGTATATGCAAATTGTCTTTCGGGTTGAAAACTCTGTTGCTTTTCCCAGGTATCATTTTTTCTCCTCTATTGCACTTTAACCATTGCCCGGTGTTTTCTCCTCCTACAATCATATTGATCGTCCCAATTGGTTCTTTCCTAGCTTTTTTTGCCTCAGCTTTGTCATGGTCATGGTTTTCCGGGTTTCCGTGTCTCCTCAGCGCGTCAGTGAAATTATCAAGATTTCCCCACTGCACCAGTTTTTCTATGGCACTCTTCAGTTCTTTGTAGCCTTCTGTGTTATGGCCGTACTCTCTGTGGTACTCGCAGTACTGGCTTCTATCATGAGTAAATCTCCGGCTTGGGCTGATTCTCTTGGCTGGTGTAATCTCTACTCCATTCTGCCTGACCCACATGAGGATCCTGGATCGAGAGGTGTTCAGGGGTGTATATCTGTCCGCTTCCCTATCAAATCTATATGCCGAAGTTCTGAAATTCATTTTTGGGAAGCTTACTCGTCTCTGTTTTGGCCGTTCATCCTTGACCGATGGCCGGTCTTCTTCCCGACGCATCCTCCTGTCTTCGTCCATTTTTATCATCCGGACCACTATCACTATTGCCTCTGCAAAGGTATTTGGCTCTTTAGTCATTAATTTATCTTGTAGCTTTCTGAGTCTGGTGCTATTTTTCAAAGCTTCTATGGCAACTTCATCAACGAGGTGCTCAATCTGCATAGCTGTTTTATTGAAACGGTCAAGGTAACTGTTTTATTGAAATGATGGCAAGTCATTGATGTTTTTTACGGGAGGGATATTGGTGATGAATCTGATATGGAACTGCTTCGTTAGGTCCTCAAAAGAAGTGACAGAATTCTCTGGGAGCCGATGAAACCATTTTTGGGCGCTCTTCGTGAGTGTACTTGGGAAGACTCTGCACATGATTCCATCGTTCACATTCTGGAGCAGCATTGTTGTTCGGAAAGCCGATATATGACTGATAGGGTCTCCTATCCTATTGTACTGATCAAGCTGCGAGATTCTAAACTTACTAGGAATCTTCGTTTGAATTATTCTGCTAACAAACGGAGTTTTGCTATCCATCACTCATTCTTCTTCCTTTCTTCCTTTGTTCATTATTTCCTCAACCTTCTGTGCTAATTTTGAATCATCAAGAGCTGGGATGGACAAACTACACTCCCCTTCTGGTGCTTTACCCTTCCCTGTGCTAGTCCTTGGGGCTTGTCGGGGTGCTGTATTATCATTATTTAGAGCCGATTCAGTATGTCCGCTCTGTATTATAGCGCTTAGCTGTTGTTGCATCAAGGCTATTTGTGCCTGAATATTTTTTATCATGGCCTCTTTGCTTACTTGGTCAAGGCCGAGTGTTTGGGTTATGGTGTTTAGGTTTGGAGTGGTTATTGCTGGTGTTTCTAGTAGGCTTGGAAAAGGTATTGAGGGTATTGATCGATGGTGCTGCAGCGGAGCATAATATGGGGGATCTGTGCCCAAGGACGGGTATCTCGGGATGTTTTTCGAAAGTGAAGGTACATGTCCGGATGAGGCTCCAACATGCTGCAAGGTGGGTGGTGGTATTATTACTGGGAAAGGGTTTGAAAGGTCAGTCGAAAGGATAGGTGCAGAAGGATTGGTGCCAACCTTAGGAATTTGGGTTGGAGGTGGGCTAGAAATCATAGTGAAAGTGTCTTTAGCTTAGCAAGTAAATGAGTGGCTTTTCCCAAGGAGTCCCCAAAGACGACACCACTTGATAACTAATCTCCAGAACTCCTGGGCTAGACGTCCGGAAAAGCACGAAACAGAGGACAAAGTGAGAGGTGGGGGGAATCCCCATAAACACTCTGATGCCTAAGTTAGAGAATAGAAGTAGGGAGGAGGTAAGATAGCTTGAATATATGTGAATGAGATGTCCCCTTACGAAGGGTATAGGGTTCTATATATAACAATACTCAAACTTGGGAGGAATGGGATTCCTTATGGATCAGTGAATCATAATCTTTGTAGGAGAGTGTTCCTTCTTTGGTTAGGATTCCTCTGTGAGGTAGTTCATTGGACGGATTTGTCTTCTCCCTTGTCCATGTGTTCCTATTTAGGTGGGTAGAGGACCCCTAATTAGGTAGGAACATTCTATATGGTATCACTAATGACTATAGCAAATCCTGATTTCAATTCAACATCATATAAGCTTCCTTCATACCTAAATTAAAGTGCAATTGCATGGAAAACTTGCAATCCTTAGGTATGAATATTTTATTCAAATTCAACTTGTCAAGGTGAATGCGTAACACGTGGTTCAACCAATTCTTATTTGTCCTATAATACCTAATAATTTTGTGTCACTTGCATACCATATATAGCTCCTGCTTACATGCTTTAGAGCTAAGACAAATAAAGTGAAAATCACTTGCTTGTAGGAAGAGTTTTGTAATAAGGAGTGTGTGACTTATGACTTTCTTAGTCTTCATTATCTGAATAATAGTGCATCAACCTACAGTATATTAAGCAAAATCACACTGTTCATCTTGCTAATTCTCAGCATTTTAAAAAAAAGCTTGTTAATATACGTTATGAATATGAACTTGGTATTGACGATCCTGAAATAACCTCTTTGTGGTACTTGTGTTCTCCTCTACTGTTTCCTTTATATGGATTTCATTGACCTGCCATCATCTTGTCATAAGTAGGAAGAAAGCAAGGAGGTAGTATATCAAGCCTTGATCCGCTTCTTCTGAAAAATTATCTCATTTTTTTGCCAGATTATTTCCATAGGAGCATCTTCTATATATTCCTAATCACCACCACCACCATCACCAATCACAATTTTTTTAGGACTAAAATACAAAAAAAAATCAGATGCATGAACTATAATGTAGTTGTTTATCTTACAACCTCTATAAGTAGAGCTCATTGGTGGTGGCTACATCATCATCGTTGCCGTCGTCGCAATGGGAGCGAGCAAGACCATTGAAGAATAAAGAGAAGCTTGCTGGGTCATTTTTTATATGCTCGATGGTGGTTTTAACTGACGCAGAGTAGTGGATTCCGATGAGGAAAAAGGGAGGGAAAAAGAGGTGGTAGTTGCTAGGGTTGTGCACAGGTCGGAGCAAGTCGGAGAATAAGTATTCTTTGGACCCGAATCGAAATTCAGAGAATTCCAAAACTGGTTCTCCAGAATCAAACCAAATATTATAATTCTCCACTCCAAATTGCTCCAAAAATTTGGGACAATTCAGAGCGGAGAAATGGAGCAAATGGAGAATTCAATGCGGATTAATTTGGAGCGGAGAATTTGAGCAAATGGAGAATTTATTTGAATTGCAATCAAACTCAAATTAATTTACTACACCTTTCTCTCTTCATTTAAAATTAATTTTGAATATTCAAATATGCTTAGTAATAGAAAAACACTAATATTCCTACCAAGCAATATAATATAAATCAAAGTTGCACACAATAACTAAATTTAATCTTTGATTTAGGTCTAATAATAATCAAACATCATTAACCATAGCAAGAATCTTTAAATCCAAAAAGACAACAAAATTTGTAAGATAGTTAAAACATCCAAAAACCATAAAAGTAATGAAAAATGTAAACATTCTAACAATGTGGCAATAATATAATGATGCCTTAACACACTAAGGGTAATTTATCACTCTTTAACACCATCTATTGGATTTTCAAAAGCCAAAATGTCTCTAGTAATCTGCAATTTTTAATATTTTAAACATGTTAAATATCAACTTGAAAAGAAAATAGATCATTAAACAAAATTTGTTGTTAAAACTAATTGATGTTAAATAGCAAAATTTTTAGTATTTAATATGTAGAATTTTGTAACATTTAATTATGCAGAATTCTGCAATATTTAAATAGATCAATTATGCGATATTTAATACTCAATATACAAAATTTTCAACAAGTAATTCATGCTCATAATATGCAAAGTTTTGAATAATCATAATATGTAGAATTTTCAATCAATATTTAATACTCACATGCATAATTTTTTACTTTATAAATATTAAGATGTCCTTGGCACGACATTTTCTAACATCTCAAAGTCTTGAAGAATCTCTAATAAAAGTAATGTGTATATATATATATATATATATATTAGATTTCATTCACATTTAATTTAATGCAAATAAAAAGGTAAAATTTACATATAAATAAGTAAATATCATACCGGATTCGAAGCTTTCAAGTTCTTCCAATATTTCTTTAATTTGAATAGGTTTGTTGGAATTTCGCAACCAATCTTGACAACATATAAAAACTTCAGCTGCAATAGGAGTTAAAGAACTCCTAAATCAGCCTTCCTCTGGTGCTAAATGTTGATTTGGACGCTACAGTTGAAGATTGAATAACCAAAACATCTTTTGTAACTTTTGATAAAGTTGAAAATCTAATCGAATTAACTTTCCACCATCCCAAGATGTCAAATTCAAGAGTAAATTTTTCAGAAAACTCATCCAAATACCTTTCCAACTCCCCTTTAGCAGCCAATTATTTCTCTTTCTTTAATTCTATAAAATAATCATCAATCTCCTCTTCCATCGAATTATTAATCCATTATGTAAAGGGCAATGATCTATCTCTACTCTCTCTTTATTTGATTTCTTGTACTCATCCATCATAATTTTCAAGGCTTTAGTGATTCTATCCACTAATTCCTGTGCTTCATTCTCACCATAATAAGTAGTGTATTTAACCCTCAAATAATTCATTTTATATTTAGTGATACCATCTAATATATTCTCATCTAGTTAAGGGCTCCTTATCTCCTGAACAGGGACACTTGGATTAGGAAGAAGGCAAAATCCATCCAGGATAGGGACTACCCCAAAGAGGAATCCTAAGCAAAGAAGGAACACTCTACTACTAAGATTATGATTCACTATTTCACAAGGAATCCGAGTTCTATCAAGTTTAAGTATTGCTATATATAGAACCCCATATCCCTCACAAAGGGGCATCTCATTCTCACATATTCTAGCTATTCTATATTCTTCTTACTTATGTTCTCTAACTTAGGCATCAGAGTGTTTGTGGGGACTCTCCCCACCTCTCACCTTGCCTTCTGTTTGTGGATTGCAGGATACCAAGCCCAAGAGTTCCGAAAATCAATTATCAAGTGGTGCCGTCTGTGGGGACTCCTTGGGAAAAGCCATTCATTTACCTGCTAAGCTAAAGACATCCTCACTATGACTTTTAGCCCACCACTAGCCTTAACTCCTAAAGCCGACACCAACCCTTCCGCACTTATCCCTTCGACCGACCTCTCAAACCCTCTCTCGGCAATAGTGCTTCTAGCCACTTTTCAGCATATCAGAGCTTCATCCGGACATACACCTCTACTCCCCGACAACACCTCAAGATACCCGTCCTTGGGCATAGACCTCCCATATTACACTCCTCTATAACACCATCGCTCAATACCTTTCACACCCTTTCCGAGTTTAACAGAGACACGAGTAATAATCACACCAAATTTAAACATTGTAAACCAAACACTTAGCCTCGACTAAACTAGCAAGGAAGTCATGATAAAAAATATCTAGGCGTAGATAGCTTTGATGCAACAACAGCTAAACGCTATAATACAGAGTGGGCATTCTGAATCGGCTCAAAATGATGATAACACAACACCTCGGTAGGCCTCGGGGATGAGGATGGGAAAGGGTAAAGCACCATAAGGGGAGTGTAGTTTAAAAATTTTGGCTCTTAATGATTCGAAGATAGCTTAGAAGGTTAAAGAAGCAATATACAAAGCTCGGACCAAACCAAGAAAGGAAGAAGAATGCGTTATGGACAACAGAACTCCATTTGTCAGAAGAATAATTTAGATGGAGATCCCTATTAAGTTCAGAATCTCACTAATTAATCAATATGATGGGACGGGAGATCCCATCAGCCACCAATCGGCATTCCGAATAAGGATGCTACTCCAGAATGTAAATGATGGAATCATGTGTAGAGTTTTTCCAAGCACACTCACAAAGAACGCTAAAAAGTGGTTTCATTGACTCCTGGAGAATTCTGTCACTTCTTTTGAGGATCTGGCAAAATAATTTTGTATCAGATAAGTCACTAATATTTCCCCGACCAAAAACATCAACGATTTTCAGATGTGCCAACAAGAAGTTGATGAATCTTTACAAAGTTATCTTGGCCATTTCAATAAAATAACCATGCAAATTGAGCATCTTATCGATGAAGTTGCCATAGAAGCTTTGAAAAATGGCACTAGACTCGGTAAACTTAAAGACAAAATAATAACTAAAGAACCAAGTACCTTTGTAGAGGCAATAGCAATGGCAGTCAGGATAATAAAAATGGATAAGGATAGAAGGATGTAACGGGAGGAAGAGAAGCCATCGATCAAGGATGAACGACCCAAATACAGACGAGTGGGCTTCCTAAAAATAAATTTTAGAAATCCAACAGAAAGATTTGATAGGGAAGCAGATAGATACACACCCCTGAACACCTCTCGATCCAAAATCCTCATTTGGGTCAGGAAAAATAGAGTTGGAATCACCCCAGCTAAGAGAATAAGCCTAAGCTGGAGATATACCCACAACAGGGGACAATACTGCCAGTATCACCTAGAATACAGGCATGACACGGAGGGTTATAGAGAGCTGAAGAATTTCATAGAAAGACTGGTGTAGAGGGGAAAACTCAATAATTTCACAGATGCATCGAGAATAAGCGAATTCTCTGAAAACCAAGAGCATGATAGGTTAGAAGGAAAGAAAACCTGAAGGGAGTCGATTGGCACAATCAACATGATCATCGAGGGAGAAAACACTGAGAAAAGATTAAAGTGGAGTAGAGGAGAAAAACTAGTATCCAAAAGAAGCGATATTGTGTTCAATTCGGAAGATGATTCGCATGTTCACCACCCCCATTATGATGCCCTGGTAACAACTGCGTGCATAAACAAGTATCTGGTAAAAAGGTTATTGGTGGACAATGAAAGTGCTATGAACGCATTATCCTGGAATGCGTACAAGGCAATGGGTGGCTCCGTCACCAACCTAAAGGCCATTCAGAACCCCATCTTGAGTTTTTATGGAGGAATTGTACAACCAATGGGAATTATCAAACTGAGCCTATAATTTGAAAATCAAGACGATGAAGAAAAAAAAGTCATCTGAGCAATATTCAACATTGTGGATATACCACTAGCGTATAATGGGATTATAGGAAGGCCGATACTCTATGAAGCAGATGCAGTCACCAGTATCCGACATTTAACTATGAAAGTTCCAGTCAAGAATGAAACCCTTACCATTCAGGGAGATCAACATATGGCTAAACAATGTTACCAGATGGCCATGAAGCCTCAGGCGAAGGCTTTTTCTTTAGAAGCATGGGAAGTTGAGAAGCAAGGCACCGATTAACAACTAGTAGAAGACACGGAGACCTTACAAATCATAAAAGGGAAGACCGTGAAAATTGGTAATGAACTCAACCAGAACATCAAAGAAGAAATAAAGGAAGTCCTTACCAGACACTTAGAGGATTTTACTTCACAAGCATCTAAAATCATCGGCGTGGACCCGCAAGTTGCTTGTCATTGTCTAAACATCAGACCAGGAGCCAAGCCAGTAGAACAAAAAAAGAGAACCTTCACCTACGAAAGGTAAAGAATAATTGCTGAAGAAACAACGAAGTTGTTAGTAGCTGGGTTTATAAAAGGAGTTACTCACCCGGAATGGGTAGCCAATGTGGTACTTGTTAAAAAAGTAAATAGGAAATACAAGATGTGTGTAGTCTACACTGACCTCAACCGAGCATGCCCCAAAGATAGCTACCCATTGCCCACGATCGATCAGCTTGTTAACTCCACTGCTGGTCACAGATTATATAATTTCATCGATACGGCATAAGTTTACCACTAGATCTCGATGAAGGAAGAGGATCAGGAGAAGACGTCCACCTATGAAGGCTTGTATTGCTACAAGGTGATGCCCTTCGGACTGAAGAATACTAGAGCCACATATCAAAAAATGATGAACCAAGTCCTCCAAGACCAGATTGGCACGAGTGTAGAAGTATATGTAAATGGCATTATCATCAAAAGCGAGCATCCAAAAAAACACCCAGTGGACATAGGCTAGGTTCTCCGACTATTAAGTAAATCCAAGGTCAAGTTGAATCTAGAAAAATGCATCTTCGGAGTTAGAGCAGGCAAATTCTTAGGATTCATGATATCTCACTGGGGCATTGAAGTCAATCTAGAAAAGATGAAAGCCATACTCAATAAGGAAGCACCAAAAAACATTCATGAGGTACAAAAGTTAAATGACAGAATCACCGCATTAAGGCATTTTATTTCATGCTCAGCCAGACGGTGTCTACTATTATTTTGAGCTTTTAAAAATTTTGGGAAGTTTGAGTGGTCCATTGACTACCAGGCAGCATTCGAAGACATTAAAAATTCTTATCCTCACGACCCCTACTCAGCTAGCCCGTCCCAGATGAAACATTGTACTTATACCTTTATGTAGGCTAAGAATGCATCGCCTTAGTACTGGTAAGAGAACAAGGAAACCAACAAAACCCAGTTTATTACATCAATAAAATGCTCTGAGGATCTGAGATTCGGTATCCCATATTGGACAAGATAGCCATGGTTATGGTTCATGCCTCTCGAAAGCTCTGACATTACTTCCAAGCTCACCATATTGTCATCCGATCCCTTTTCTCATTGCAAAAAATCTTATAAAGACCGGAGACCTCGGGTAGGCTAGTATAGTGGTTGGTGTTACTTGGCGAATTTGACATTGACTATGAACCCCACTAACAGATGAAAGCCCATGCATTAACATATTGCATGAAATGGCTCCATAAGATCTTACCTTGACTAAAGCACCAGAATGAAAACTCTATGTTAACAGAACGTCCTTAGCTCAAGGATCTGGTGCCAGAATAATCCTAAGGGGACCACACAAGGTTTACATCAGATATGCAGTCTGAATCGAGTACAACGCAATCAATAATGTTGCCAAGTATGAAGCACTCATCACAGGCTTGAAGTTAGCCACCAAAGTCATAGTTGAACACCTCATCATACACTCAGACTCCCAGCTAGTGGCCAACCAAGTCAGCGGATCATTCCAAGTTAAAGACACCTACATTGCCAAGTATATGGACAAATTCAGGTAGCTCTTGCAATACATTGAGCGAGACAGGGGCTGATGGGAGATCATCCAGATACCTAGAGCAGAAAACACTGAGGCTGACTTCTTGGCCAAGTTAACAGCTGAAGACAGTCAAGCATTCTGGGATATGCATTTTACTGAGTCATTAACCAATCCTAGCACTGAAGACCCTAAAGTTTTAAAGACATGGGTAGTCTTGGAATGGATGCGATCGATTATACAATACTTGGAACACGGAATCCTCCCTGAAGACAAGCTGTAAGCTCGGAAGCTAAAAACCAAGGTAGCCCACTATTCTATCCATCAAGGGGAGCTCTACCAAAAATCCCTTTCACACCCATGGTCTAAGTGCGTCTCACCAGAGGAAGGAAATTATATACTTTGAGAGATCCATGAAGGAATTTATAAAGCATATGAATCCTATTATGCGCTAATTCAAAAAGCACTATTCCAAGGATATAACTGGCCTACCATGTCTAAAGATGCCCAACAGCTAACATAAGCATGTCACCAGTGCCAGCATTGAGTCCTAAGCGAGCAGGACCCTTTTACACTCAGCCCTGTAGGCCTTAAGAAATCCCCCTACCATGCCTTGGTATTACTTTTTATCACTCGCTTGGGATTTCTCGAGCTCAGACAGCTTTCTCTCCAACTCAGCAATGTGAAGGTCCTGCTCTTCAATCCTCCTCGTCAGCTGGCCTTGGCTATGTTCCAACTCGGTAACTTTCTTCTGACTCCCCTCAGCCTTGGACTTTGCCTCAGCATACTTTGTCTAGTAGAGCTCCAATGTTGCCTTCGCACCATCCAACTTCTTTTTAAAATCAATGGATATAGTTCCCACCTATATCTCCTTCAGGCTGTACTGGCTCTTCAGATAGAAGTACTGATCCTTCGGCAGCAACAAAGCCTGAGTCATCTATCAATAATAAAAAGTTCGTGTCAATAAGAAGCACATACGATAACAACTTCAGTAGCAGAGCTAACTTACTTCCTATGACTAGCCAATCATTGAGTCGAGCAAACCCTCTGGGCCCTCATCGGACCAGCGCTGCATATCCTTGGGCAGCCTCAATGATTCAGCGTATTAATCCCTCACTTGGCTATTACAGACACTCGAGGGCATCATCTGCTTCAGTATCTAGCCCCTCATATCTAGATACCCAGATAACCTTGGGTGTTGGAATATATGTCCTCATTATGCCCCTTCGTGTCCAACTCCTGCTTGATCAACCGCTTCTTTCTCCAACCCACCCATTTCGATTATGTTAACTCCACCACCACTTTACCCTTAGGATCGGTAGTTATCGCTTTAGGAGCCGCAGGCGCTTCAAGTTCTAGGAAAGGAGATATTTACACTTCCTCTGGAGCAGTTGGCTCGTCAACTAATGAAATCTTGCCCGCAAAATCAAAAAATTCTACCCTCTACAATTGTAAAAATATATTAAGTCAGAAATATAGCTTTAAGTAACACAAATGTACCAGGGGAGTGAATACGACTCAGAAAGACTCTCCATAGGTATCTCCTGGACACATCCTTCGCCGATCGAGCTTTAGTAAGCCAATCGAGATACAGCAGTAAAACCATCTCCGCATCATGGTCGGGAAGTCTCACAGACTGCTTCACCCTATGGCACTTGTCAGACCACATCCGCCAAACATCCATGAAGTTTGACTAATGCTTTACAATAAAAAAATGGTGTCTCTACTTCTTGTGGAGATCCGAAAGCTTTACGAAGAGGGTGTAGTTAGGCATAGCTAACAGGAAAAACATCAGTTCTCCTTTCTTCCTAGTCAGCTTGTACAGGTATCAAAAAATATCTAAATCGGGTTCTTTCCCCTCTTCATGCATCAGTTGGATGAACCCGGTCAAAATCCTATAACTATTCAGATGGAGCTGACCAGGCGTTATGTTATTCTTATTCAAAAATCTCTTCACAAAGGGATCTAAAGGAAATTTTAAACCCCCCTCTAGTTGGTCAAAATACACCACTAATTTATATAGCCCTAGCAGGTGGGTATGGGCTCTAAACTTCCTATTTACGGTGTGAAGGACATAATCGGTGGGGATATAGAACCACCTCCGGTACCACCCCAGTAACTCATAATCTACATTTGAAATAACAAGGTTGGAACTAACTTGTTCCCTTGGTGCCATAATGAGGAAGGAAAATGCACAACAATAGAAGTAAGAAAAAAAAAAAAGACAAAAGATCACTTGGTTACCACAAGCAAAAGTCATGATAGGCAGAAAGGAAAATAGTAGCGGCAATACAAACGTGACAAAGGTAAAAAAAAAAAAGCAAAATAAACCAGTTGACAAGCACAACAGTACTTATAAAGACACGGAAGGATCTGGAAACACACCATTAACTGCCCTCATCATTTCTTCGTTTCTCCCTAGGTCATCAGGGGCCTTTTGGGGAAAATAAGCCCATTAAATGAGGAGTCACGACAATGGTAGCAGAAATGTTTCATTTATTGACACGTGAAATGACGCATAACTCACGTGATTTAAATTTTAAAACCCTAGGAGTTGAAGCGACACTGCCATGTGTCGGCCCGCCCACATCTCGACTGGGCTCCTTCATCAAACTACTCAGAAAGTATCCAAGCTATGCTTCTAGCTCCTACACACTTGGCAGATATTCAAGATCCACATATTGTATTTCAGCAACGAGATTGTCTCGAGACTCGGCATTGAGCTTTACTTTTTTGCTGTGTCTGAGGCTAACCACCTTAGCTCACTCGTCTTTATCATTGTATATTACCCCTATGTGAAAGCATCAACACCCTACTCTACCCGGGCACAACAGACATAAATATCTGAATACACTCAGGGGGGACTCTTGATACTGTCAAATATATTCTCGCCTATTTAAGGGCTCCTTATCTCTTGAAGAAGGACACTTGGATTAGGAAGAAGGAAGAATCCATCCAGGATAGGGACTACCCTAAAGAGGAATCCTAAGCAAAAAAGGAACACTCTCCTACCAAGATTATGATTCACTAATTCACAAGGAATCTGACTCCTCCCAGGTTTAAGTATTGCTATATATAGAACTTCATATCCCTCATAAAGGGGCATCTCATTCTCACATATTCTAGCTATTCTATATTCTTCTTACTTCTGTTCTCTAGCTTAGGCATCGAAGTGTTTGTGGGGACTCTCCCCACCTCTCACCTTGCCTTCTGTTCATGGATTGCAGGATACCAAGCCCAAGAGTTTCGAAAACCAATTACCATCTAGGGTCTAACACTACCGCTATGAAAAACATCACATTTAAGTTGTTAAGTGCACCCCAATATTTATAAAAAAAATTCCCTCATTTTCTTTCCTAATTCTATCAAAGAACTATCATTGCTTCTCTCAAAAATTTGCAAGTCTTTCAAAATTTTAATTATCTTAGGAAAATACACATTAAAAGTACAATACAAAGAACTAAATACCTTACAAGTCACGTCATAAAACCATTTAAGAAATCTAGTAAGGTTCCTTGCATTATTCCAATCGTGTTCATTAAGCAATTCATCCCTAAATTCAATCAAGAATTTACTATTTACATCCTCTAATCCATCAAAAGCTTTTTGATAATTTAGAGCAACTTCCAACATCAAATAAGTAGGATTCCATCTAGTTGGATAATTTAATTGCAAGGAAGATTTATAGTTAACATTTGTTAGCTTACAATATTTTTTGAACAAATCTAATCTTTGTGGACTGCTCTTAACTGTAATATCCCGTGTTTTTAAATATTTTAATACTGTATCGGGATATGCAGTGTTAATAATTTTTAAATATAATATTGATATTTCACGAGCTTTTATTTAATTAAAATTGAATTTTTTAATTATTTTATATTATTTTAAGTACTTTACGTAAAAATTTTCCCGGACTTGCATTTTTGGGGAAATTTTCACGTAAAAAATTTACTATTAATTATTTAAAATAGATTTACGGACTTGCATGAACTCATATATATTTTTAAAATACTAAATAACGTATTTTTGTGTAATTATTTATTTAATTAGGATTTAATTAATATTACCCTAATATTATATTATTTATTTATTAGTTTATTATTATTTAATTATTTTATTTAGTATTAAATTATTTAAAATATTAAATTATATGTGTGTGGTGTATATTTAATGTGTGTAATTTAATATTATTTTAATATATAATATAAAGTATATATATACACATATATACATTTAATATTAACAAAAAATTAAAGTTTGAAGTATTTACCAAATTGCCACCCGAGCATCTTCTTCCTCCCGATCGTTCCCCATCACCGTCCGCCGCTGCTACTGCCAATTTCTTGTCGTTGGTGTGCCGTCCGGCATGCCACCTCATTCCCCAGCCTCTCCCGCCGCCTGTTGCAGCTGATTCCGGCATCTGGGAGCCATTTTTGGCCGGAGAAGTCGAAAGTTGGAGCAACGTCATTCACGACATTTTCGGACACCATTTTCGACTCCGCCGGTCTCTTTCTTCTCCTTGAGCTCCGGTGAGTGTGATTCCAAGCTTTGCTTCACTTAAACTGGTATTGATTTGCTTAGATTTCGATTTTTCGAATTCGACCATATTAGGGTTCTTGATTTTTTGAAATTCAATTTGATTGATTCATGAAAAGTCCCTTAACAAATGTTGGTACTAGTAGCTTAATCTTCATGTGTGAATTTTTGTAGAATTTTTGGGAATTATTTTGATTTTTGGGTATTTTTGAATATTTTAATATTATTTTCTAATTTTCGAAAATTAATTAAATAAATTATGAAATTGTGTTTTATGATAAATATAGGTGTTTAAATGATTTATAGAAATTTATTTGGAATTTTTATGAATTTCTATGTATTTAATTTGAATTTAATTAGTTTATGGAATTTTTGGAAAATTAGGTTAATTGTGTTTTTAATTGAAATTAATTGGTTAATTGAGTTTATTTATTGATATTATTTATTAATATGTTGAGAAAATTAATTTTGGATAATTATACTATTTTTGGTGAATTTTTGGAGTAATTTTAGTATATTTATATATATATATGGGTATTTTGGTAATTTTACCCTAAATTGACTAAAAATGTAATTAAATTGGTTTTAGTAGTTATTTAAGGTATAAAAATGATTTCTAAAAATTATTTAGTATTTTTAATTAATTAAAACTATTTTTCGTGAATTATTTTTAATTATATATATAATATACGATTTTTCTAATAAAATAAGTTTTTATCGGTTTTTACTGTGTTTAAAGGTTAATTATGTAATTTCTACGTATAAAATGTATTTCTGTGATATAAGGGTATTTTTGGTATTTTTATATTATTCTGTGAATTGTGGACTCTGGTCGGTAGACTGTAGTTTGGAGTCCGATCGAGGGGTTGTGGATGTGTTTTTGTGTCTATTTTCGAAGTGTGTTTCTTTGCAGGGCCGGCTCTACTCTTTGAGTAGAGAGATGTCCGTTTTACAGGGGAGTGGTAGAATTCTCGTAAAACATGATGTCCGGTCGAACCCTAATTATGTTTCTGTGTCTAATATTCTAGATCGAGTTTATAGGATTTTCTGTTAGGTTTATCCTGATGTCTGTTATTTTTGTTTGTTTAGTTGCGCCGAGACCGAGGCCTAGTGGACCAGGCCCGTCGGACCCATCTCGAGGAGCGCACTAAGTGTGAGTTACTATTTTATATATATATGCTTAGGGTGCATGATTTAGAAATGTATGTTTTATTTTGATTAAATATGCATAAATGGTTTGATTATTATTTAAGTTTATTTTTAGTTTACTTTTGGTTTATTTTTGGTATATATTAAATTATATGCATGCTTTATTAACCATTTATGTTTAAAATGTTTTTAAATACATTTCTAGCGTATTTTGTAATTTAATTGGATTTATTCGACGTATATATACTCGAAATAGACCTAGTTTGCTTTTGGTATATTTCCAGTATATATATGGTTTATATTGTTATTTTATTTAAATTAATGCATCATTTATTTGTGAATGAATGTTTTATATTTATTAATGAAGGATATCGATAGAACGTGCTACCTAGTGGGCAGCACTAGGACCGAGTACGTACCGGTACGGTTATAGCATTTAGGCTATATTACTAACCAGTTTGAGGATATTGATTGAAATTGATTTATCTGATGTGTGATGTGATTTGGGTGTGATTGCTGGAGCTTGGTTGACCAAGTGTCTTGGGGCCAATCACACTGACAGTCAGACTGCTGGAGCTCGGTTGACTTAGTGTCTCGGGGCCAGTCTACTGTCTAAATGGAACAAGTGAATATATTTGGAATAAGTGAGCCTGTATGGCTAGAGTGTTGTCTAACACTGTTTGAGCTTGCGATATTATAGGGTTTTATTTGATCCTTCATAAAAGATGATTTTCAATAAAATATATAAAATGATTTTATTGCATGTGTGTGTATTTGCCTGTATATATACATATTAGATACATATTGTTGATTGTATGCATTGTCATTTAGTATGCATGTATATATATTATAGTAATTCACTCAGTGAGGTCTGACTCCCCTCCGTTGACTATTTTTCAGGAGAGTCATCGTCTTCAGACCTCAGTAGCAGGCCTGTACGCCAGATTTCTTCCGCCCCGGCTTCTTTATGCAAACTGCTTATCTGAGTCTCGAGTTTTATTTTATCTAGACACTGCAGTAGTCATTAAACTGTTAAAGAGATGTTGTATTATATTTGAACTGGATTTGTATTAAAAGGTTTATATATATGAGATGAGGATTTAATTTAAATTCAGTTAGTGCAAATGTTATTATATTTATGATTTTATTTCCGCTGCATTAAGAGCTGTTGTTATTATTATTGCATGTTTATTTTATTTTTAGGCTTGCTACGGGTTCCAAATTCGAAAGAATTCCCGTTCCCTAGAGCCGATCATGGCCCCTGTTTTGGGTCGTGACAAAGTTGGTATCAGAGCGGAGTTCTGTGTCAAGGCTTAGTTGTGTGAGTTGTGGCCCTAGTTTTCAGAGTTGTGTTTTCTGTTGAACTATTGCAGTGAATTAGGTTGAGTATGTCTTGATAAGTATTCCTTGCTTTAGTTTTCTGCGTTATTCCTCCGTTGTCTATTTTGTCTAAATTGTTCTGTTGTCTTTTCAGAATGAGGAGGCGAGCACGTGTCGCTCCACCGGTCGTTGAGGCCGAGGATGATGAGTCTTTTCAGGATGAGGTTTTACCTCCTGAGCAGCCAGTTAGACGTAGAGGTTGTGGCAGAGGTAGACCTCGAGGAGCGACAGGTCGCCGTAGGCAGAGAGAGTTACAGGATGAGGAGCCTGTAGAGCCTGAGTTTGATGTTCCTGTACCTCCAGTTGTTCCGCCTGTTCATCCTTCCTATCAGCAGGGTATGTCTGACCCTGAGGCAGCTTTGTTCTATGCCAGAGTTGGCAGGATCGCTTTTGGTGGTACTTTCGACCCGCTAGATTTTTTGCATACGATCAAGACTTGGACTCTGACTACTCACACCAAGTACTAGCGGATCATGATCATCGAGCTATCTGTCGAGGGACCAGCCCTAGATTGGTTGATTCAGATGATCCAACCTAATATGATGACGATGACCTAGGCTCAGTTTTGAGAGCAGTTTATGAGGAGATTCTGTCCAGAGCCTCTCCGTATGAGCTATCATCTTCGACTGACCAGTATTTCTCATGGTGATCGATCAGTAGAGGAGTACACCCGAGAGTTTCTTTGGCTGAGTAGATATGTAGAGGACTTGATGCGAGACCAGTATTTCACAGTCACTACATATGTCACTGGTTTGGGTTCTGCTTTTGCTGTTATGCCTACAGTAGGCCTTACTCTAGAGTTTGTGATAGAGTTAGTTAAGGAGATTGAGCTGAGGCTAGTTAGGCAAGGAGCAATGCCTGATTATTACCAGCTGGGAGTTCAGTCGAGTGGAGTGCAGGCTACTCTGTATTCGAGTTTTCATGTTGGTTCGAGTAGTCAGCAGCGAGGTCCGACTCAGCAGAGTCAGAGACAGCAGCAGTGAGTGCATCGGAGCAGTAGACATGGCCATGGAGGTCAGCGTAGACCATTCAGATTTGGGTCAGGTACTTCGAGCAGCAGCAGTGGTCGTAGTTCTGGATCAGCTGCCAGTGTTTGTCAGACTTGTGGTAGAGTCCATCAAGGACCGTGTTATCTGACACCACTGACATGCTTCAGATGCGGGCAGACAGGACATTTTGCCAGATCGTGTCCTTACTCCGGGTATCAGCAGCCGTAGATTCCGCGATTCCCACAGCAGTCGATTGCTAGTGCTGCACCCGTGCCATTTCAGTTACCACCAACCCAGCATCAGAGTTCCACTCAGCTTGTTCCATAACAGAGTCATAGTAGAGGTACTAGAGGAGGTGCCAGAGGTGTTGGCCAGGCTTCTACCAGTCAGCAGGGAGATCGAGGACAGGCCAGAGTTTTCCACCTCACTCAGCAGGATGCTCAGGCATCTAATGCATTCGTGGCGGGTATTGTTTCTATTTGTTACCTGGATGCATGGGTTTTGTTTGATCCGGGTGCCACGCATTCGTTTGTTTCTCCCATTTTTGCTTCTAAGTCTTATTGGCAAGCTTCGAGGATGGCTTTTCCTTTGTCTGTTGCCACTCCTCTGAGCGATTTCTTGGACACTGATATTGTTCTTTCTGGTTGTCCAGTTCTCGTGGGAGATAGAGAATTATCCGCTGATTTGATTTTATTGGATGTGATGGAGTTTGATGTTATTTTAGGAATGGACTGGTTATCTCAGCACTATGCCGTGGTAGATTGCAGGAATAAAGAGGTGACTTTCAGAATTCCTGATGAAGAAGATTTTAAGTTTGTGGGTGATAGGAGTTCAGTACCTCAGAATCTTATTTCTGCTATTACGGGTAGGAAGTTGTTGAGGAAAGGTTGTCAGGGATATTTGGCATTGGTTAGGGATACTTCAGTGGAGAAGTTATCACTCACAGATGTTCCTGTTGCTTGTGAGTTTCCTGATGTTTTTCCTGAGGAGTTGCCAGGTTTACCACCTCACAAAGAGATTGAGTTCTGTATAGATGTGGTTCCAGGTACTACTCCTATATCTATGCCACCCTACAGAATGGCTCCTTCAGAGTTGAAAGAGTTAAAGGAGCAGTTGCAAGAGTTGTTGGATAAGGGTTTTATCAGACCCAGTATTTCTCCTTGGGGTGCACTAGTCCTATTTGTGAAGAAGAAGGATGGTACCCTGAGACTGTGCATTGACTACAGAGAGTTGAATAAGGTGACAGTGAAGAACAAGTATCCTCTTCCGAGGATAGATGACTTATTTGATCAACTACAGGGTGCACTGTTCTTTTCTAAGATTGACTTGAGGTCGGGTTATCATCAGTTGCGGATTAGTGAAGCCGATGTTCCTAAAAAGGCATTCCGCACTCGATATGGCCATTATGAGTTTCTGGTGATGTCTTTTGGTTTGACTAATGCACCAGCAGCTTTTATGGACCTGATGAACAGGGTATTCAGACCGTATGTGGATCAGTTTATGGTAGTCTTCATCGATGATATACTGGTATATTAGAGAAGTATGGAGGAGCATGTATATCACTTGAGGATTGTACTAAAGACACTGAGAGATCATCAGCTTTATGCTAAATTCTCGAAGTGTGATTTCTAGATGGAGAGTGTTTCTTTTCTTGGACACGTGGTGTCTAAAGAAGGTATCCAGGTTGATCCATAGAAGATTGAAGTAGTGTCTGAGTGGCCTAGATCGACTTTTATTATTGAGATTCAGAGTTTTCTGGGTTTAGCCGGGTATTATAGGCGGTTTATGCAGAATTTTTCCAGAATAGCAGCTCCTATGACTCGCTTGACTCAGAAGAATGTCAGATTCGAGTGGTCAGAAGCTTGTGAGAATAGTTTTCAGTCGTTAAAGGAGAAATTAACCACAAAACCAGTGTTAGCTTTGCCTAATAGTGTGGACAAGTTCACAGTTTATTGTGATGCCTTTAGAGTTGGCCTTGGTTGTGTGTTGATGCAGAATGGAAGGGTGATAGCCTATGCTTCAAGGCATTTGAAGAAGCATGAGCAGAACTATCCCACACATGACCTTGAGATGGCTGCAGTGATCTTTGCTTTGAAGATTTGGAGACATTATCTGTACGGGGTGACTTATGAGATATTTACTGATCACAAGAGCCTCAAGTACATTTTCCAGCAGAGAGATCTGAATCTGAGGCAAAGGAGATGGTTAGAATTATTAAAGGATTATGACTGTGAGATATTATATCATCCGGGTAAAGCTAATGTGGTAGCAGATGTCTTGAGTAGAAAGTCCTCAGGCAGTCTAGCTCACATCAGTGTTGAGAAGAGACCGTTGATCCAGGAATTGCATCTGTTGGTGGATTAAGGTCTGATGATGAAGATCAGTAGATCAGGTGGACTGCTAGCTCAGTTTAAAGTGCGATCTGTACTGGGGGATAGGATTAAAGTAGC
This sequence comes from Mallotus nudiflorus, assembly GCA_947683625.1. Classification (NCBI taxonomy): domain Eukaryota; kingdom Viridiplantae; phylum Streptophyta; class Magnoliopsida; order Malpighiales; family Euphorbiaceae; genus Mallotus; species Mallotus nudiflorus. The sequence goes on from CANTUR010000304.1 coordinate 1,812,722, forward strand.
TCAGAGCCGAGATCCTATTCTAGAAGAGCTTGCTAAAAATGTTCGAGTAGGGAAGTTCACTGATTTCACACTTGATGATGATGGTGTGTTGTGGATCAGTGGTAGATTGTGTGTTCTCGATGTGGATAATTTACGAGAAGAGATCATAGAGGAAGCACATTCTACAACTTATAGCGTACATTCGGGTGTTACTAAGATGTACCACAGTATCAGAGACTTATACTGGTAGGACGGATTGAAGAAGGATGTCGCTGATTATGTTGCTAAGTGTCTGATGTGTCAGCAAGTGAAAGCTGAGCATCAGAAGCCTTCTGGGAAGCTTCAGCCTCTTCCTATTCCCGAGTGGAAGTGGGAAAGGATAGCTATGGATTTTGTGGTAGGTTTACCTCATTCTAAGGATGGATACGATTCCATCTGGGTGATTGTAGACAGGTTGACGAAGTCTGCACATTTCCTACCTGTGAAAGCCACTTATTCTGTAGCTAGATTGGCGAAGTTATATGTGAAGCATATTGTGTGCCTTCATGGAGTATCTGTGTCCATTGTGTCAAATAGAGGTTCAGTGTTTACCTCTCATTTTTGGCAGAAGTTGCAGGAAGTGATGGGCACTAGGTTGGATTTCAGTACTGCTTTTCATCCTCAGACAGATGGTCAGTCTGAGAGGACGATCCAGAACTGGAAGATATGTTGAGGATGTGTGTCCTGGATTTGGGAGGTAGCTGGGATGATCATTTGCCACTCGTAGAGTTTGCATATAATAACAGCTACCATAGCAGTATTGGTATGGCACCATATGAGGCGTTATACGGAAGGAAGTGTAGATCCCCTCTGAGTTAGGATGAGATTAGTGAAAGAGCTTTGACTGGACCTAAGATGTTTCAGGATGCTGCAGAGAAAGTCACTGTGATTAAGAACAGATTAGAGACCGCAGTTAGCAGACAGAAGAGCTATGCGGATCCTAGGCGTAAAGATGTGGAGTTTTAGGTCAGAGATTTTATTTTTTTGAAGGTATTTCCGATGAAGGGTGTTATGAGATTTGGCAGGAAGGGTAAATTAGCACCGAGATATATCGGACCGTTTGAGATTCTGGAGAGAGTTGGCACTGTTACATATCGGTTGGATTTGCCTCCGAGTATGTCACAGGTGCATCCGGTGTTTTATATTTAGATGTTAAGGAAGTATATCTCAGACCCTTCACACGTGTTGTAGCCCGACAGTGTGGAAGTAAGTGAAGATTTGACGTTTGTGGAAGAACCTGTGGCGATCGTAGATTATCAAGTTCGACAGTTGCGATCGAAGCAGATTCCGATGGTCAAGGTTCTGTGGTGTAGCAACAGAGTTGAAGAGCATACGTGGGAGATTGAAGCTGAGATGCGAGCTTCTTACCCATATTTCTTTCCTTCCTGATCTTGTGATCATTTTCTTTTTGGTATTCGGAGACGAATTCTTGTAAGGGGGGAAGACTGTAATATCCCGTGTTTTTAAATATTTTAATACTATATCGGGATATGCAGTGTTAATAATTTTTAAATATAATATTGATATTTCACGAGCTTTTATTTAATTAAAATTGAATTTTTTAATTATTTTATATTATTTTAAGTACTTTACGTAAAATTTTCCCGGGACTTGCATTTTCGGAAAAATTTTCACGTAAATAATTTACTATTAATTATTTTAAATAGATTTACGGACTTACATGAACTCATATATATTTTTAAAATACTAAATAACGTATGTTTGTGTAATTATTTATTTAATTAGGGTTTAATTAATATTACCCTAATATTATATTATTTATTTATTAGTTTATTGTTATTTAATTATTTTATTTAGTATTAAATTATTTAAAATATTAAATTATATGTGTGTGGTGTATATTTAATGGGTGTAATTTAATATTATTTTAATATATAGTATAAAGTATATATATACACATATATACATTTAATATTAACAAAAAATTAAAGTTTGAAGTATTTACCAAATTGCCACTCGAGCATCTTCTTCCTCCCGACCGTTCCCCATCACCGTCCGCCGCTGCTACCGTCAATTTCTTGCCGTTGGTGTGCCGTCCGGCGTGCCACCTCCTTCCCCAGCCTCTCCCGCCGCCTATTGCAGCTGATTCCGGCGTCTGGGAGCCATTTTTGGCCGGAGAAGCCGAAAGTTAGAGCAACGTCGTTCACGACGTTTTCGGCCACCATTTTCGACACCGTCGGTCTCTTTCTTCTCCTTGAGCTCCGGTGAGTGTGATTCCAAGCTTTGTTTCACTTAAAATGGTCTTGATTTGCTTAGGTTTTGATTTTTCGAATTCGACCATATTAGGGTTCTTGATTTTTTGAACTTCAATTTGATTGATTCATGAAAAGTCCCTTAACAAATGTTGATCCTAGTAGCTTAATCTTCATGTGTGAATTTTTTTAAAATTTTTGGGAATTATTTTGATTTTTGGGTATTTTTGAATATTTTAATATTATTTTCTAATTTTCGAAAATTAATTAAATAAATTATGAAATTGTGTTTTATGATAAATATAGGTGTTGAAATGATTTATAGAAATTTATTTGGAATTTTTATGAATTTCTATGTATTTAATTTGAATTTAATTAGTTTATGGAATTTTTGGAAAATTAGGTTAATTGTGTTTTTAATTGAAATTAATTGGTTAATTGAGTTTATTTATTGATATTATTTATTAATATGTTGAGAAAATTAATTTTGGATAATTATACTATTTTTGGTGAATTTTTGGAGTAATTTTAGTATATTTATATATATATGGGTATTTTGGTAATTTTACCCTAAATTGACTAAAAATGTAATTAAATTGGTTTTAGTAGTTATTTAAGGTATAAAAATGATTTCTAAAAATTATTTAGTATTTTTAATTAATTAAAACTATTTTTCGTGAATTATTTTCAATTATATATATAATATACGATTTTTCTAATAAAATAAGTTTTTATCGGTTTTTACTGTGTTTAAAGGTTAATTATGTAATTTCTACGTATAAAATGTATTTTTGTGATATAAGGGTATTTTTGGTATTTTTATATTGTTCTGTGAATTGTGGACTCTGGTCGGTAGACTGTAGTTTGGAGTCCGACCGAGGGGTTGTGGATGTGTTTTTGTGTCTGTTTTTTGAAGTGTGTTTCTTTACAGGGCCGGCTCTACTCTTTGAGTAGAGAGATGTTCGTTTTACAGGGGAGTGGTAGAATTCTCGTAAAACATGATGTCCGGTCGAACCCTAATTATGTTTGTGTCTAATATTCTAGATCGAGTTTATAGGATTTTCTGTTAGGTTTATCCTGATGTCTGTTATTTTTGTTTGTTTAGTTGCGCCGAGACCGAGGCCTAGTGGACCAGGCCCGTCGGACCCATCTCGAGGAGCGCACTAAGTGTGAGTTACTATTTTATATATATATGCTTAGGGTGCATGATTTAGAAATGTATGTTTTATTTTGATTAAATATGCATAAATGGTTTGATTATTATTTAAGTTTATTTTTAGTTTACTTTTGGTTTATTTTTGGTATATATTAAATTATATGCATGCTTTATTAACCATTTATGTTTAAAATGTTTTTAAATACATTTCTAGCGTATTTTATAATTTAATTGGATTTATTCGACGTATATATACTCAAAATATACCTGGTCTGCTTTTGGTATATTTCCAGTATATATATGGTTTATATTGTTATTTTATTTAAATTAATGCATCATTTATTTATGAATGAATGTTTTATATTTATTAATGAAGGATATCGATAGAACGTGCTACCTAGTGGGCAGCACTAGGACCGAGTACGTACCGGTACGGTTATAGCATTTAGGCTATATTACTAACCAGTTTGAGGATATTGATTGAAATTGATTTATCTGATGTGTGATGTGATTTGGGTGTGATTGCTGGAGCTTGGTTGACCAAGTGTCTTGGGGCCAATCACACTGACAGTCAGACTGCTGGAGCTCGGTTGACTTAGTGTCTCGGGGCCAGTCTACTGTCTAAATGGAACAAGTGAATATATTTAGAATAAGTGAGCCTGTATGGCTAGAGTGTTGTCTAACACTGTTTGAGCTTGCGATATTATAGGGTTTTATTTGATCCTTCATAAAAGATGATTTTCAATAAAATATATAAAATGATTTTATTGCATGTGTGTGTATTTGCATGTATATATACATATTAGATACATATTGTTGATTGTATGCATTGTCATTTAGTATGCATGTATATATATTATAGTAATTCACTCAGTGAGGTCTGACTCCCCTCCGTTGACTATTTTTCAAGAGAGTCATCGTCTTCAGACCTCAGTAGCAGGCCTGTATGCCGGATTTCTTCCGCCCCGGCTTCTTTATGCAAACTGCTTATTTGAGTCTCGAGTTTTATTTTATCTAGACACTGCAGTAGTCATTAAACTGTTAAAGAGATGTTGTATTATATTTGAACTGGATTTGTATTAAAAGGTTTATATATATGAGATGAGGATTTAATTTAAATTCAGTTAGTGCAAATGTTATTATATTTATGATTTTATTTCCGCTGCATTAAGAGCTGTTGTTATTATTATTGCATGTTTATTTTATTTTTAGGCTTGCTACGGGTTCCAGATTCAAAAGAATTCCCGTTCCCTAGCGCCGGTCATGGCTCCTGTTTTGGGTCGTGACATTAACATACTTGACAATTCCTCTAATTTTTTTAATAGAATCACAAGCAAATTTAAGACCATCCTTGACAATTAATTGTAGCACATGAGCAAAACACCTTACATGAAAAGCTTCCCCATCCATAATAAAAGCATTTTTCTTTAAAATCTTTTTTTTTTTCAATTGTTGAATTACAATATCATTAGATGATGCATTATCAATGGTGATGCACATGACCTTAATCAATCCTCGCTCATCCAAGCAAGTGTCAATAACATTCCTAATATTAATCCCCTTTTGACTTTTGATGACATAAAAATTTAAAATTCTCTTATGCATATTCCATTAAGTGAGCAGTCAAACATAAATAAAACATATTTTGAATGCTTGTCTAAGTGTATGTTGTTAAAGAAACCCTTTGACATTTAGTTGTGAGCAAAGTATGCAATTTCTTCCTCTCTTCAACATATAAAGAAAAACAATCCCTTACAAATTGTGTACTTAGATGGAATTTTAAATTGGGGAATGCCTATTTGGATAAATTCTTTAAACCCTTCCCTTCAACAAACCTAAAAGGTAGTTCATCCTTTATAATCATCCTAACTAAAGAATTTCTAGTAGCTTATTGATCAAATTTCTAGTATGTTAATTTATAACTTTTAGACCCACTTGCACTTTGAAAATTCAAAATTTGTTGGGATTTATTTGATTTGTTATGAGCATCAACTAAATCTTTTTTATATGGAAACTTCTTGCAAACTATCCTTAAATGTTTCCGTAATGATGAAGTGCCTTGACAATTTTTATCTTGATAATCTTTTCCACACCATACACATAAAGCTCTCCCATTAAATTCCCCCTTAGAATTCTTTCATTTTTTAAAATGGACCCAAACCTTAGACATATCTTTATCCATAAAAGTATCAATAAATTCTTGATTACCTTCTTTTTGACTTGCAGTTAAATGAGGGTCCGCCACTTCTTTTGTTGAGGCCATGTCTTTTGAAGGTGAAGGCATAGGAACTAACAACATATCATCTGAATTAATTAATGTTTTTCTTTTATTGACACTCATAGTCCCTATTAAAATTATAATCATTTAGTTAATTAATCAGCAAAATAACTATTATGACTGAAAAAATAACGGCTAAAAAAAAAATTTACCAAAATTCAAATTATTCTTTTTGCTATTGCTCAACTTAAAGGCCATCAACTCAGAGTTCAACCAATATTTTTAACTCAAATAGTTGCAGGCTGTTCAGGAATAGGAGAAAAAATTAGAGAAATAAAAAAACAGAACATATAAACTAAATCAGTCCAATGAAATCACATTCAAGTCATAAAAAACATACTTATATTGTCCTAAGCTTAAGAGAAATTACAGTGATTTGTACATTGAAATAAAAGTGATTCAATAATAATTCCTACACCCACGATACTGCACATTTATTAGTACATTGAAATTACAATGAGTATATATATATATATATAAATGATAAAAACAAAATGTTAAGAAGTGTCAAGAGTAAACCATAAATTAGCTTTCAAAATCAAGACATGCATAATTACTAATTGATTAATCAAATTCCAATGGCCTACTTCATTATTAGGCTACAAGATAAGGGTGCCCTATTCTATTGTTTATGCAGTAATCTTGTTACTCCACCTTCATTGATATCACAGTCAAACAACATTGTTACCTAGGAAAAGCAAGATCGTTCAAATTATTCTTTATGCAGTCTCCAAAAGGTTTTTTAAAATATAAATACAGATACAAAGATAAAAATAAATAAATTAACCGTGTGCTTGCTGGAAATACGAAAGCCACCAAAGAGATTCATTCATTAATTCAATCATGAAAAACCCAAAAAAAAGAAGAAAAAAAAAATACAAACATTCTCAAAACCACATCATTATCAACAAAAAATGTTTAAAAAAATTAGAACACAAATATACCCAATAATCTTTGATCTATTATGAATCAAAGGTCATAAACTCAAGCTAAAGTAATCAAGAAATTAAGCTAAAAAGAATTAAAAAAACAAATTACCTTGTTTATGAAGAGACGAGAGTTGTGATTAGAAAAGTAGAGGTCTTGATGTAGATTGGAGTAAGCGGTTGTTGTAGAAGATGATAAACGGTGAGGGGTGACTGTAGTCAGTTGGTGAATTGTGTTGAGGTTGCTCTAAGAGCTGTCAAATCTTACTAATTCTCTAATCAGTGGGACAGTATCAAATCTTGCAAATATGTGAGGGTGAGGGAAACAAAAATAAAGAAGAAGATGATGAAAAGTGAGGGTGAGGGTGATAGAAGTAGAAGAAGAAGATAATGAATAGTGAGGATTATGGTGGTAGTGATGAGTGAGAAGATGGAGACAGAGGAGTAGGCGGTTGTTAAGGTATTGAATAAGTGATTTGAAAAGTGAATGAGGGTTTTCGACTGTCCATAAGAAAAGAGAATTAGGGAGTTGTTAGAGTTTCCAAAACTACATAATTTTGATAAAAACTACTTAGTTTTGTAATTAGAGATAAATTGTTTAATTGTAGCATTAATAATTTGTTAAAATACAAATTACTTAGTAATCTTAATGTAATATCCCGAGTTTTTAAATAATTTTAAACTGTATCGGAATATATAGTGTTAATAATTTTTATATATATTTATGATTATTTAATTACTTTATTATTTATTAAAGTCATTTTTAATTATTTTAATTATTTTAAGTCCTTTACGTAAAATTTTTTCAAAAATTCTATTTTTGGAGAAATTAAGATGTAAATAAATAAATATTAATTATTTTAAGCGGATTTATGAATTTGCATGAGTCCATATATGATTTTTTTCAGTGTTGAATAAAATATATACGTAGACATGTGTTTAAATTAAATTAGGGTTTATTTTAATTAAATTAAATTATATTATATAGTTTTAATATTAAATAAGTGTGTATATATGTATATATGTGTATATATATTATTAAAATAAGTGTGTGGTGTATATTTATTGTGTGTATTATATTATATATTAAAATAATAATGGAGATAGATATATATACACATATAATATACATAACTAAAATAAAATTTGAAATAATTACAAGTTTGCCATCAACTTCCTCTTCTTCCTCCTGATCGTTTCTCCTCCACGTTCGGCCACTGCAAGTCCGTTCCTTCATCGTCACTGTGCCCTCCGGTGTGCCACCTTCACTTCCAGCCATTCCCGACGTCCGAAGCTTCCTTCTTCGGCATGGTTTGACCGGATTTCCTTCAAGTTGCTGAAAGTTGCTCTCAACTCCGATCAACGACTTTTCGGCCACCGCTCTCTATCTCTTCCTTGAGCTCCGGTGAGTGCATTTCCAAGATTTTTTTCACTTGAAATAGTCTAGATTTCCCTAGGTTTCGAATTTTCAATTTCGGCCTACTAGGATTTTTGAATTTTTTGAGCTTTGATTTGGTTGATTCATGCAAACTTCCTTCACAAACATTGATCCTTGTAGCTTAATCTACCTCTGTGAATTTTTGTAGAATTTTTGGGAATTATTTTGATTTTTGTGAATTTTTGATTATTTTATTAATATTTTTTAATTTTCGAAAATTAATTAATTAAATTATGAAATTGTGATTTATGGTGTTTATAGGTGTTAAAATGAATTTTGGAAATTTATTTGTAATTTTTTTGATTTTTATATGATTATTATGAATTTATTTAGTTTATGTAATTTTTAGAAAATTAGATTAATTATGTGTTTTATTGAAATTAATTGGTTAATTGAGTATATTTGTTGATATTATTGAATTATATGTTGAGAAATTAATTTTTGAGTAATTATATTATTTTTGGTGAATTTTTTAATAATTATAGTGAATTTATATATATTAGGGGTATTTTGGTAATTTGGCACTAAATTGGCTAAAAATATAATTAAATTGGTTTTAATAGTTATTTGAGGTATAAAAATGATTTCTACAAATTATTTAGTATTTTTAACTAATTAAAACTATTTTTTCGTAAATTATTTTCAAATTATATATAATATACTATTTTTCTAATAAATGGGTTTTTATTGATTTTTAATACGTTTTAGGGTTAATTATGTAATTTGGATTTATAAAATGTATTTTGGTCAATATTTATGAATTTTTTGAGAATTACCGATTTTTAATAATATTTTATTAAAATTAGGGTTTTTATGTATTTATCGGTAAAATAATTATTTTCAGTGTTTTGAATACCTAATTTGTTATATTTTGAGTATTGAAGGGAATTTTTGGTATTTTTCATGTGTTCTGTAATTATTTCGTGAATTGTGAACCTCGGTCGATATAATTGTAGTTTGGGAGTCCGACCGAGGGGTTGTGAGCCTATTTCTATTCGAAGTGTGTTTCTTTGCAGGACCGGCTCTATTCTTTGAGCAGAGAGATATCCATTTTACAGGGGAGGTTCTGCTGAATTTTTGGTAGAATTCTCGTAAAACATGATGTCCGATCGAATTCTTATTCTGATTTTGTGTCCACTATTCTTAGACTGAGTCTCTAAAATGTCGATAGACTTATTCTGATTCATGTTGTCATTTGTTTGTTTAGTTGCGCCGAGACCGAGACCTAGTGGACCAAGCCCGTCAGACTCGTCTCGAGAAGCGCAATAACAGTGAGTTGTTATTCTATATATAATGGTATTAGGATTGCATGTTTTAGAAATGTATGATTTATTTTGTAAATTATACATAAATGGTTTAATTATTGCCTAGATTTATTTTTGGTATATTATTAGTACATTATTGGTGTATTTTAAATTATATGCATGTTTTATTAATGAATTATACCTAAAATGTTTTTAAGTATATTTCCGATTTATTTCCAGTTTATTTTATAATTAAATTGAATTTGTTCGACATGTATATACTCGAAATATACCTGATTTATTTTTGATATATTTCTAGTATATATATGGTTTATGTTGCTATTTATTTAATATCATGCATCATTTATTTTATGAATGTATGTTTTATATATAAATGAAGGATATCAATAGAACGTGCTACCTAGTGGGCAGCACTAGGACCGAGTACGTATCGGTATAACGATAGCATTTAGGCTATATTACTAACCTATTGTGAATTATGATCGAATTGATTTATTTGATGTGTGATGTGATTTGAGAGTGTGATTACTGGAGCTCGGTTTACCAAGTGTCTCGGGGCCAATCACACTGACAGTCAGACTGCTGAAGCTCGGTTTACTTAATATCTCGGGGCCAGTCTACTGTTTAAATGGAACAAGTGAATTTATTTGGAATAAGTGAGCTTGTATGGCTAGAGTGTTGTCTAACACTGTTTTGAGATTGCAATTTTCTAGGGTTCTATTTGATCCTTCATAAACGGATGTTATTTTCAGTAAATATATAAAATGATTTTTGTTGCATGTGTGTGTATTTGCTTGTATATATATTTATTATATATACTATTGAATGTGTGCATTGTCATTTAGCTATGCATGTATATATATTATAATAATTCACTCAGTGAGGTCTGACTCCCCTCCGTTGACTATTTTTCAGGAGAGTCTTCGTCTTCAAACCTCAGTAGTAGACCCATACGCTAGATTTCTTCTGCCCCGACTTTACTATGTAATATGCTTACTTGATTTTATTTTATAATCTAGACACTACAGTAGTTGTAGTCAGATGTGAGATATGTATTTTAAAGATTTGAACTGAAATTTATATTAAAAGATTATTTATATATGAGATAAATTTGTTTATTTAAATCTATTGACGGATTGTTATTTTATTTTATTTATGAGATTTATTTCCACTATGAGATATTTTATTTATGTTATTATTATTGCATGTTTTATTTTATTTTAAGGCTTACTACAGGTTTCAGATTCGAAAGAATTCATGTTCCCTAGCATTGGTCATGACCCCTGTTTTGGGTCGTGACACTTAAATACCTCATTCATAATGTTAAACTACGTAGTTTTAGTTTTACACTAATTGATATATTTTTCTATTATTATCATTTTTATTTTTATTTATCTTATGAAATTGTATGGTTTATTGTTAATTTATATATTCAGAAATTAAAAGCAAGAAAGTATAAATTTTTTACTTTATTTATACTAATAATATTAAATTTTTTAATTAAATTGCACTTTTAAGTTTTATTTTAATATTTATATTAAAATAATTTGAACATAACTGTCAATTTTACTATAAAAAGTTTTAATATTATTTATAATATTAAAATTTTATCATATTATCACACACACATATATATATAACACATATATGATATATAAATATATATAATTAATAAATTAGTACTTATAACATATAAATATACATTAAGTAATCAATTAGTAATTGTTCAGTTGCCTATATATATATATATATATATATATATATATGTATATGTATGTATGTATATATGTATGTGTGTATGTATGTATACTAATAAATAACCACATGTTTCACATGTGAACAAAAATTTTATTTGACATAGTAAATAAATAATTAAACATATTATTAAATAAAAGTTTTGAAAAATAATAACAATGTTATCTATTTATATAACAATTTGATATTGACTTAATAAGTTATAATTCATTACAATTTTTATAAATCATTTATTTAAATAATTATATGATATTTTAATTAAATTAATTTTATTAGAGATAAAATAGAAGTTAATCTAATTAGAATTTTTGTTAGGAATAAAATAGAAGTTAACCTAATTAAAATATGAAACATACTTTCAATTAAATTGAAATTATATTTTAGTTAATTCAATTTTTCTTAGAGATAAAATACAAGTTAATCTAATTAAAGTAGTAAATAGACTTTCAATTAAATTAAAATTATATTTTAACTTATTTTATTTTGTTTTTATTAATAAATGACTAAATTATCTAATTTTTATATAATAATGAATGAAAACTTGTTCATAATTTTGTCTATCTCCCTTCGTACATTTATATATACTAGTTTTCACCACATGCTTCGCATGTGATTTTAATTTGTTTGACTTGTTATTATGGCATAAATTTTCTTATATTTATTAATTTTTTTGAAGAAATTATATTTATTACTTTTTAATACGTATAATTTTAACATGTATCTATAATATTTGTATTTGCAAAATTCAAAATAAAGAAATTTATTAGTAATTAATAAAAAAATTATAGACAATACCAATAAAAAATAATTTTAAATATAACAATCATAATAATACCTCTCAATAAATTTGACATGTTTGTTATGACATTTAGAGCAAGTGAATTTGTTGTCCTCACTATTTGAATAGACTTCAGTAATGCATTTCAAGCAAGAGTCATACCAACCGCAAAGGATCTTTGATATTTTTGCTTTGAAACAACATTGAAGTCTCTAGAAAAAAAACATACATATATTTATATCATATATTGCCAAAAATCATTCAAAATTGTTAAAACATAGTTAAAAATATCACTTACATTGAATAAGATTTCTATTGCTTGTTTTAAACTAACTTGGGGTGCTTCTTTCATCTTTTTTTATATTTGATAGAAAAATGAATCACTTTTCTCAATTATGGCTATTAAAAAGAATAACTAAAATAAGTAATACAATTAAAAAAAAATAAAACACATTAAATATATAAGAAAATACCAATTAAATAATATAAAATATTTACTTATGAATCTCATAGCTCATCCACTTGTAATATATTTGGATTAATTTAAAGTACAGTTATATGATTTGTAGAAAATTGAAAATCACCTAAATAAAAATGAAAAAGGAATCATATACCTTGAATTAAAATTTAAAAGTAATTATTGTAAATTTCAAATAAAAAAATAAAATTACCTTTGTAATTAGAACAATGAACATTTGATAATGCAAGAATTAGCTTCTCCTCACTATTTCTAATCAATTCTTCAATAATTTCTCCTTCATTTCGAGTTATATCATCCCATAAAACTAATTCCAATTTTTGTAAACTATATATATAGGCGTGCACACACACACATATATATATAGCTAAAAAATATAGGACAATATAATTAAAAAAAATAAAAAGTAATCACTTATCATTAATGATTGTAGCATTTCTCCTCCAACTATCATTTTTTGTTCTAAAAATTGGGTTAATATGAACCACAATACCTAAAAAATCTATAAAAGAATATGAAAAATATAAATAAAATAATTCCTTACATGTATATTATAATATAAAATATTACAATTACAATATTAAAAACTATGACCATGTAATTTTTTTTTTCTTTGCTTTCTCTTATTGCACTTTTTTCAATATCACTAAAGGAGCTAAAATTATAAGATAAAATATGTGAAAATATCTTTATTTTATGCTTTGTGACTATTGTTTTTAAATTAAAATTTAGTTCAAATATATCATGGATATTAAGAAAAGAGGGATTAATTTTTTTAACTAAACCATTAAGTTTTTCCTATTTGAAAACAATCTTCAAATTTTTCAAATGCATTGCTCCATATTAAAGCATTAATTTTGATACCCAGAAAAAAAATAAGTAATTATATTAGTTATATTCTCAAATTTCAAAAAAATAAAATAACATATTTTGAAAAATATTACTTTAGCATCAACTAAAATTAATTTTTTTAATTGGTGATTTAGAGAGACATTAACAAAAAACATACGAATGAGCATGACTTTGATGGTAAATTGTTTCATTCCATCTTCAAGAGAATCAATTGTAAAGATTTTACTATTGCTATTGATAGACATATTGATCAAATTCTTGATGTAGTAAAAAACGAAAAAACAAAAACTACAAATTCAAAATCACATTGAAACAAAGCCTTTATATAGAGAATTTTTTTCCATATGATAATTACAATTAGAATTATAATTTTTTTTAATTCCAATTGTATTAATTTAAATTCTAATTAAATTATAATTAGAGATCACAAATCCTTGATACAGTTGGTTAATACAAGGAAGTTAATTTTTTGGAACATAATAGTCACGTTGGCCACAAAGCAAATATTTTAATAAATTAATGCCAAAATTTTAATAATTTAATTTTCTAATATAATAGTCATGTTGGCCACAAAGCAAATATTTTTAATAAATTAATGCTAAAATTTTGATAATTTAATTTTGTTAAAGATAAAATTGAAGTTAACATAATTAAAATACGAAGCATACTTTCAATTAAATTAGAATTATATGTTAATTAATTTCATTTTTATTAACCTAATTAAAATAGGAAATAGACTTTCTATTAAATTAAAATTATATTTTAATTAATTTGATTTTATTATATTTTAATTAATTTAATTTTACTTTTATTAGTAAATGAATAAATTATCTAATTTTTATATAATAATGAGTGAAGACTTCTTTATAATTTTATCTGTTCTCCACCCATTCATACATACATACACACACACACACACACACACACACACACACACACACATATATATATATATATTAAATTTCATTTATATAACACATAATTTTAAACTTGATTACTAATTGCTCATTTAAAAAATTATAGATTCAAATAAATTTATATATATACGAAATTTATATAACACAATTTAAATTTATATATAACACATAAATTTTTATATATACAAAATTTAAGGGATAATTGCTATTTTCACTTCTGTTTTGACCTATTACATTACTTCATCCTTGATATTTGAAAAAATATTTATTTATCCTTAATATTTACAAATTCGTGTACTATTTTTTTCTTATAGAAGGACTAATGAGTGTTAATTGCTACAAATGTCAAGGTTGAATAAATATTTTTTTAAATATTAAGGATGGAGTAATGTAATATGTCAAAACACATGGGAGAAATAATAGTTATCTCAAAATTATATATATATATATTATAGGTTTTAGGTTTTTTTTTTTTTGGGGGGTTTGTGGAGAGACATAAAAATCAAGAAGAAGAAGAAAGAGAAGAATAAGAGGAGGGAGGTGGTAATAGGTGATGTGGCATCTATATGGGGCTAACTAACAATTTATTTAACAGCTCTGTAAATAGAGAAGTATAAAGTTCAAAAAAATTTGATTTTTCAGTTTAAGTGAGTTAAAAATTATTTAAGGTGTTTAAGTGTGTCTCGGAGTATAACTTATCACCAAATGAAAACAACTAGTTAAAGAAAAAGTTACACACCCAAAAAAAGAAAGAAAAATTAAACATAATAAAATTAATGAAGTATTTAAACATAACCCTGAAGTGAAAACAATGATGAATGCACATTAAGTTAAGTGAGGGTCATTTTTATTTAAAAAAAAAAATCAGATTTAAATTATTAAAAATAATTACTTATGTTGCGATTGCATATTATATACTATTTTATTTTTTTAAAGAAGCTTTTATATAAAAAAAATAAATAAAGTATTTCCAGCACAAATAAAAATCAGGGTGAGATGACAAAACAAAAATCCAAAACAAGTTTCAAGGTTGCTTCCTCCTTTTTCTTTTTCTTTTAATTTCATACTAAATATAATTAAAGAAGTTTTGCTAAAAAATTACATATAATAATTTACATTCGTGGTCTCTAATATTTTACCACAGTTCACTGTCGTTGTAAATATTCAATTTATCATATAATTTTTAAAATTTTAATTTTAGTCACACTAAAATTCTTTTTATTTTTTTTAATATAAAAAATCACCGACATAATAATCTATACTTACATATGTTAGTTTTATTATGTTAATATTCCATGTTATAGCGCTATAAACAATTTCTAAAGTGAAAAAAAAAAGATTAAATGAACTTAACTCATATCAAAATTAAAAATTTAAAAGTTTTAGTGGCAAATTGAATATTTAGAATGTTGATAAAACTCAGTAAAAATATTTTAAGGCGTAATATATGTATGACCCCTTGTATTTATTATTATTTTTATCAGTTTGACATTTTAATTTATAATTTTATCATTTTGACATCTGAACTTGATTAAAATGTAATTTTAAAATTCTTATCAGCACACGTGGCATGAAATAGCGAATCAGTATGTGTTACATTATAAGGGTTTAGTTGACCAAAAACTACAAATATAGGTGTCAAACTGATAAAAAGTGACAAGTACATGGGTGGTAAATGCATTGTGTTATCATATTAGTATAAACTAATGCATTTTAGCTAAGTTCATATGTTAAAATGACAAAACTACAAGTTAAAGTGTCAAAGTAACAAAAAGTGACAAATGTAGGAGCTATGTATGTATTATGCCATATTTTAAACAATGAATCAAGTGTTGTAAAATGGATTGGTGGGTCATGTTCATGTTAAGTCGATCCACCTTGGTGCATGATTAGAGTCAAAACGAATACAACCCATTTATTAATCATATCAAATATTTCAACCCTAACATGATATGAGAATTAAACAAGTTACACACCCATTTATTTAAATGAGTTGTACAGATTACAAAATTCAATACCACCCATTTAACCTATATAACATTTATAATATATAAAAATACTATTTTTTTTATAAAAATTAAAAAATAATGTTTATAATTTAGTAATTTTCATAATATAATTATAAAAATATTATTTTTATAAAAATTTACAATAAATGACTAATTAATTATTTAAAATTATAATAAATTATATGAGTTTTTAATGAGTTGTGTTGGGTTGACATGATTCAATACGACACGTATAATTAAATGGATTGTAAATGGGTTCACGTGTCAACCCATGACACAATCTAGTTAAATTGTATTATAAACGGCTTGACCGTTTCTAATACTACCTTATTTAACCTCAATCCTAATTTGTTAATTTTATGTGTTAGATGACTCATATTGGCGTGTCATTAGCCATTTTTAACACCCCTAAATGTGAAGAGAATAATGCTTTGTAATGTGTTTATGTATTAACAATGGTGTACATGATACAATATATAGTAAATTTTTACACCAAAAGATAACTAAAGAAGGGCTGGTTGTTACAACCATATATGTGATAGGTTTATAACAAGAATAATAACAAACTGATATTACATCCTTAACAGCCCCCCTCAAGCCATTGGAGTAGAGGATAGGAGTCAAAGAAAATCTCGATGGTGAAGGAACTGATGAGTACCTAATGGCTTGGTGAAGATGTCACCAATTTTATCAGCACTAGATATGAATTGCAATTGAATATTGCCATTAACTACTTGTTCCCTGACAAAATAATAGTCTAATTTGATATGCTTTGTCCGAGCATGGAATAATGGATTTGAAGTGAGGTAGATGACACCAACGTTATCATACCATAAGATAGGCTTATGGGTAGATCGAATACTAAGTTCCAAAAACAGTGATTGTAACCATAAAATTTCAGAGGTAGAGTTGGTAATTGCTTTATATTCACTCTCTGTAGAAGACCTTGCTATTGTGAGCTGCTTCTTAGCCATCCATGAAATCTAAGAGGCACCTAGGTAGATAGCATAACCATTTGTAGAATGAAAATCATTCAAGCAACCTCCCTAATCACTATCTGTAAATCATTATAAATAGGGCGTGGAGGCAACAGAGAAAAAGAGTGAGTAGTGAAGTGTATGCTTTAAGTACTAAAGCAATCGTTTAAGGGCCTGCCAATGAACAATTGTGGGATGGTGCATGAATTGACATAGCTTGTTTACAACAAATGCTATGTCTGGACTTGTAAATGTAGCATACTGAAGGGCTTCAACTACTTGTCGATATTTGACTATGTCATTATCACTTAAGGAAGTGTCCATATCTTTAGAAATAGGTGGTCTATAGACCATAGGTGTAGTACAACCATTAACATTGAGCATATAGTATCGATCAAGTAAATCATGAATATATTTTATTTGGCATAGAGTGGTACCTTTTGAAGAGTTGGTGACTTCAATACCCAGAAAATATGAGAGAGGACTAATGTCTCGAACTGAAAACTCACATTTGAGGCGTTGAAGAAAAACTTGAAGCAAGGATTTGGAGTTACCAGTGATAATAATGCCATATACGTAAATGAGCATAAAGAGAGAGGAAGCACCATGATGCAATATAAATAAAGAGGTATATGCCTTGGATAATTGAAAGCCAAAATGATGTAAGAAGGTGCTCAGCCTATGAAACCATTGGCGAGGTGCCTATTTAAGGCCGTAGAGAGAGCAGTAAAGAAGGCACACATGATCAGGCCAATTTTTATCAATGAACCCCTTTGGTTGATCCATATAAACTTGCTTTTGAAGAAGTGCATTAAAGATGTCAAGTTGAAGCATTTGCCAATTGAACATAGTTGCAAAGGCAATGATAGTATGGATGGTGGTAGCTTTAACCATAGGACTAAGAGTATCAGCATAGTCAACACTTGATTGTTAATTATAGCCCTTAGCAATAAGGTGGGCTTTGTATCAAGATATTGAACCATCTGAATTACTTAAAAAACCCATTTATTCCCAACAATATTGGCATGTGGAGGTCGGGGTATAAGACTCCAAGTGTTATTGTGCATGAGAGCTTGGTATTCATTAGTCATTACGATTTGCCATTCTGTATGCTTCATTGGTTGTGCAATTGTATGAGGTGCAGGTGGAGGAAGAGTATATGAAGAAAAGGTAAAAAGGTATAGGATGGATGTGTAATGGAGTGATGGTAAAAGAAGGCACGGTACAGGGTTATTGGATTTTATGGGGATTGGAAGAAGGATAAGAGGTGAGGTCTACAATGAGATTAAGACCTGGTGATGATGAGGAATGGTTTTTAGGAGAAGGCGGGTTGAAAGGTTGCAAGGCAGTGAGGTTATGTGGTGAGGAGAGTTCAAGTTCTGATGGGTTACGAGATAGAGTTGATAATGATGGGGGTGTACTGTGGTAGCAAGGTGAAGATGAGGTGGTTTCATGATCAGATATGGATCAGGAAGGGAGTAGGTGAGGTGAGGTGGGACTGTCGGGTTTGGATGATAATTGGAGAGGTGAGGATGTTGTATGGATAGCATGGGATAAGGGAGAGGGATCAAAATGATGTGATGGTATGGATTAGGAAGAAAGAGTGTGAGTGGGATTGGAATTGATGTGTTTGGGTAAGGAATGATGACGTGATAACGTGGTGGGGGTAGCATTATTTAAAGAAGGTGACAAGGGTTGTGTACCTGAAATAGGATTAGGATAAGAATAATTTAAAGGAAAAGAAGGTGGACTCGTACCTGAGTGACGTGAAGCAGAATGGTCCATGACATGCAATTCCAACCATGGCACAGAGTCTCTAGGAAATGATAGTGTCGGGATGGTGGAAACATGTTGAAAAGGAAAATGAGATTCATGGAATTGCACATATCATGCAATATAAATTTTAGTGGTAGATGGGTCAAGACACTAATGGCCAAAGTGTGAGTTGGCGGGCCCTAAGTAGACACATGGTGTAGTTTGAAAGTGAAACTTATGTTTATTATAGGGCCTTAGGAGGGAAAAAATGCTACAGCCAAAAGTCCTTAAAGAATTAAAATTAAAATGCTTACCATATAAAGAAAAATAAGGGGAATGACCATTGAGAACATCGGTAGGCATATTATTTATTATGGAAATGACAGTGTCAAAAGAATATGGCTAGTACTGAAAGGGAACAAGACTATGAGCAAGTAAGGTTAAGCCTGTGTTGACTAAATATCAAATTTTTCTTTCAGATGTTCCATTTTGCTCATGAGTGTAAGGACAAGCAATTTTATGAACAATTCTATGAATAATCCCTTCGGTTTGAAAATATTTATTTAATTTTTGATACTCACCCCCCTAATTTAAGTGAAAAGCTTTTTATTTTGGAATTGAATTGAGTATGAAAAAGAGCCTAAAAATTAAAAAAAATTTGATAGACATCACTTTTATTACATAAAAAATACACCCAAGTGTAACAAGTGTAATAATCAATAAATAAAACAAAATAATAAAAACCTAAATTAGACAAAATGAGGAAAGGTCCCTAAACATCAGAGTGGACAATATCAAAGGGCTTTAAGCTTTTATGTTCAATAGGAGCTAGAGGAATTCTTGCTAATTTCCTAACATGCATGAAGAACATTTGCCAAAATTATTCTTGGAAGAGGACAAAAGAGCATTTTCTGTAAGAATTTTAGAGAGAGTTCGTGTGTGTAATATCCCGAGGTTTTAAATATTTTAATATTGCATCGGGATATGCAGTGTTAATAATTTTCATATGTAATATTAATATTTTATGAGTTTGTTATTTAATTAAAGCTATTTTTAATTGTTTTATATTATTTTAAATATTTACGTAAAATTTTCCCAGGACTTGCATTTCCGGGGAAATTGATACGTAAATTGTTTATTATTAATTATTTTAAATAGATTTCCGCATTTGCATGAACTCATATATATTTTAAAAGTACTAGATAGAGTGTATATGTGTGTATATTTAAATTAAACTAGGGTTTAATTAATTACCCTAATTATTTATTATTAGTTTAATATTATTTAATTATTTTTAGTGTATAAATTATTAAAATATTAAATTATGTGTGTGGTGTATATTTAATATGTGTAGAATTTATATTATTATAATATATAGTGTAATAATACATATACATATATATATATATATATACATAATATAGTGTTAGAATAAAATTTTTTTGGCAAATTACAATTCTGCCCTCGACTACTCCTCCTTCTTCCCCGATCACCTCTCATCGCCAACCATCGTCTGTCACGCCATTCCCTTGCCGTTGGTGTGCCTCCCGGCGTGCCACCTCCTTCCTTAGCCTTCCCCGCCACCAGCAGAGCCCGTTTCCGGCGTCGGAGGAGCTCAAAATCGTTGAAAAATCGAAATTCATTTTCATCATTGATCGATGCGATTCCGACCACCATTTTTGACACTGCCAGTCTCTTTCTTCTCCTTGAGCTCCGGTGAGTGTGATTCCAAGCTTTGTTTCACTTAAAATGGTCTAGAATTGCCTAGGTTTCGATTTTGCAATTTTGGCCTATTAGGGTTTTCAATTTTTTTTGAGCTTCAATTGATTTATTCATGATAAATTCCTTCACAAAAGTTGTTCCCCTTAGCTTAATCTTCATGCGTGAATTTTGTAGAATTTTTAGAATTTATTTTGATTTTTGGGTATTTTTGAATATTTTATTATTATTTTCTAATTTTTGAAAATTAATTAATTAAATTATGAAATTGTGTTTTATGGTAATTATAGGTGTTGAAATGAATTATAGAAATTTATTTGGATTTTTTGTGTATTTTTATGTATTTATTTTGAATTTAATTAGTTTATGTAATTTTGAGAAAATAGGGTTAATTGTGTTTTTAATTTAAATTAATTAGTTAATTGAGTTTATTTATTGATATATATATTGAGAAAATTAATTTTTATCAATTATATTATTTTTGGTGAATTTTTGGAGTAATTTTAGTATATTTATATATATAGGGGTATTTTGGTAATTTTACCCTAAATTGGCTAAAAATGTAATTAAATTGGTTTTAATAGTTATTTAAGGTATAAAAATGATTTCTATAAATTATTTAGTATTTTTAACTAATTAAAACTATTTTTCGTGAATTATTTTTAAATTATATATATAATATACGTTTTTTCTAAATAAATGAGTTTTATCGGTTTTTAATGTGTTTTAGGGTTAATTATGTAATTTCTACTTATAAAATGTATTTTTAGTATACAAGGGTATTTTCGGTATTTTATAAATATTCAGTGAATTGTGGACCTCGGTCGGTGATTTGTAGTTTGGAGTCCGATCGAGGGATTGTGGTTGTGTTCTGTCACGACCCAAAACAGGGGCCATGACCGGCGCTAGGGAACGGGAATTCTTTCGAATCCGGAACCCGTAGCAAGCCTAAAAATAAAATAAATCATGCAGTAATAACAATAACAATATAATATGCAGCGGAAATAAAAATCATAATATCATAATATTATTCACATCAACTGGATTTAAATCAAATCTCATCCCATGGATATATAATCTTTTTAATAAAAATCCAGTTTCAATATAATACATCTCTTTAAAATAAAATACATGAAATCCAATACTTTAATTCACAACTACTGCAGTGTCTAGATAAAATAAATAAGACTCAAGTAAATAATTTACACAAAGAAGCCGGGACGGAAGAAATCCGGCGTATCGACCTGCTACTGAGGTCTGAAGAAGTTGACTCTCCTGAAAAATAGTCAACGGAGGGGAGTCAGACCTCACTGAGTGAATTACTATAATATATATACATACACACTAAGTGATAATGCATACAATCAACAGTGTATATGTAATATGTAAATATATACATGCAAATTCACACAGATGCAAAAAAAAATCATTTTTATATATTTTATTGAAAATCATCTTTTATGAAGGATCACATAGAACCCTAGAATAACGCAACCTCAGAAAATAGTATTAAATAACACTCTAGCCATACAGGTTCACTTATTCCAAATATAACCACTTAATCCATTTAGACAGTAGACTGGCCCCGAGACACTAAGTCAACCGAGCTCCAGCAGTCTAACTGCCAGTGTGATTGGCCCCGAGACACTTGGTCAACCGAGCTCCAGCAATCACACCCAAACCACATCTCACACATATCAATAATCATATCAAATCAATATCCACAAATAGTTAGTAACATAGCCTAAAGCTATAGGCGTACCGGTACGTACTCGGTCCTAGTGCTGCCCACTAGGTAGCACGTTCTATCGATATTCTTCATCATTAAATATAAAACATTCATTCACAAAAGTAAATGATGCATGAATGTAAATGGAATAACAATATAACCCACATATATAGCAGAAATATACCAAAACTAAACCAGGTATATTTCGAGTATATATACGTTAAATAAATCCAGTCAAATTATAACTTAAGCTCGAATATATTTAAAAACATTTTAAATATATTTTATTTACAAAACATGCATATAATTTAATATATACCAAAAATATACTTAATGTAAACTTAAGAAATAATCAAATTATTTATGCATATTTAATCAACATAAAACATGCATTTCTAAATCATGCATCCTAAGCATATATATATAGTATAGTAACTCACCTAATGCGCTCCACGAGACAGGTCCGACGGGCCTGGTCCACTAGCTCTCGGTCTCGGCGCAACTAAACAAGCAATAAATAATCGACATCAGAATAAACCTAACAGAAATCCTAGAATTCAATCTAGAGTATTAAAATACGGAAATAGAATTAGGGTTCGACCGAATATCACGTTTTACGAGAATTCTATCAAAAATTCGGCAGAACCTCCCCTGTAAAACGGACATCTCTCTACTCAAAAGAGTAGAGCCGACCCTGCAAAGAAATACACTTCGAAAAACTACATAAGGCACAACCAAAATCCCACGGTCGGACTCCAAACTACAGTCCACCGACCAGGATCCACAAACACAGAATAATTCCGAAAATACCAAAAATATCCTTAAAACCTAGAAATACATCTCATAGGTAGAAATTACATAATTAACCTCTAAACATTGTAAAAACCGATAAAAACTCATTTTATTAGTAAAACCGTATATTATATATATAATTGAAAATAATTCACGAAAAATAGTTTTAATTTGTTAAAAATACCAAATATTTTATAGAAATCATTTTTATACCTTAAATAATTATTAAAACCAATTAAATTACATTTTTAGACAATTTAGGGTAAAATTATCAAAATACCCCTATATATATAAATATACTTAAATTACTTCAAAAATTCACCAAAAATTATACAATTATCCAAAATTAATTTTCTCAACATATTTATCAATAATATCAATAATTAAACTCATTTAACTAATTAAATTCAATTTAAAACACAATTAACCTAATTTCTCAAAATCACATAAACTTCAATAATTCAAAATAAATACTTAGAAATTCATAAAAATTCCAAATAAATTCCTATAATCCATTTCAACACCTAATTCAACCATAAACTCCAATTTCATAATTTAAATAATTAATTTCCGAAAATTAGAAAATAATATTAAAATATTCAAAAATACCCAAAAATCCAAAAAATCTCCAAAAATTCTAAAAAAATTCATACATGTATATTTAGCTACTAGGAACAACATTTGTGAAGGTAGTTTTCATGAATCATTCATTTCAAAGCTCAAAAAAATCAAAAACCCTAATGTGACCGAAATTGAAAAATCGAAACCTAAGCAAATCTAAACCATTTTAGCTCAAACCAAAGCTAGAATCACACTCACCAGAGCTCAAGGAGAAGAAAGAGACTGGCGATGTCGAAAACGGTGGCCAGAGGAGGGAGAAACGGCGAAGGGTCGATTTTCGGCCAAAAGAGGAAAACTAGCTCGCCAGCGCCGGGGAAGGGAGCTATTGGCGGTGGGGGATGGATGGGAACGGCGGTGGCAAGCCGAGAGGCACACCGACGGTAGGTGGCCGGAGTTGCAGCGGGAGGGAAGGAAGAATGGTGATGGTCGGGCGCGGGAGAAGGAAGAAGGAGAAGAAGAAAAAGAAAAAGAAAGAAAAGAAAAGAAAGAAAAAGAAAAGAAAGAAAAAGAAAAGAAAAAGAAAAAAAAAAGAAAAAGAAAAAATAAAATAAAATAATAATAATAAATAATAAAAAAATAATTTTAATAATTTAATATTAAATAAAATACTTAAACAACAATAAATGAATAAACAAATAATAAAATATTAGGGTAATATATTAAACCCTAATTAAATAAATATATACACACATAGTCTTTATTTAGTATTTTAAAAATACGTATGAGTTCATGCAAGTCCGAAAATACATTTAAAACAATTAATAATACATTGTTTACGTGAAAATTTCCCCGAAAATGCAAGTCCCCGGGAAAATTTTACGTAAAACACTGAAAATAATACACAGTAATAAAAATAGGTTTTAAATACATATTAACTCGTAAAAATATCATATAATATACAGAAATTATTAACACTGCATATTCCGGTACAGTGTAAAAATATTTTAAAAACACGAGATATTACATGTTCTGTGTCTATTTTTTGAAGTGTGTTTCTTTGCATGACCGGCTCTACTCTTTGAGTAGAGAGATGTCCGTTTTACAGCGGAGGTTCTGTCGAATTTTTGATAAATTCTCGTAAAACGTGATGTCCGGTCGAATTTTGATTTTTAATTCTGTGTCTAATATTCTAGATCGAGTTTTTAGGATTTTCTGTTAGGTTTATTCTGATGTCTGTTATTATTATTTGTTTAGTTACGCCGAGACCGAGGCCTAGTGGACTAGGCCCATCGGATCCATCTCGAGGAGCGCACTAATAGTGAGTTACTATTTTATATATATATGCTTTAGGATGCATGATTTTAGAAATATATGTTTTATTTTGATTAAATATGCATAATGATTTAATTAGTACTTAAGTTTACTTTTAGGGTATTTTTGGTTTATTACTGGTATATTTTAAACTATATGCATGTTTTATTAATGAATTATGTTTAAAATATTTTTAAGTATATTTCTAGTTTATTTTGTAATTTAATTGGATTTATTTGACGTATATATACTCGAAATATACCTGATTTACTTTTAGTATATTTTTAGTATATATATGGGTTATGTTGCTATTTTATTCAATTCATGCATCATTTACTGTTATGAATGTATGCTTTATATTTTAATGAAGGATATCAATAGAACGTGCTACCTAGTGGGCAGTACTAGGACCGAGTACGTACCGGTACGCTTATAACATTGAGGCTATATTACTAACCATTTGTGGATATTGATTGGATATGATTATTTGATGTGTGAGATATGATTTGGGAGTGTGATTGCTGGAGCTCGGTTGACCAAGTGTCTCGGGGCCAATCACATTGACAGTCAGACTGCTGGAGCTCGGTTGACTTAGTGTCTCGGGGCTAGTCTACTGTCTAAATGGAATAAGAGAATATTTTGGAATAAGTGAGCATGTATGGCTAGAGTGTTGTCTAACACTGTTTGAGATTACGATATTCTAGGGTTCTATTTGATCCTTCATAAACTGTGATTTTCAATAAAAATATATAAAATGATTTTTATTGCATTTATGTGTATTTGCTTGTATACATACATATTATATATAATTTTGACTGTGTGCATTGGCATTTAGTATGCATGTATATATATTATAGTAATTCACTCAGTGAGGTCTGACTCCCCTCCGTTGACTATTTTTCAGGAGAGTCATCTTCCTCAGACCTCAGTAGCAAGCCTGTATACCAGATTTCTTTCGCTCCGGCTTCTCTATGTAAACTGCTCACTTGAGTTTTATTTTATATTCTAGACACTGCAGTAGTCGTAAAATTTTTAAAAGATATTGTATTAGATTTGTATGAGTTATGTATTTTAAGAATTTGAACTGGATTTGTATTAAAAGTTTATTTATATATGAGATGAGGATTTGATTTAATCTCATTTGGTGGAAATATTATTTTGATAATTATGATTTTATTCCGCTGCATAATATTTTACTTAAATGTGTTGTTATTATTTCTATTGCATGTTTTATTTTATTTTAGGCTTGCTACGAGTTCCGGATTCGAAAGAATTCCCGTTCCCTAGCGCCGGTCATGACCCCTGTTTTGGGTCGTGACAGTGTGTGAGGATGATAAAGTTGAGAGTGCCAGACAGCAAAAGGGATTGATTCAAAGAGAAAAGCGTGAGCCTTTAGTATGGAAGGTAGGATGTACAACCCATTCTTATTCACGTCATACAGAAGTGGAGTCCTTGTCTTCTTATCCTTTATAACAAAAAATGTAGGCCAAAATTCAAAATAACAAGAATTATTAATACTAAATTTTGAGACAGAAAATAAGGGTTTAGAAATATGAGGAACATATAAGACATTTTTAAGAGATAAGGTTTGAGGAGTAGAGATAGATGAAGTTCCCATGGCTTTAATAAACAAACCTTGGCCATACAAGAAATTTATCATTACCAGTGTAAGGTTGTGAAACTTGTTGATTTGAGATGTCTGGAGTGATATGTGCATTGGCTCTGGTATTAGCTACCCATGGTGGGTATAGGGTATAACCATGATTGGGCGAACTAGAGTAAGCAAAATTGGCTTGTGGAGAAGAAAGCTGATGCTGCAGTAAAGAAGTATATCTTTGACATCGGTTTGCAGTGTGGTTATGCAAACCACATATTTAACAAGTATGAGAATTATTCCAATGTCGCTTTTTGTTTTGCCTTGGAGGATGGGTTTGTGTAGGATGGGGATTTGGCAATAAAGGTGGTGTAGATTACCGTAAAAAAGTGGTCATTTGAAGACGATAGGAGAGATTGGCAAGGGGAGGTTCATAAATGCTTTTGAGAAGGATCTCATAGGCAAGAAGGTGGCTATGTAGCTCATTAAAAGAAACTAGTTCAGGTCTAAGATTGAGAGCTGTGATAATGCTATGGTATTTAGCTCCAATATTGCGATAAATAATCACATTAAATTCAGCAGAAGTCATGGTACGACCAACAGAAGATAATTCATCTGAGAGAGATTTTGCCCGTTGAAGGTATTGCGAAATAGTCATGTCATTCTTCTTCAATTCTTGCAATTCAATGTTTAACTGAAGTTGCTTGTTTTGACAAATGGAGCCAAAAGAGTTGGCAAGAACTGACCAAACAGCTTGAGAGGATGGAAGGTTAATAACATAAGGGGAGACTTCTTTAGTAAGAGAGGAAAGAATTCAAGTAAGAAGCATTTGATCCTGCTAAAACCAAGAATCATAGGCGGGATTTGGGATTTCAATAGGAGAGGTGTCTGTATTAAGAATAGTTTGTGGAGGAGGATGTTGGGTGCCATCAATAAAACCCATTAATTTTTGATAGTTTAACAAAGGAATGAATTGTGCTTTTCATGCTAATTAATTTATGTTGTTTAATTTAATAGAGAAGGTGTGAGTTGAAGAGGAAGAGGATAGAAAAAAGTTTGAAACAGCAGGAACAAGTTTTGTATTTTAAACCATTAAGTTTTGATACCACGAAGAAAATAATGCTTTGTAATGTATTTTTTCTATGTATTAATAATGGTGTACATGATACAATATATATAGTATGTTATTACACTAAAAGATAACTAAAGATGGACGGGCTGTTACAACCATATATATGATAGATATTAATAACAATAACAAGAATAATAACTAACTGATATTACATTCTTAACAAAATGAATGTAAATCACAAAAAAAAAAAAAAAAACACTATTACTAGCATTGACCTTTATAATTTTTTTTCTGGCCAATATATACACTATAATTTTCAGAATAAAATGTGTAGTCACATCACGCAGAATATAAAATTTAATTCAATAGAAATAGAAAAGCAGCCCCACCACCCACCAGTTGTTGGTCGCTAGTTCCTTTTCTCTGACAAATGATCAGATGTCCTTCAGATCAAATTTTTCTTCAATGTCTTTGATTGCTATTTCTGTAGTTTCTTCCCTATCACTCTTCAATGCAAAGTGATAAATTAGTGAAATGTTCAATGAATATCTTTATAAATCTCCCATATCATCTAAGTATCCTCCCTACCTAATTAAAAATATAAATATGCATGTCTTTCACATTACTTTTATAGCCACTTCGTTTTTAAGTCTTTAGAAATATGTTATTATGTTATATGATTTTTCTAGATTAGTTCAGTTAATTACTTTATTATTAATAGTCAAAGTTTAGTATATATAATGTCAGTGAGGGAGTAGTTAAATGATAATTCAATTTTAATAATATTTTAAAATATTAAATTCAACTTCTACTTTCGTCAATTTAAAAGAAAATAATTTTTATTGTTGTATAATTTGTCGATACTACGGTCATATAATTTCTCAATTTATCATATATGATTCAAATTTTACTATCGTCAATTTATAAATTTTCTATAATTAAAATTAAAGAGATAATCCGAGTATAAATATTATTAAAAAAATTTGTATTAAAATTTTTTATGAGAATAAAATAAAATTTTATAAAAATTAAATAATTTTAAAATTGATAAAACATTTTTTAATTTATCTTTAATTGATAAATGATTATCCAACTTCGGGCTAAATATAATAATTCTCAAAGAGATTGTTATCTTTCCAAATTTTCAAACAATTGTAGTATCAACAAAAGGGTTTTTTGAGATTTTTTTTTTTAAATAAAATGCATGTCCATGCATGTTATTCTAGTTTTGAGTTTTTACAAGTTGACAACCATGCATAATAATCTAACACAAAAGTATTAATTAGTGGAGAATATATCTTTTTCTTGAACGAGAATAGTGGAGAATATATCGGTAAGTATAAACTAAAATTATTTGGATTCAAGGATCAGTTAAAAAAAACAATAACAATACTAAAAAATTAACAAAAAATTAAGAAAATATTTAACAATTAGTTTTTTTAATGTTTTAAAATATAGCATTCAAAATTTCCTACTATTAATTTATAAAAATTATTTTTATTATATAACATATTAATATTTTTATTAGCTATTAATAAAAAAAATTTATCAATTTTACATGCATTACGCTCTATATTTAAAAATGTGTCATCAATCCAATAGTAGAATATTATTAGTCTTCATAAAGAAAAAAAAAAAAAAGGAAGAATATTATTAGTCAAAAATCGTCCTACAAAAAATTAACAACAGCAATAGTAGAAGCATATTCGTATAAATTCATGTATTAGGTAGGGACATATTAGTCCTTCAATATCTTCAATGCTATGGGTCCCACTTCATGTCAGTTTAGTGACTAGGCTCAGCTCGGCTGCAAGCTTGAAGCCAGCGACTGCAGATTGATATGGGCCACGCTGCGTAATAAAATGGTAAAATTACACCATTACGTTTTTTTTTTTCATCTATAAATATGAGGTGTTTTTGGAGGATTTTTACTGTAGAAAGCATTTTTAAAACTGTATTTCATTTAAATTAATTCTCGTTCGATTCGAAACAAACCCTAAAGAGCAACAAATGATAAAATTACGCCATTACATTTTATTAACTGAAGTGATCAATATTACAATTATTTTTTTTTTGGGATAAAACTTTCACTTTTTTTTTCTCATTGTTGTGTGTTGTTTTTTTTCTATTCTTCATTCTCTTCATCTCTATATATAATAAGTTACTGTGAGATTGTTTGTTATTTTTTGGTTGTTGAAATTGTGAAGATGTGTTGTGAGATTGTTTGTTTGGTCAAGTGTTAATGTTTGTTATTATTTTGTGGTTGTCTTCTGATTGTTGTTTATGTTTTTTTATTGTTTTAAGTTGTTTAGATTATTGTTATGTTATTTTTCAGGTTGTTTTATGGATATTGTCCATGGTTTTGTCATTAATTTCATCCACACAAATGATTTATATCAGTTGATTTTATTACGAAAATATAATGAAAAGCTACGTGAAGTTGTGGTTGAATTGCAAATAAAATTTAAAACAAAATCACGATAGATGGGCTTTAATTCCTAAACAGTTGGTTGATGGGCCTTATGAACTGGCTGTAAGTTGCCTCCTCCTATGCTCCGTCTTCGTTTTCAAATTCCTCTCCTGCTTAGGAATTTATCCATTCTTTAGTTTCTTTAATTTTTAATTTTTCCATTTTGGGACATTCATTTATTTATTTTCTAAATTCACCCAAATTTATGAGATTCGTAAATTTTAGGCATGAAAAAAAAAAATTATTTACGGGCTCATGATCTCAAAATTTTTTTTTGGACAATCTCATAACATGATACAAGAGAGTTAGGAATTGACAAATCCAACCTTAATCTTTACCATAACAAAATATTTTATAATTCATACTAAACTATCTCAATAAATTATAAGCCTTAAAAATAGCAATGGTATGAATTTAGATGCACTAATTTCACACGATGAATGTCAAGTATAATTTATTTTTTTTGGAATTTCTTTAAGAAATTATTTTTGAGTTGTGATATATTTTTAAATTTTGATTAGTCCAGTTTGATTCATGCGGATCATAAAGGTAACAAATGTTTCTCAACAACTATTTAACATAATAACATATACTATGACTTAAACTTGAAATATCGCTGAAGTGGAAAACAATTCCTACCAAATGATTGTTGATTGTGAGGTATAATTTTATTTAAGACACAAATTGACTTGAAAATTTATTTTATTGTATAAACAAATAATAAAAATTCACAAATTAAAAACGATCGTATTATTCTATTTAAGTTTGATATGAATACTTAATATAAATTTTTAGGTTATTTGTATATATGTATAGATATTATTGATGTATTACTAATAGAGCACCCAATTTTTTGAAGTGCAAAATGTGATAGATATGTAAATATTTAGTTAATTAATATATTAGCATTAGTAAAAGTAAATTGCTTTTATGTTCGATATTAGAGCTTCATAAGAATAGGGTTTCCTTTCTTCAACTCCATATAATGCATATCACACATTTTCATGGACTGTTCTAATGAAAAGTCATCAAGGTGTACAGTGCTGGGTTTGTGAAGTTAGACATGAAAATTGCTCGTGCATGGTTTCTACAGTTCTGATCACCCCATATAGACTGTTCTTAAATAATAATAATAATACAACCATCTATTCTCAGAAAAAATCATAAACTTGTGGTCTTCAATGTCATTATTTTTATATATAAATGTTTACTTCATTACATTTTTCCAGTTCAACTTCATGGAAAATTTATAATTTAATTTTTTCAAGTTTATTTGTATTTGTAACTTTTTATTTTTTAATCTCACGCAAAATATATCTTTATTTGTATTTAGAGTTTATACTATTTATGATAGGAACGAGGGAATCAACCCTCACTCTCCTCAATAAAATGTTTATTTTTTTTATTACTTGAATTATTCTTAAAAGATTTAAAATTTTTTAAAAAAGAGAAAGGACGTAAAAATTGAATATTTGACCTATTAATGTCTTGAAAAAAATTATTCGATTAGAATATTCAATTTTTCATATATATATTTTTTATTTTAACTAAAAATAAATGAAAAGAAATAGAAAAATTAAATATAAAATAAAATAAAATAAAGCAAATTTTTTAAAAGTGGCTGAA
Source organism: Mallotus nudiflorus (assembly GCA_947683625.1). Lineage (NCBI taxonomy): Eukaryota > Viridiplantae > Streptophyta > Magnoliopsida > Malpighiales > Euphorbiaceae > Mallotus > Mallotus nudiflorus. The sequence goes on from CANTUR010000304.1 coordinate 1,844,411, forward strand.
CTATAAATCACTTCTTTAACTTATTTTGACATGGCCGCTCCTCACCTAAGTAGTTCATTAATGAGGAAGGCAAAAACAAAGAGCAGAAGAAGAATGTGCAACGATGTTACTGTTATATATAACATTGAGAGTGGGGAGCAGCAGTGTTGTGTTGTTGAGAAGAGAGCCATGAACATAACATTTTTGTTAGCTCTTCAAGGAATTGGGAAGACAAAAAATTACAGACAAAAGGTCTGAGCTTTGGGGCTGATAATGGAACTGCAACTCGGCTGATAAGAAACTGCACTGTCGGCTCAATCCTTCACTTCCATCCATTTCTTCTCCTTTCGCGTTTTTATTCTTTCTTTTTCACTTAAGCTTTATAAAATACATTTTTTTAAGTGCTTTATTTCAGGCCTCTCCTCAAATGTGGAAAAAAAATTTATATTTATATTTAACTCATAAAAATATATATACATATGTATACTAAATTTTAGATTGAATACATTGGCTTTGTAAAAATTAGAGTACATTTTGTTAGGGAGGCTTTGTTTTCTTTTTTTTTTTTTTTCTTTTTAGCTATTAAATTTATAAATTTTGATATGATTTAAAAGGAAATTTTATTTTATTTATCTTTCATGTGTTATAACTTATTTTTTATATTATATTTTCGATGTTTAGTATCTTTTAGAATTTCAATTATTCTAAAATTTGTATCTAAATGAATTCACAATAAAAATAAATTTTTTTCAACATTTATTTTTATCATGGCCGATAGGATTTGATCAGTCGTGAATTGGTAGTATCATGTGACTCTTGGCCGTTAGGTTAGGCCGGATCTTTTATGGTTTTTTTTTTTGGTCAATAGGTTCTTTTATAGTTGATGAAAAAAAAATGTGAGGATGATTTAATGAGGTTTTTTTTTTCCAATATAATGTGATTTAAATTAGTATTATTTTCACAACATGCATTAGATTATGGGGGTTATAACAAAAACAGAAAATGGCAGGTATTAATTAAATATGTTTGTTTATTATATAAATAAGAATAGAGGAGTGTTTATATATATATATATATATATATATATAGTCTCCTACACTTAATATACTTTATTAGTTTTATATTTCAATTTATATTTTTATTAATATATCTACCATTTTTATATATTTATCATTATTTTTAATTTAACTTTTCAGTTAAATTTCTAAAATGTAACATATATTAATTTATGTATTAATCAAATTTTAAGAATTTAGAAATGGAATGATAAATTTAACTTGATAACGAGCGATAAGTGAATGGGTTTAAAGATATATATATATATGTGCATGTTTTTTTTTTTTTTTAATTTTAATTTTTTTTTTCTCAAATGTCTTGTCTGAGTGTCTTTTTCTCAAGTGCCCCCAAGGCTTCTCCACTGGCTATAAACAAACTTTGCAGTCTTTATTTGTCAGATTGTGGTGCTTAACTATCTGCCAAAAGATATAAAAGAAACCAACCTCTGCAAAAAGCTTCTACAGACTTTCTCTCCTTTCTTCTCAACATTTCTTAATACCAAACAATTCAACCCTACAGCTTTTAACCCAATCCCATCTCAAAAGAAAAAAAAAAATATTAAAATTAAATAAAAGCAACCAGTGAAAGTAAATCTATCTGCTCTTTCTCTCTCTCTCTCCCTCTTTTCATGGACTTCCATTTGAAGCAATGGAGAAACCAGCAGCAGCATCAGCATGAGTCAGAAGAAGAAGAAGAACAGCAGCAACACTCTGCAAAGATGCCAAAACTCCTCCTGAATCATCCTCCTCCTCCTCATCATCATCATCAACCACAAGAACAAAATTACCCATCTGGGTCTACTTCTACTCCTCTTCCTTTGTTTGTACCTGAACCCAACAGTAAAATCAGCAGCAACTTGTCAGCATTTCCAGATTCAACCACAGCTCCGCCTGCCACCACCAGATTTCCCAGTATCACTTTCTTTCTTTATTTTTCTTTTCCTTTTCTTGCACTCTTTGCCTTTTCCTTTCCATACTCATCAAACTTTCTTGCTATAATATTATTATAAACTTTTTTCAGTTATTGCCCTCTAGTATCTTGCTTCAACTTTGCTTTTTTTTTTTCCTTGACAAATCTTGTTTTATGTTTTTGCTAGGAATGGGAGGTAGTGGCTACTTTAGCTTGGCTCAGTGGCAGGAGCTAGAGCTGCAAGCTTTGATCTACAGATATATTCTGGCTGGTTCTGCTATTCCTCATGAACTCCTTCAGCCAATCAAGAAAAGCCTCCTTCACTCTCCTCAATATTTTTTTCATCACCCACTTCAACATTATTCTTGTTACCAGCCTGCTTGTAAGTTGCTCCACTTATAAATTATTTAAACGTAAATGAATATGGTTTTTTTTTTTTTTTGATTCTTGATTTACCCAAGACTTTGTTTCTTCCTTTCAAAATAAAGGACACTGTCTTTTCTTGGTAAATGCATTTCTTGATCTTTATGTTCACTAAAAAAGAAAAAAAATCTTGTGTTTATTATACAATTAGATCTATATATCAGTGTTGCAAACAGGGTACTGGGGGAGAGCATCCATGGATCCGGAGCCAGGGAGGTGCCGGAGAACAGATGGCAAGAAATGGAGGTGTTCAAGGGACGTGGTGGCCGGTCAGAAATATTGCGAGCGCCACGTTCATCGTGGCCGCAACCGTTCAAGAAAGCCTGTGGAAATCCCCACACCTAATTCTTCCTCCACCACTCCTACTTCCACCACCAATACCAGCTCTACTGGTATTGGTGCTGGCAGTGTTGGAGGAAGTACCGGTGGTGCAACTAGTGGTGCTTTCAACAGCACCGCTTCACCTATTGTTGGACCACCCTTAGCATCGGTGACTAGTGGGACTGGTTTTTCTTTTTCTGGGCAATCGCCTTCATCTGACCTGCTTCACCTCAATAATAGGTAAAAAAAATTCTATATTTTTCAATAATCATCACGTTAATTTACTGAATTTTTTGATAAGTGTACTTAAGATTAGATTAAATTTTCGGTTTTGATGATCAGATGGAACATTTCTTTTTTCACTTGATGACATGATATGGAATCTCTACTGTTTAAGAAATAGAATTTAGCAAAGATATTATGGTCCTTTTTGTAGGACCCAAGTGGAGGGTCAGGGCATTATGTGTCTCATATCTTGGGGAAGAGCTTTTAGTTTCTGTACAAAATAAACCCTAACCACAACTTTTCAAGACATTTTTTTTCTTTTTTTTTTTTAATGGTTATCTCTTTTATGGCTTGCACAAAATTTTCTTTGTTTTTGTTCTCAGCTCTCAGCTTCAGTTCAAAAAAAGTTTGTTCTTTGCTTGATCTTTTTTTTTTTTGGCACTTGTCCATGTTGTTTTGTTTGTTTTCTCTTGTAGTTCCTCGGATTCCAAACCTGAAATGAAAAGCCTTTTCCTTGGACCTCAAAATGAGGTTGCTAACAGAAGTGATGGCCACATTCTGAGGCACTTTTTTGATGACTGGCCACGGTCGCGTCAGGACGCTGATAATGGAACCTCGCTCACAATCTCAATGCCTGGAAACTCATCTTCAGATGTCTCGTTGAAATTGTCCACCGGCAATGGGGAGGAGCCGGCTGGACCTAGAGTTAATGAAAGAGAGCAACCACAGGTGAATTGGACTGGTGGATGGGGTACAAACCAAGTGGCATCCATGGGAGGACCTCTTGCTGAAGCACTGAGATCTTCCACCTCCAATTCATCTCCAACTAGTGTTCTACACCAGTTGCCTCGTGGCTCAGCTTCTGAAACTAGCTATGTTAGTACTTGATTTTATTTTCTGGTCTGTATATACTAACAATATGTTTATCCATTATTTGTATGTTTGTTTGTTGCATGGTATAAACATCCCAATCATAATCCTCTACTTTGTAAGATTCGCTGTATGAATGGACCCCGGCCAACTTTGTTTTAATCTGAAATGTTGTACTATTTGTTTGTTGCTATCTGTATAGTTTCATAAATTTTCCAACCAGCAATTTGAGTTTTACAGCCAACAAGCTCGGCTGCAATAAAATAGCTTTTCAGGCCGGTTGCAGAATGGTAGCAGTCATAGCAGATGGAGTCAGAATTGCCCTCCGATTATTTGACTTGGGCAGCACGAATTCTGTTTGGTAAGCACTGGCAATTCAATAATTAAATCTTTGAGAAGTGTGGTGGCTTCTCTACCAGAGAGAATCCAAATTCATAAAATTGCCCAATTTGCAACTTATTGGATGCACCATATTTTACATGGCAGATATATCCCTTTGCTAACTACGCACAAAATTTCTCTAGTTAGCATCCACCTTAACAATAATTTAAAAGCTGCCAAATACACTAGGGCGTACTGCCTAGTTTCTCCCCATGATCCACATAGTTTTGCAATTCGGCATTTATCTCCTTTTCCCCATGTTGCTCTTGACTATGTTATCTTAGGCACAAAACATCCAGAATGGAAACATAAATCAGCAAGGGGTGAGGCTGTGACATCCATGGAAGGTATGGATATGCTTGGTCAGTGCAGATGCACATCGTGATCATAACATGCCATTCTTCTTCAGTAGAACCTGTTGTCAAGTTCAATCTCTGTCGTCGACTGGTTCTATTCCATCATCTTCCTTTTTGATATGTGGCTTTTCAGCCTCCACTAAAGCCTTTTCGATCTGTGGCTTTTCATCCTCCACTAAAGCATAGACCACTGCTGTCCTGCTTGGGGCATACACCAAGAATGATCGAGGCCGGTTATCATACCACCCTTCCTGCAAGAGCAGACATGGAAGTTTCAAATCCAGAGTGTATTTCAGGAGTAGTATGAAAAACAAATTCAGGTTAAAAAGTTTATGTCAAGTTTCTTACAAAGCTGAAGTACTCGGCACTATGGTTGAGCCTGCTGAAGCCTCCGAATAGAGGATCATCTGAATCCAGGACAATCTGGATGGGTGCAAAGAATATTATTGGAGCATTATAATTATAAGAGGTGATATATTGTGTACATCAAAGGCATGAAGCTCAACTATGCAACTGGTTTTATAGAAGAAGAAAGAGGACCCCATGGATCAAAGCAGATTCACATGGACAAGATCAATGAATTGCTCGTGCCCCTCATCAATTACATCATACAACAGCAATCGTACAAGGCATTGTATGTTGATACTGAGGCCCATAACAATGATATGTAATAGTTGCAAGTAGCTAGGATGTAAGCCTCTACATCCTTGGGTAATTTCTATTCCCTTCATTACTGCCTTATCAGAGTCCAAAACAGAGAAAGACACCATACCTTGTACTTCCCAGGCTTTGCACATCCAACTCGGTAATCCGAATAGCTGTTGGTCCAATGAAAATTGAAGACAAAAACAAGGTTTCCCCTCTCAAAGACAATGATCCGATCCCCTTCATCCTTTCGTGAGATATATTGGTGCTCAGAAGTCATGAACTGCATCAAAAATCACCTTTTATTGATTTCAATTTGTCATTTTATTTCTATTTCCAACAGATGCAAGCACAAACAAAAGCAATAAGACAACATGAGTAGAAAAGGCAGATCCACAGCATACATTATCAACTGAGATTCTGCTATATATAAATAGAATGATCGGAACTTACACCATAGGCTTCTTCAACATGCTGCATTGCTAGATCAAATTCTTGCATCCCCCGGTATCTTAGATAATCCGCATTGCCCTGGACACACACAACCAACATAGATCAGATAAATCCAAATTCATAAGATATCCTCAGTACTTTTACAAGACAAAAAGGGTGAATTTGACAATTCAAACTTGACCTAGGAAAGCCAAAAAAAAAAAATCTCTCAACTGCTTTTGCCAAAAAGATTATCACTTAAGCAGCCATAAGGCACGATATATAAATTATTACCAAACTTCATTATTAATATAAAGCCTTCATGTCTTTTTTCTTTTGAACTAAATTTTTGAATTATGTCATTGGCAAAATTGTCCTTGTATATCAGTAGAAAAATTGATAAATCTGGATCTGAACCATCTTATTCTATTGACAGTTGCTAGGTCCTATAGTGGGCATCCACTAGCTGCAGAAGTAAACTGCAGAAAGAAGATACGTTTTTGGTTCTCTACAATGCATTTTATGGCACTGCATGGCTATAACAATGAGTCAGTCAATTGGTTTGAATTGAGCTGTTGAATGTTGTTTCTTTGGCATAAGCAATTCATCTCTAGTATTAAATTACTCTACATAAATCCAGGAAAATTAGATGTATCAGTATTCGCATTTATTGCAAAATTTTCTATCATGTTATGTCTCAGTTGTTACTAGAAGTAACCTGAAAGGAAATCAAGAATGTAGTGTCCAATGAAAACTGAAGAATTGACAATAACTAAATCAAGTTAGAAAGTCAGGCAGAAACATACTAGATCGAATCTACGCCGGCATTTATCATAACTGTTGTTGTTCCCTGGAATTATTTTTCCATTGGGAAGATGTTGCTCGCCTCTTGGAAAATCAATCCACTCTGGATACGGGAAAATAATATACCCACATCAATAGATCCATAAATTTGAAACTTGGCTCATCCAACAATGATAATCTGCAGGATGACATCAACTAAAACAACCAGTTATCCAGTCTTACCTGGGTGTCCAAATTCATTGCCCATAAAATTCAAATATCCTTCCCCACCTAATCCCATGGTAATAAGCCTGATCATTTTATGTAATGCTATTCCACGATCAATAGTAGGAGTAGCTGGCCTGTCGAGAGCCATGAAGTCGTACATATCCTGTAAAACAGAAAGGAGTAAGATGAAAGAATATGATCATAAAGTTTTATCAACTTGAGCTTGTATTCAAATTTCCTTATTGCTGGTGAAAAATGCAGCTAGAAGCTCAAAATTAAAAACAGAACCACAAGTTACCCCATAACAAACTTTTTTGTTACATCATCCATCCAAATTAACCTTGTTTCCAAAGTAGATACAGGAATTCACTTTAGATCCATTTATGAGTGTCATCCCAAACTATTTTCACAACTTGGAGAAGGCAGGAAAAGGTGAACAAATGCAAGCAAATTAAACCAATATTCTACAGAAAAATGATTTGGCACATGCCTCTCCTCTCACATTTTCAAAATATGTTGGCACGCCAAAAAGACTTCTTAAATATATACAATGCATAACGAGATTTGCACCATAACTAATAAGAGGATATAAAAAACTAGTTTAGAACGTAATTAACCAAAAAATGGAATGCAGATAGATATTTTAACCTTTTGAATTTTTTGCCTGTATTTCAGCTTGACAGATGTTAAGAAGCAAACATTACCTTGTCCATCAACCAAAATGCAATAGTTTTGTCACCGACAAGTGCTTGGTCATGACTTTCAGCATAAGCAACACACTTTTCCATCCATCTTCTATTGGTAAGTGTGTGCACAATGTCACCCATTTTCCAATCTTCATCCTTCAACCTATAGCCAAATTAAATTAAAGCAAAAAAGATTTGGATTTGATTTCTCTCAGCTCAAATCTAACAGCAAGGGCAAAAAATCAAATTAGTTAAAAGGAATGTTCAAAGGTGTTCAATAACAGCATACTTGAGAAGCTCAATCCACTTATCGGCAATTGCCATGTGGAGACGGTAATCAAATCCAACACCACCATCTTTTACAGGGATACAGAATGTTGGCATTCCACTAACCTGTAGAAAAAGAAATAATCATTATCTATGAAGATTCAAAGAAGAGCCTGAGAATTTTATTCAACGAATTCCCCTGAGATAAGATTAACATACATCTTCACCAACACTGACAGCCTCAGGGAAGAGACCATGTATCATATCATTGACAAGCATCAAATATACCACAGCATCCACATCAGTTGCAAACCCAAAGTACTCATTGTAATTGCCAGTAAAAGCTACCTACAACAGAAAAAAATTTAAGTGAGGGGAAGCAGGAAGGAGATATATCCTTAAATAACCCAAAAAAAAAAAAGTTTTAGTTTCATTTTATTCACAGCCTAAATATAGCTCAACAGGAAAATGAGTTTCATGAAACTCATCCATAGTAAAAATCATAAGGTTTTCGTAAGCTAAATTAGGAACAAATTTCTGTAATGTCTATCAAACAAATTAGCTATATCAAACCTTGATAAAATTAACTGTTGAAAAATTGATGTGCTGTTATGATACACCAAGAAAAAAGAAAAAAGAAAAAAAAGAAATTTCCAAGCCACAAACTATACCTGCAATCCATGGTGCGTGTACATCATTGAAGTCACACCATCAAATCTGAACCCATCAAACTTGTACTCCTCCAACCACCATCTTGCATTCGAAAGAAGAAACCGTAGTACCTAAATCAACAAGCAAGAATTAGTTCAGACAAAAGAACAGCAGTACAGTCAACTAAATTTCAAATTCATAACAGTACATACTTCCCAGCTTCCATAGTTAAAAAGGCGAGAGTCCCACATCCAATGGTGACCACGTGATCCAGAATGAAAGTAATGACCATCGGTACCATCAAACATGTTCAGGCCATCCAATGTATTATTTGATGCATGGCTGCATTTATTTAATACAAGTAGTTGAAAAAACAAGGCACACATTGATTAAAAAAATACAAGGCAATACAATTAAACTAAATTTTATGGCAAAGATTCAGTTGCATTCAAAGTAAAGAAAATATGATTAACAAAATCACAAAGATTAAAAAACTGGTTCACGAAACAACTTGCACAAGAAGATATTTGCCAGTGTCTAATATGATACTCATCCTTCATTTCAATATCCATTTATTAATTTAGACCCATAACCCAACAACCAGCTAACTGAGTGAGATATGAGCTTCCAGCCACTTTATTGTGCAAGTTGAATATCTTGAATATCTTCTACTATTTTTTTTGACGAACTTCCAAATATATATAAAGGCATAAAATATTCTAATCAGAGGAAAAATTGAACATTCTAACAATTGACAAAAAAGATGTAAACTCAATTGTTGAACAACAAACCCTCAGAACCATATAATTTTATGACACTGCCAAGTAGGATCTCTCAACCCCAGAAAACACAACAAAAAGGGAAATGAAAAAATTCTCACTGAGCAATCAATTCACCAATAGTACAGGGACCCTGTTGTTACCTATGAACAATATCCATGAGAACAAGCAGACCTAGCTCATGAGCTTTATCTATCAAAGACTTCAGCTCGTCAGGAGTTCCAAATCGGCTGCTAGGTGAGAAAAAATTTGTAACATGGTACCTGCATTGCATCAATGGGAATTTACAAGTTTGAGGTCATAAAGCCATGGGTGAAAGCAGATAAAAAGAAAGGACAGAAGATTGATTAATGCTAAATAAAAATTCTACCCAAAACTAGCATAATATGAATGCTCTTGAATAGCCATGATCTGAACAGCATTATAACCAAGCCATTTGATGCGAGGAAGCACATCATCTCTAAAATTGACATATGTGTTAATAACTGGTTCCTGCATTTCACAATTGGTAACATTGTAAGTGAATAGACAAAAAAGAGAAAAAACAAATTCAATGACTATATAAAAGCCATGGCACAGCGTAATTAGATAAACTAGCCATGATCCGAATTACAATGTTTTAGTGACAGATTAAGGGAGACAACACATACCGTACTACTCATTCCAACATGCGATTCATATATCCTAAGCGATTTTGGTCTCTTTGGCTGAGGATGTTTGAACACATACTTTTCCTGTAAAGAAATAGACAACGGCGTCAATGCCACAAAACGAGTCACAAAAATATCAAGAATATAGACATATTCAACTGACTTTGCAATCTGAAGAATTTGTTTTTACAGAACCAGATGCAACCAATGCTTGCTGGTTCATCACTAAAAAAAGCAGAAGGGCCTATGCAGCAGTAAGCAGCAATGCATGGATTGCACAAGTTCAAAAGTAGATGTCACTGGTGAAATATAATAAATGGTGTCCTTTTATGCAATGTTATAAAACTCCAGCCCCCAGACATGTCTCCAATTTCATACACTAATTTTCTAGGTTTGTGCTTGGCTGCCTCACTTAAGAAAATATCAGTTTTAGGAACTTAGGATGATAAATGATTGGTACTGACAGGACCAGCAATGAATAATGCCCTTTTCAAGCATTGAAAAATCCTTGTTTAATTCTGATAATAACATCACCCAAATTTAACATTCTCTGCATTTTCTTGATGGAACTACAAAATTACAGTGCAGGAACTTTTCATACAGTTTCCGTGGGAAACAAAAGGCTAAAAGAGAAGAAAATGGGATAAATATACCTCCTCTGGCGGATCATAGTATATGCCACTGTATGGGATTTCACCTGGTGCTTGAACTGAGAACTTAATCCATGCTGGAATAGAATCTTTGACACCAGATGGAGTATCCATGCGTATCTGCATTCATATGGTCAAAGTAGGGCTTGAAATTTTAAATTCACAATGTTTGAAATATTCAAACACTGCAATGAATACAAACAACAAAGAGACAAGTTCAGAAATGAAATATTCACAATGTTTCAAGGTAGCACAATTATGATATTGCATCAACAAAAAGACCCCAAATACAGCTTATGAAACCGCAATGAAAACAAACAAGTTAAAATGAGAAAATCACATTTCATCTGAATGCAAGCTAAAATGACACTAAGTTCAGAAATGAAGTTCCCTGGAAGGTGTCTGTTACAGCTGTGTATATTTAAAATAGGAAGTTAATATAAAGGCTGATATATTTAGAATAGGAAGTTAATATAAAAGCTGATATATTTAGAATAGGAAGTTAATCTATAGGCTGATATATTTAGAATAGGAAGTAAATCTATAGGCTGATTGTAAGAAATTTTCCTTCGTAAATTAGGTCTCCTATACTTGTATATATATCCTTATATTTGATGAATGACATAATAAGAAATTCATTCATATTTCTGTGTTCTTATACTCTAATTACATGGTATCAGAGCAGGTTATTTTCTGCTCTTAAGAAAATCAAAGTTCTGGGTTGTTGGGTGTCAGTGAGGGTGAGACTAGTTTATCACTTTAGGAGGGTTTCCTGTTAACACCGCTAGCTCAGGGAGGAGCATTGTGTGCTAATCAGTCAAGACCTAGAGACCGGTCGTTGGAATCCAAGCGCATGAGCCACACGCGCTGCTAGAATTTGCTGCCCAAATTCCAAGTGCCGTTGTGTGAAGGTGCGTGAGCTGTTGGAATTTGCTCCGATCAACCTTGTTCGACTTGCATTTGTCTGTCTTTCTTGATTCCACATCTATTTGGGTCTGTATTTGCACCGTTGTGAGAGTATTCAACTGTTCAAAATCTGTTAGTATTCAGTTCTAATTTCTTTGAGTTTTTTCCTTCTTTTGTTGGTTGTTCTTTTGAAAAATGGCAGAGAAAAAGAGTGTTGTTTCTGATGTGGTTCTGATGATGTCAAAAATCACGGAACATAAACTTAATACTATGAACTATCTTAATTGGAGTCAAATTATTGAACTATATTTGCTCAGTATTTCTACGAATAGCCACTTGACTGATAATCCTCCTAAAGATGATTCTACACTGCCTTGGATTACAGAGAATGCTCCATTGTTTTTACAGATACAAAATTCTATTAATAGTAAGGTGGTTGGTATGATAACTCACTGTAGGACAATCAAGGAATTAATGAACTATTTAGAATTTTTATATTCTGGAAAGGGAAATGTCTCTCGTATCTATGATGTGTGTAAGGCATTTTATAGGGTAGACAAAGGCGATAGGTCTCTCACCAGTTATTTCATGGATTTCAAGAAAACATATGCAAAACTCAACATGCTACTTCTGTTCAGCACTGATGTGACTGTACAACAAACTCGGCAGGAAAAGGTGGTGGTTATGAGTTTTTTAGCTGGTCTTTTGTCTGAGTTTGAAATTGCTAAATCTTAAATTCTTTCTGTTTTAGAGATTTCTTCTCTACAAGATGCTTTTAGTAGAGTTCTTTGTACAGAAAGTTCGCCTATTATTCAAACTACTAAGCTTATCAATGCTTTTGTTAGCCATCATAACACCTTTGAGTCATGGAAACAATAATACAAGATTGGTGGTGGTAATAAGGGCATGATATTGGAACTCGTGGACAGGAGTTAGGGAAATTAGTGTCACTATTGTCATAAGCCAGGTCATATCAAGCGACATTGTCAGAGATTTCAATATAAGAGAGCTCAATATGCTCATATTACATCTACTTCTGAAACCTTTGAAATGCCTATTTTGATATCTGCAAATGAATATGCCAAATTGACTTAGCTTTAAGAAGCAATGAAACCTCAGTCCAGTTTTGCTCCTACAGAGTTAGGCAAACCCAATACATGTCTTGTTTCCTCCTCTTCAAATTGGGTCATTGATTTTGATGCTACAGATCACATGACAGGTAATTCTAGCTTATTCTCTACCTTTCAGTCACATAAATCTACATCTTTTGTTATTTTAGTTGATGGTTCCACATCTTGTGTACTGGATCTAGAACAATTAATCCCACACCATCACTCACTTTATCATCTGTTTTTAATCTACCTCAGTTATCCTTCAATTTGCTTTCTGTTGATAAACTCACTCGGAGTCTTAATTGTTGTGTCTCATTCTTTCTTGATTATTATTTATTTCAGGATCTTATGACGAAGAAGATTATTGGTAAAGGACATAAGCCTGGAGGTCTCTACATCCTTGATACACAAATACCAAAGTCTATAGCCTGAATCAGAGTTATCACTCTTGTTGAAGCACATTGCCTATTGGGTCATCCTTCTTTTCTTGTTCTTAAGAAAATTTTTCCTCAGTTTTCTAGCATGTCCTCTTTAAATTGTGAGTCTTGTCAGTTTGCTAAACACCATCGTCTCGGTTCAAGTCCAGGAGTTAATAAACGAGCTAATGCTCCTTTTGAGTTAGTACATTTTGATGTTTGGGGTCCTTTTCCAGTTACATCTAAAACTGGGTTTAGATATTTTGTTATTTTTGTTGATGATTATTCTCGAATGACATGGTTATATTTGATGAACAATCGATCAGAATTATTCTTTCATTTTTCTGCTATTTATGTTGAGATTCAAACTCAATTTGATGCGCCTATACAAATTTTAAGTGATAATGCCAAGGAATACCTGTCAGAAACTTTTCAAAATTATATGATTCAACATGGTATTCTTCATCAAACATCTTGTGTGGATACTCTTAGAATGGTGTTGCTGAAAGAAAGAATAGACATTTTCTTGAAACTGTTAGAGCATTATTATTTCAAATGCAGGTTTCAAAATATTTTTAGGTTGATGTTGTTTCTACAGCTTATTTTCTGAGCAATTGGATGCCTTCCTCGATCTTGTCTGGTGCAATTCCTTTTCATGTTCTTTTTCCTAATAAAACATTGTTTCCCATTGAATCTAAGATATTTGGTTGTAATTGCTTTGTTCGGGATGTCCGCCCTCAGGTTACAAAACTTGATCCAAAATCTTTTAAGTGCATTTTTCTTGAATATTCCCAAGTGCAAAAGGGATATAGATGTTATTGTCTGAGTCTTAACAGGTATCTTGTATCCACTGATGTGATGTTTTTGGAATATACACCATTTTCTTCTTCTTCAGATCCTCTTAGTCAGGGGGAGGAGGATGATTTGCTAGTCTATATAATTATTCCTCCTCATTCCACTCTTGTTAAGCCTCCTATCACACAAACATACTTTCATTGGACACAACCTCCTGTTACCGTTGCTGCACCTATTCCTAATCCTCCTGCTCCATCTCCTAATAAGCCAATTTCTTCATCATCAGATCCGGTTCCTAGTGATGATCTTCCCATCGCTCTCCATAAAGGTAAATGTACATGCATTTATCTAGTTTCTTCTTTTGTTTCCTATAATCATTTGTATCTTCTTCTTCTTCTTTTATTGCATCTCTCGATTCTGTTTTTGTTCCTAAAACTGTTCCTGAAGCTTTAGCTCATTCTGGCTGGTGTAATGCCATGATTGAGGAGATGAATGCTTTGGATGTCAATGGTACTTGGACCTTAGAAACTTTACTTGCAGGAAAACAGGCTATTGGGTGTAAATGGGTGTTTGCAATAAAAATAAATCCTAATGGATTCGTTGCTAGATTAAAAGCTCGACTTGTTGCTAAAGGATACGCTCAGACATATGCAGTGGATTATTCTGAGACATTTTCTCCTGTTACTAAACTTACTTTTGTCTGGCTCTTTATTTCTATGGCAGCTACTCATCATTGGCCTTTGCATCAGTTAGACATCAAAAATGCCTTTTTTCATGGCGACCTTCAGGAGGAAGTCTATATGGAGTAGCCACCTGGTTTTCTTGCTCAGGGGAAGTATGGGAAAGTATGTCGTCTACGTAAATCCTTGTATGGTTTAAAACAAAGTCCCCATGCCTAGTTTGGCAAGTTTAGTAAGGCTGTTGAGAAGTTTGGCATGCAGAAGAGTAAGTCAGATCATTCTGTTTTCTATAAAAGATTTGATGATGGCATCATTTTGTTAGTAGTTTATGTGGACGACATTGTAATCACTGGTAGTGACACTACAGGGATTTCATCTCTAAAATCCTTTCTCCATACTCAATTTCATACTAAAGATTTGGGAGTGCTAAGATATTTTTTGGGAGTTGAAGTGACCAGGAGTAAGAAAGGAATCTTCTTATCTTAAAGGAAGTATGTGCTAGACTTACTATCTGAAACATGAAAATTGGGGGCTAAACCATGTAGCACTCCAATGGTTCCTAACTTGCAATTTATAAAAGATGGTGAATTGTTTAAGGATCTTGAGACATACAGAAGATTGGTTGGGAAGTTGAATTATCTCACTGTAACACGACCAGATATTGCATTTTCAATTAGTGTGGTTAGTCAGTATATGTCATCTCCAACTATCGATCATTGAAAGGCAGTAGAACAGATTTTGGGCTATTTCAAAGGAGCTCCTAGACGTGGCATTCTATATGGCAATCATGGTCATACTAGGATTGAGTGTTTTTCAGATGCTGATTGGGCAAGTGTAAGGAAGATCGGAGATCTACTTCAAGATATTGTGTATTTGTTGGGGGAAATTTGGTGGCATGGAAAAGCAAGAAACAGAATGTAATTTCTCGATCAAGTGCAGAATCTGAATATAGAGCCATGACATAGTCTGTTTGTGAACTAATGTGGGCATATCAACTTCTCAGTGAAGTGGGTCTCAAAGTTTTAATGCTAGCCAAATTATGGTGTGATAACCAAGCCGCAATACATATTGCATCTAACCTAGTCTTTCATGAGCGAACAAAACACATTGAGATTAACTGTCATTTTATTCGTGAAAAGATTCAACAAGGCTTGATTTCTACAGGATATGTGAAGACTAGAAAACAATTGGGAGATATCTTCATAAAGGCACTTAATGGGATTCAGATTGATTACCTTTGTAACAAGTTGGGCATGATTAACATCTATGCTCCAGCTTGAGGGAGAGTGTTACAGCTGTATATATTTACAATAAGTAAATAAAAAGGTTGATATATTTAGATTAGGAAGTAAATAGATAGACTGATATATTTAAAATAGGAAGAATATATATAGGCTGATTGTAGGAAATTTTCTTTCATAAATTAGGTCTCCTATACTTGTATATAAATCCTTATATTTGATGAATGACATAATAAGAAATTCATTCATATTTCTGTGTTCTTATACTTTGATTACAGTGTCAAATTGGTCCAGATGTTGCAATGATACTCAAAACCCATAACCATGCATTCATACACTCCCACAGATGTTGCAATGATACTCAAAACCCATAACCATGCATTCATACACTCCCACAGATGTTGCAAATGATGCACAAATGAAATGACATCACAATATAAGAAGCACAAATGAAATGGCATAACAATATATTTTCAGTAACTTGAACTGTACCTGGCTGAAGAGTAAAGTTGGATTTTTCAGAACCAAAATATATTTCAGTTGTTCATGGACATAAGGGCCCATCAAATAAGTCTCCCTAGCAAATATCCAGTAAAATTTAGATCTTTGTTAAATTTCTCTAGCATCACTTTGAGGAGGCTACCTAATCCTCAATTTTGCAATCCTTACTAATTTCTTCATTCATTTGGGAAAAGAAATACGCCACAAACCCATAAGGGTACTGCCAGTTTGGATAAATGCTATATATGTTGATCAGTAATGATGCTTGTCTTAAGGCAAGTGGTTTAGAAGCATAGCATAAATAGTGTACCAATAAATTTGTCAAGTAGCAAAGAAGTAACATGCTTGTTTCACACTAGCTAAGCTTTAATTCCCTTTCAGCTTTCAGAAGAAATATCAGATTGTTATTGTCTTGCAAATGCCAGATCAGCCTTTCTTTGTCGTTCAACAAGAACATGATCAATCTTTTGCAAGTGAGGATAATGGGATTATTTCCATGTTGTTGCAGGTCATACAAATAAAAGGCAAATTTTGCATTCCTAATATTTGTTTTCTCGCTCGATCAAAGTTGCATGATTTCACGGGAAATTCACTAGCTAGCAACAGCCTGTCCTTTGTAATGCATATTCTAGTCTTCTTCTTCACTAAATTGAACTAAACAACCAGGACTGATAAAATTTCTACCTTGCATGTCAATACAAATTCAAACTTAAAAAGAAAGAGAAGCCAGATTATTTTGTTTGCTTGAAAAAATACAGAAGAACAAGCAGAAACAGAAGGCATAAAATACATATTAAGCATGATAAGATTCCAAAGTTCACCCTTGAGAGATGTTACCTTCACTCGAGAACCATGGGGAATTGGTGGTGAGCCATCTGCATTATTTGGCAAAAAGATCTCCCAGACACCAAATTCATTCTGCACAGGTTGGTGGGTTTATGTGGCATTATCAGAATAAGAGATCTAATAGAATAGAAATTCAAATACAGTAAGAAAAGAGTAAATCTTTGCACAGATCAAATCATTTTATAAAACTTGGACAAGGATAACTGATTTTGCATTTGATATGGTTAACATACTCAAAGATACTTTATGCCCAAGAAAGAGAGAAAATATCCCTATCCAATCTAATTCCAAGCATAGGTATTAGTCTCCCTTTCCAATGTTTAATCAACACCAGGATGATCCAACAATATTGCTAATGCAACTCTCTCTCTCTCTCTCTCTCTCTCTTTCTTTCTTTCTCTCATGCAATTTCAATTGTGCAGAGTATTCTAGTTGCATAACAATTGCTTCTTTATAAAACAAAAATCTAGATTTACAGGAAATTTGCTAGTGTAAGATTTGAACCCAAGTTCATGTACTACCAAACCATGGATATAAATTTTAATATTTATTATTTGGCTTTGTCCCCCTTAAAGATTTCATGTTTGCTATTAACACAAAGACTTGTCACATGAACTGGTCTTCCTAACTCCTATATCCAAATGAAGTTTCATCAACATCTTAATACGTGTCTTCCAATTTTTCTTCATTGAGAAAGAAGAAAATGGAATTAATTGAAAAAATGGAGGTACGGGATAATAGTTAAAATACAGAGTAAAAGCAGAAAAAGGAAATAAGATGAAAAACTAAAGGAACAATATTCAGAGTCAAAATAGTTTGAGCTAGATGTTTTCTGACAGAAAGAAGAGAAAAGAAGATTTCCCATTCCTTCATCGGGTAACCGATAAGATAACATATTTAATTCAATTAAGGAGAAAGAGTATATGGCTAGATTAGACGCTAAATAAAGCAGTGTAAAGATAACATACCCGAGTCATAACATCTGCATTGGGATTCCAATTGTTAAAATCTCCTATCAATGCAGCCCACTGAAAACAAAATAGATATAGCGATCTATTAGACAAGAAGAGAAAACAAGACACATATTTTTAACTATTCAACTATTTTCTTTTTTAATTCAGTATCGGCTGGGAAAAACATTTATCCCTATGACTAAAATTATGAAACATGAAGAACCACACCCTTGTAAAAACAAATAGAGATTTATTTCTACAAGGAGGTACTAATGCTTGTTCTCTGAGTTCATGCCTGCAATTTGTACATCTGCTTAGTAAGCAGGAACTACAGCCAAGCAGATGACATTTTAAGTCCAAATTAAGAATGTCTAAAGGCATGTATGAGAGTTCATATATCTGTGAGTATCAAATTCAAGTAACGCAGTACTGGGAAGCAGAACAAACCGTAGCTCCTGGTGCCCATTCCCTATAAGTGATTCCTGCTTCACTGAAATCCGTAAGGGGAACAAAAAATCAGCATCTACTCATGTCAAAGTATTATTTCAACAAATTTAAATTGAATAGTTGACTGGTAATTAAAAAAAAAAAATCTCATTGTAATAACTGCAAAATCTTATATTTCCTTCATCATTATTTTATAGGCATACAAGTGAAGTAATACTGCAAACTGAACAAATACAAAAAGAAAGACAACCAAGAACAAATAAGGCATAAGTGCCACCACAATAAGTGGGTGAAAGTATTTAAATAATAGGCATAAAAGAGTAAGTTAATTTAACCAATCTATTGCTAAAACAACAATGTGCACAGCAATTTGCCTAAGTTAATTTAATCAATCTACATTTGTCATGAACAAAACCCTTGAACAAAGTATACTTGATCGTCCTTTGATCAAACAAGATGATAGCAAATATTAGTGGGTTTTGCAGGGGAAAAAAAGTTTAATATCAATTACAAGTAACAAACTGCAGTGGCTAATATTGGCAGTTTTGTGGCCAAGTTAACTAAGAAATTTTGTAGTTAACTTTAAAGTTGGAAACTATCAACTCAACAGCTAGTTTAGCAAAACTATGAATCAGGTTCATCTTGCAACATCACAGAAGTTGATAAGTGGCACATAAAATTGCAAATATTTTCCAATACTTTCCAAAAATGAGAATACCTGTGTGTGAAACCAAACTTTTCATAGCCATGAGAAAAAGCAGCCAAACCACCTTCAAATTTTTCAATTTTTTCACGCAATCTTTTGTATTGTGCAAACCTGTAATCAGACAAAAGTTCAGAATAAGTGAAAAAGATAAATATCTTCATATTATCATGATTAAAAAGAAAACACAGCAAAAATCAGGACAGCTAAACAAAAGACAAACATTTATTGATGTCATATAAAACATTTTTATTCTAGAAATAACAATATTAATTCTACAGAATTAAAGGTGTAACATCTTGACCTTAAAGTTAGACATGCTACCAGGAAAATTCATTCAATTGCAGAACAAAATAAGAACAGGAAATATAAAATAGAACACCATCCTTTAGGCCTCTTTTCCATGGATAATGTTTTAGTTCACTTGGGCTTGCAAAGAGAGAAAATCTTATGATATGAATAATTAGCAACGAGTTTTTTAGACCATATATTTTTCATCATTTCTTTTATAAAAGGACACAGCAACGAGTTTGAAGGATTACCCTTTTAGAGATATAGTGAAATGTCTGCTTTGAGAGAAGAAAAAATAATAAAGACAACATCAACTGTAATACAAGTAGAATCAAGGAATAAGGATTGAGTACTAGAATCACAATCTGGCTGAGGTCTATATCTATGACATGCTAAACTAGGTTATAGTTCAAAATACTCAAATATAAATTTTATTGACATTAAATAATGTGATATCTTTTTCTATTATTATCTAAAGGAACTTTGGAAATATATATTATACATGAGGAGAAAATAATATAGAATAGGATTATGCAATAACTCAGCAAGAGGAGTATCTCACCGGTAATCAAGGTGCTGACGAAAACCCAACAAGCTTGGATCTATTTCATATATTCTCTGTCCACTACCAGGTGGAGGAATGGACCTTGTTTTAGATTCACTTATTCCAATGTTAATTGTCTCAAGCAAAGGAGCAGATTTTTCCTGCTTTACTTCATCCTCAACAATCTCATCATCTTCCATCATGAGACTATCTACATAATCAACCACCTAACACAAGTATCAAATAGGCATAAGCAAAATCATGAATTAAGTAGGGATTCTGATGTCACAGAAATTGGCTCTGAAACGCTTGCATAAGGGTGAAGGTAAACATGAACATGCAAGATATTAAACCAAAAGGCTAGATTTATTAATTAGCCAACTCATATAGAATTAAAAGTATAAAAATATACAAATTGTAAATGCACTCTCACAATAAAACTAAGGATAGGACACTTTTGTTATGCAAAGTGCTCCATAAAAAAAAAAGGTGAAACTGTGATATTCAGATTACTTTTGCTCACCTAAATGGGGTAGTGAAAAATAAAATGTACAACATCAAGTGTATTTTCTTTGGAAGAATATTCTGTGAACTTCATGCACTAGAATTTGTATACAACTTTAACAAAGCCATCCAACCCAGTCGACCTTTAAAGCCTAGCTATTAGTGCTTCCCAAAGAGATTATTAATTCATTGGCAAGAGTACCGCTGCAATGATTATCCAGCCTCATGCAAATCCTCAGTGCCAGAAATTTTTAGATAGCAGCTATACCAGTAAACTTGGGATTAAGGCTTAACCGAGTTGAAATGAGTCGAGCTCCGCCAGCAAACAATACTTAAGAATCTGTTTTTCCCTTTCACCATCAAAAGGGAGAACACAGCTAGGAGTCCATAATTAAAAAAAAAAAAAAAACAGCAAAATAATTCGATTCCTTCCATAATACATAAAGATTTCTTCCTTACAATGCCACCCTCACATCAATAAAAAAGACCAACCAAGCCTTGGAAATGAAGTTTCCATTGACAAACCTGAGACTCTTCTGAAACTGCGTCAGTGATTTCTAATTGATCTGCTGAAGAAGAAGGAGGAGAATCGTCAATGTCTGGAGCACCTGGAACAAGAATTTTCTCAGATGCAGTAACTGCTATATTTGACGAATCAGAATCATAAGAGGACTTTCCAGCATAGATCTTCCCTACAAACAAATACACCAGATTACTTCCACAAATATAAATAAATAAATAAATCATAATTAATTAACTAATCACAATAACAATATCCCGATGCTAGACATTGAGCTATTAACGACGAAGAAATAGATAGAAAAATTACGAGAAAACGGCTCTTTCTTCAAGAAAAAAGAGTTCCTCCGATCGGCGGCGGTGCCACGGAAACCGGTGAATCGAGATTTATGAACAACAACAGAGGGAGAACGTACTACTCCACCTGATATCGTGTAATACATCATTATTATGCGTCTCTGTATCAGAGATCTAACAAAGAAAATAGGAGGAATGATGTGCCAGTGATGGTGTGAAGTGGAGGGCGCAGCTACGCTTTAGCTGAGTGCGTCCATCGAGAAACGCCATTGAAGAAGAGGAGGATACGTGTGCAGTGGAGGATAATTGCATGGAGATGGGGGATTTGTGTGGGTCCCTACTGGACTCATTCTGCACCGTTAATCTATTTTTTTAAAATTTATCGATCGAGATACCAGTTCCATAATACTGGGCCCCGTGGGCTTTTTGTCGTCTTTTGATTTTAAACTAACCTGGCTACAGCGACCCCAACTGAAAAAGTAAAAGAAAAATTAGAAACCGAAGGCAATGCTTTGGCTTTGGCTGTTATTGGCCACCACTCTCTCCTATGTTTTTCTGATTTTCAATAAAAGATGAACCTTTTTTAGAAATGGAAATTAAACCTTGAAGTATCGTCCTCCGTCGTCATTTTCTTCATTAATAGAAAGCTCACGACATAGAAAACAGTGACAGTTTTCCTTTTTCATTCAATAAAAAATTATTTTTACAACTCATAACAGTTTCGATAAAAATGATCATTGCAACTTTACACCATGCATGGATGGGTGAAGATAAGGGGGAATGGAGGGAATTAGAGAAGAATAGATTTTATGTTATTTGACAATTATAAATATTTTTAAGAGGGAGAAAATTGAAAAAAATTATTCTTTCTCATTTTATTTATAGAAAGAAAAAATCATTACACCTTAATTTAGAGTGTAAAAAATTTCACTTTCTATGAGGAAAAATTAATTTATATAAATAGGTATTTTTATCTTTATTATTTTATTGATAATTTTAAAATAGTCCTTTTATATATTTAGATTTAGATTTTTTTTTTTTTAGATTTTCTTCCTTTTTTAAAATTTATTGTTCTTATTTCTTCCATTTGTCGTGGTTAAGTTGATTTTTTTCCCATATTTTTATGAATAATTTTTTTTTATATTACTAGTTTATTAATAAATGGATATTTGAAATTTTTTATGTTGATAAATTAGTATATCTATATAAATCATGACATATCTTATAGGAGAATAAAGATAAATCAATAAAATATGTGTATAATTTAAAATATAAAAAATAAAATATAAATATGTGGAAAGATGTAAAACAATTCTAATATTTTTCCTTACTTTTCCTTTCTATTTATTTATATTATCCAAATACAATTGGATTTAAAACTTCCCTTCCCTTCCCCTTCTCCTTTTATATTTTCCTTCCCTTTCCCTTCTCCTTGTGTTGCTATGCATATTATTATTTTTTTTAACAATTAATTTTCAACACCACAAAAAGTAAAAAAAAAATGAAAAATTCAAACCCTACTAAATCAATATAATATTAATATTTTTTATTATTTAAACTATTTGTAGGGACACTGCATCTTTACTTCGGTGGCATATACTATTGTCATTTTATACATACTATGTTATATCATATTTTTATTAATAAAATATGCTATATATTTTTTTTGCTTGTGACACGTATTCTCTAAATTGTTTATATTTAAATATTGAGTTTTTAATATGTATTTTAATTCATAAATGTTAGAAAATATATAATATTATTATTAGTTAGTTTAGTAGTTTAATATAAATATGGGATTCTATTCTTAAAATTGTATTTTTTTTTCAAGAATTAAACGATTGTTCTTTAGAAAATGAATTTTAAAATTCAATTTTATGATGATAATATAATTAATTGGATTTGATGTTTCAGTTGTGCGGTGGCAACGCTAGTCCCATTCATGTCAAAAAAATGATCATGCTCTATTGAATGACTTTCTTGTAGACTAAAAAAATGAATTATTTTATTAATATTTATTAATTTAAGTGGAAAAAAATATAATTTTTTTAAGTTGAAAAAAGTATAAATTTTCTTAAAAAATGTTTTTGGATTCTATTATTATATATGTAAAAAAAATGATAGAAGAATTTCATATTTTTATAAGGTCCATCTAGTTTAACTCTAAAATAATTGAAACCTATGTAATTATCGGATACTAAAAATATTAAATAATAAAAAAATAGTTCCCATGGTCTTTTTGAAGTTTAATATTTGATTTTCTTTTAAAAATAATTTCTAAAATAAAAATTTTTATTATACAAATTTCATTAAAAATATTAATTTTTAACTTAAAAGGAAAATTTAATTCCAAATAATATTATGAGACGAGACTGTTTAATCTTCAAAATAAAAATATTATCTATGCTATCTTTCAAAAAAAAAAAGCATTTATGCATAAGGTTGTATACCTTTATTTTACATAAAATGATACTAAAAGTTATGGAGAGATGATTTAATTTAAGAAAATTATAAAGTGGGCTGTAATGGAGTGCATTCATCCCATCCCCTGCAACATGCAGAAAAACACGCATCAACTCCCAGCTCAATAATAGAACAAAACAAAAAAAAAATATAATATCAAGTGAGAGAAGCAATTGGCATGGCAACACGATGCAGAAACAACCAGAAGACTGCGAGGATGGGATGGGATGGTGACGAGGCAAAAGCAAAGCAAGTGGAAAAGTGAGAATTGAGAAAGGAGAATGATGCTAAACGAAAGGGCCTTTCACCTAAAGGGATATACCACTCTTAGTATAGCAAATATCCCATGTCATTATCAGGAAATTGCCCTGTGAAATTGCAAATTCCCATCAATGGAAATCACTGATGAACAATTTCCTTCCTCCATCGTCATACAAGATGCAATTATTGGACTTCTTTTTTCAACCCTCCATATTTGATATGATTGTAAATTATTGCAAAAATAAACTTTGTTAGTTTATCTTCTTAATTAATAAACAAATAAATTATTATTTTTATTAATATAAAATTATATGATTTAAATTTTGATGCACTGTATAATTAGGAGTAGACATTAATCAAATCTAATATCTTAAAATACCCTTAGAAAAAAGTTACTACTTCATTACTTATTCACTTACTACTAAAAAAATAATTTACAAATATTTTTTTAATAAATTCAAATGTTTGAATAGTTTCATTTTAATTTACAAAAATATCATTTAAACATCTCGAATAGTATCATAAAAGTTGATAAGTCTTATTTTTAACAAATTAAAGTATTTAAATGGTTAGTTTACAATTAAATTGAGAGGACAAAGTCATAAAAGGTGTCAAGTTCATAAGCCAATAACTTAACTGAAAAAAAAAAAAAGGAACTTAAAGCATAAGTCCCAAATAGGGTTGTTCATTGGGCGGGTCGAATCGGTTCAGGAATAGAGAATGGAAAACTGATTGGGTTTAGATATGAAGTAATTAGACACCAAACTGAAAGTCATTTCATATGATAATCCAATGAATCGAGTGATGAGCAGGTTCGGATATGAATCGAATATGCTAAACGGTTTTGGATTTTGAGGTTTGCACTTTAAATTATATATATATATATATATTCAATTACATATAAAATCGTATGATTCATATTTTGTATTTTCTTTTACACTTATTGGGCTACATTTGATTTTTTTCAATTACAAAATCAAATGAAACTATATTTATATGCCGAAAAAAGATTCATCTGTACTTCAGTCAGATTCAGAACCCATCAGCAAAAAAAATAAGAGAGCTTCTGCATATAAAAAATAAAACCATCTAACAAAATCCTACAAAAAAAGATATGAAAAAATTAACTTGCCTGATACTCAGGTTTTGTAAAAAATGCAGTGAACAAAATATTAAAATTAACTTAGTTGATACTCAATTTTGTTTTGTGATTCATATAAAAAACTTGGTCACAATTTTTGGCTGCAATAAATGCCCCCCAAAAAATTGCAGCATATGTTAACTTGTTGTCATAAAACCTGGTGGAAGCATTCTTTATTGCACTAGCCAAGAATGCAAATATGCATATGCTAATGCAAGCAAAACAGGTAGTAAACATTCAAAATATTAACCAAAAGCAATAAACAAGACAAGCAAGCAAGGCAAGCAAAGAATGCTAGGAATGCATGCATTTAGAAGAAGAAGCTCAGAATTTCTAAGAATGCAGTAACATTTTCTGGCTGCATTAATATGCCACCTAAGATAATATGCTTGTATACGGCGGGGTTTAACGCGCGTCCAAGATTTTAGCAACCACAACACTATTTAGGCTCAGGGCCTTAGAGAACACACTAACCATTGTCACAAAGACATGGCGTGGAGATGAGGAGTCGCCACCCAGGGTAATAACTAGGACAAATCGAAAAGGTGGTACTTGATTCTTTACAAAAAAGTTAGCACCACAACCAGGAGATTCTGGATACGGAATACTAACTTCTCTTAGTCTCGTGTTCTTTTAGAATAATTTTATAAATGATTATTTCATCCTTTAATTACATGCAATTTTATTAAATCCTAATTAACATCCATCTAACCCAAAAGGCAACAAGTCAATAAAATTACAAGTAAAAAATGCATCAAAAAGGCAATGTCCCTATGTCTAGACTATGTTAATTTTATTAAAAGGTTAGCTAGATTTACATTTTATTTACAAGTAAGAAATGGACTAAAGGTGGGCCTACATTTTTATTAATTAGTGAGACTAGATCTATTTATTTTAATTTGTCTAAGGAATGAGCTTAAGTCTATTCAATTTTAAAGGAAAATTAAATTAGTGAGCCTAAGTCTAACTTGATTTTATTTTAAGTGAAATATGGGCCTAGATCTATTTATTTTAAAAGAAATGAAATTAGTGGGCTAAGCTAAGTTTAAATAATTTTAATTAACTAAGCGGACCTAAAATTTAATTAACCTAATGGGCCTAAATTGATTTTAATTATTTTTAATTATTTAAAAACCTAAACTATTTTTAAACCTATTTATTAAGTAGGTTAAGTCTAAACGTGGGCTTGGGGCCCATAAGGATAAAAACATAAAAAAAAAAAGTTCAAAACAAATAAAACACAAAAAATGGATCAAATAAATATTACAGTGATTTTCTAAAAAAAAATCCTAAATTAATTACATGCAAACCTTAATTTAAGCTACTGCCACCATTGATTTTAATTGATTTTTTTACCTAATTGAACCTAATTACTAATTAATTTTAAAATATAAAAAATTAAAATTTTCACTATTCCCACTAATGTGGCTATTACAAACTACGTACAAAAATTAAATTTAAATGATTATACACCCAGAAATTAAAATAACTACACATAACACAAAAAATGAAAAAAAAATAAAAAAAATTCTAAATCCTACTGGAAAACAACACAGATTCTTCCATGGTATTTCATTCACCTTCTGCTCAATTTAAATATAGGCAGTATCCTCCTCAATCCATATACACATATCAAAAAAAAAAAACAAGTAATCAGATTAGTAGTGAAATTAAACAATAAAAAAGAATAACAGAATAAAAGAGAAATCACAAAAAGAAAATAATAGAAAGAATAAAACATGAAATAGAAAATAACATTGATGATTTAGATGCTGTGAAAATGCTCTTTTTTGACCCCTCAGATTAGGATTTTCACAATTGAAATTGACTCAGTGTTGATTTGATTCTGGACTGGGACTAAAAATCACTATATCATCTTCGTCAAATGAGCTGCAAAAATTAGGGTTTTGAAAGAACAGAAGAAATCAAAGTTTGATCTATCTTCCGTCTATGTAAAAAAAATTCCCCAAAAAAAAAATCCTCCCAAAGAAAATCCCCCTTCCGCATGCATGCAGACTCTGCTTTTAAATGCAGAGTCTGCGCACACTGAACTTCCTCCAAAGGAGGAACAAACCTATCTGATCAGATAACGTTTGTTTTTTTCCTTGATTTCAAAATAATATCTTCTGCGTTTTAAAAAAAAACCTTATTAGATAAAATTTGAATTTTCAGCCAATCAAAATACTGAAAAAATCGATAAAAAATATGTGAAAAATAAAAAAAAAGACTTATTGCGCGTCGACACTGTGTAATGCCGACCGACATTGTATAATGCCGATCGGCATTGTGTAATGGTTTATGTAATACCTTAATGGATTTTTTTTTGCCTAAGCCGCCCTTTCGAGTTTTCAATTTAGCGAGCTTGCCCTAACTTTTGCCTAAGCCGCCCTTTCGGGTTTTCAACTTAGCGGGCCCCCTTTTTTTTTTTTGCCTAAGCCGCCCTTTCGGGTTTTCAACTTAGTGAGCTTGCCCTAACTTTTGCCTAAGCCGCCCTTTTGGGTTTTCAACTTAGCGGGCCTCCTTTTTTTTTTTTTTTAAGATTTAGTTACAAGAAAAGCTGAGCTTGCTTAATGTACCCCTCAATCCTTTGACTTATCAACCTCATCAGCTATAATCTCGTCCTCTGAAAATGAAAGACAAACGTTCTATGGACCAATGGGTTGACTGGTTGAAGAAGATTTCAAATGTTGAGATCACATGGGTCTGTCCTTAGTGGAGATTAAAGTTCATGACTATTGAGTTGTATAATCACTATGTTCCTATTCCAGGGTTGTACTTCTTTACCTTTTTTACCCCTTTACGCCTTTGTCTTCAATATGGTCACCCTCAGTTCATCATTACTGTTTTGACCGACTTTAAAGGCTTTCCTTTGAGACAAGATTCTTTGGATAAGATTAGGAGCTTGTGGCCTTGTAGAGCCCTTGAACGAAACATACACCTGGATGCTGATGTTTTTACTGATGATGATTACAAAACTTGGGTTGTCATCCAAAAGACAGAACCACCATGCTTTGCTAGGTACAAGAGAACTCAAACTTTGTATAATGGACAAAGGAAGAAACAAAGACATTACTAGATAGAATGGTCTCATAGAGCTAGTTTTAGGCTTT
This sequence comes from Mallotus nudiflorus, assembly GCA_947683625.1. Classification (NCBI taxonomy): domain Eukaryota; kingdom Viridiplantae; phylum Streptophyta; class Magnoliopsida; order Malpighiales; family Euphorbiaceae; genus Mallotus; species Mallotus nudiflorus. The sequence goes on from CANTUR010000304.1 coordinate 1,872,432, forward strand.
CTTATGTTTTGTTATCCTTTCAAGTACTTATGCTTTATAATAAAGAAGGATATGCAAAGTTTAATAAAACTTCAATTTAATTTCATTCATTAATTAGGGCCAAAATGAGTACATTTAATACATCACATGACATAACTCCTATTATCAGCTAGTCCTCACAAATTTTCTAACTGAATATTTTTCGCTCACATCTTATTTTCCTAATTTTTATCTGACTAGCCCTTTACGGGTTTTCTAATCAACGGGACCATTATTTTTTATTTATTTCCCTAACTTTTGCTTGTCAGCCCTTTGCAGGTTTTCTAAACAGTGGGAATGTCCTAACTTTTGCCTGACTAGCCTTTTCAGGTTTTCTAGCCAGCGAAATTTATTTTCTTTATTCTATTTTTATTCATATTTTTTACAGGTAGTACTTTTTGAGGCGATCCAAATTGACAAGTTACATAAACTCATTCCCTTTAAGATATGATATCTTAGTAGCTCCTTTAGGTAAGACCGATTTGACTAAGTACTGTCCTTCCCAATTCAGTCTAAATTTACCTCTCAGATCGAACACCACGGCTCTAGACTGTTTCAGCATCATATCTCTAACTTTGATCTTCCCAGGCTTAACCTTCTTGTTAAACGCCCTTGCTATGACTTATTTGCAATCAAACCCTAAAAAATGTTACAATTTAGTCTTTAAAGTCTAGAAAATCGACAACCAAGTTCAATTTTTGAATGAATTTCATTATAGGGGCTTACGTCGTAATTGTGCATAATTGTATCCCGAAATTGAGTGCTTACAATGCCCCTCATTCTTCGAATCTTAGTGGAAGATAACATCATCAAAGCCTTAAATAAGAAATAAATGAATTTACTACCAATATGCGCATATAGGACTAAGGGGACTGCCAATAGAGTTAGATTAAATGACACCTGATGTGGTGTTGTTGATGGACAAACACCCACAGGTGGGAGATATGCAAAGCATAAAAAAGATAATTAGTCCATAATCAGTAAATAATTAATTTTTATAAGAAAATAATAGATTAAATACTTGCCATTTTCAAAAGGTTCAAGTTCATTAAGTTCTTCCTCAACTGAAATATCATCTTTATTAACTCTAAGCCAATATTGAGAACAAATTAAAGCTTCCACAATTCTAGGAGGTAATGAACTCCTAAAGGTATTAAGCACTCTACCACCAGTCTTGAAGGCAGATTCTGAACCAACAATTGAGATGGAAACATCTAAAATATCCCTTGCCATTTTAGATAGCATAGGGAACCTTTTAGAATTTAATTTCCACCATCTTAGAATATTATAATTCCCTTCTTCTTCTTCTTCTAACACTACCTCAGTCAAGTATATTTCAAAATTAGACCTTTTGCTTCCACCCATTCTAATATGAACCCTAAAAAGGATCAAAAGTGTCTGAATATGAAGAATTCAAACTAATTAGCTTAATTTCCTATTTTGAAATTAATTAGCTTGATATGGATGAATTCTGAGTTATTTTCTTATTTTGGAGTCAATAAGGAAGATTCAAGAAGATTCTAGAAGATGTGAGAAGATTCAAGAATATTCCAAGTCAAAGTCAAAGTCAAATAGTCAACAAGTCAAAGTCAATGGTCAATGATTAACATGTGACATGGCATGCTTTAATGCTTAGTTATCATGAGTTGTCATTTTGCTTAGTTGTCATGAATTGTAATGAGTTGTCAATTTTGACTTTTTAAAGATGAGTTGTCATTAGTTGTCCTATTTTGAAGGAAATCTCCTTAATTAAGGATTTTCCTATATAGGTATCTTTAGGAATAAGGAGTACAACCTTTTCCTTCAAGGATTAGGTTGTTTACATACCTATATAAGGGTTACAAATATGTAAAATGAATTTTTAGATAAGCATTGAAATATTAAAAGTGAGGTTTTTCCTTGAACTTTGTTCTTTTGAAACTTTGCAAGTTTACTTGAATTGTTTTACTTCTACCTTTCATTACAATTGCTTGGTTAGATTAAACTTAGAATTGTGTGATTTTTCATCTTATAATAGCTAAGTATCTTGCTTCACTTGGTTTAGCTCCATCTTTACAACCTCATCTTGACAATCTTGGGCAACGATTTCAAAGTTGGATGTGCGTTCTATCTTTATTATAGGTAAGGTTTGTATCAGTTTGGTATCAGAGCCAAACTTTAAGGTTTGGTTATGTATCCTTTAATTTTTATGTATTATCTATTCTTTTCTTTTTCACAATTCTTCATATATTAAAAAAAAAATTTGAGTGAAACACGAGAGCATTCACATCCTTGAGTGTAAACACGTAAGGAAGTGCTTTATGAGGATTTTTTTCTATATCTTTTCAAAACTATTTTTTTTAGCATGGACATGCCTTATTTTCTTGGTGGGGATGATCATTTTGTTTACTTGAAATGGGTGCAACAAATGGAGGAGATATTTGATTCTCTTCAAATAAGTGATTTTAAAAAGTGCAAACTTGCTTCTAATAAATTTGTGGGTCATGCTGCTATATGGTGGAAAGATTTAATGGTAAATGAGGTTAGAAATTGGGAGTTAATGAAAAGGTTAATGTCTAAATATTTCATTCCTCATGATGTTAGGAATAAATTTTATCTTAAATTAGAAAGACTTAAATAAAGGGATGTGTTAACTGTTAATGATTATGCTAAAAAGTTTAAGTTTTTTTGTAATTGCAAGTGATTTAGGTGAATCTAAAGGACAGAAAATTACAAGATTCATAAATGGGCTTAAGAGTGAAATTAGACAAGATCTTATGTTTATGGTACAATTGCAACTTAATTTGTCTTTGAATGATGTAATTTCACTTGCTTTAGATAGACAGAGTTAGAGTAATAAGGTTGATAATCAAAGTGGTGCTAATGCTGAAGTGGTGTTAAGTGATCATGAGAAGAAGCATGAGGATCAATTATGTGATCAAACTAATAAAGTCGAGGAGAGCATTATTCATGAAGAGAAGTGTGAAAAAGAAGTGGTTGTGTGTGGGGAGATCAAAATAGAGTGCAAATCCAAGAATAGTGACTTTGTTGAAGTCATTGAAGATAATAAGGATTGTTTTCAAAGTTTTGCGTAATCTAGTAAAGATGTGCAATGATTAATTCATGAAGAGGCAAACCAAGAAGTTTGTGCACAAAAGAAAGAGGAGGATAACAAGTTGGTTATTCATCATGATTATGCTAACAACTCTATTCTTTCTTTTTCTAGTGTTTTGAAATTTATTTTTCAGACTTCTATGCTATACAAAGATCCCTTTATTGATGTTATTGAAGTTCCTTATGTCAATAATGCAATCTATGGAGTCTTCGCTTATGCTAAAAAGAACTTGAGATATTCATGTTTCAAGTATAGAAGGAAGCAACAAGAATTCAATCCTTACAAGTTCATGATCAAAAGTTCTATGCTTCGAATATTCAATCATGTTTAAGTTATTTTGAAGCTACTTTTATGGTGCATTACTTCAAAGGAGAAGTTTTCAACAAAGGTGTTTCTGTTTGACCCTAGAGGATTCATAAATTTATCAACTTTAGAAGATGGCTATGATTCGAGGGTGAATCATCTTTAAAAGGGGTGGAATAATATGAACCTTAAAAGGGATCAAAATGTCTGAATATGAAGAATTCAAACTAATTAGCTTAATTTCCTATTTTGAAATTAATTAGCTTGATATGGACAAATTCTGAGTTATTTTCTTATTTTGGAGTCAATAAGGAAGATTCTAGAAGATTCTAGAAGATGTGAGAAGATTCAAGAATATTCCAAGTCAAAGTCAACAAGTCAAAGTCAAAGTCAAATAGTCAGCAAGTCAAAGTCAATAGTCAATGATTAACATGTGACATGGCATGCTTCAATGCTTAGTTGTCATGAGTTGTCATTTTGCTTAGTTGTCATGAATTGTAATGAGTTGTCAAATTTGACTTTTCAAAGATGAGTTGCCATTAATTATCATTAGTTGTCCTATTTTGAAGGAAATCTCCTTAATTAAGGATTTTCATATATAGGTATCTTTGGGAATAACGAATACAACCTTTTCCTTTAAGGATTTGGTTGTTTACATGCCTATATAAGGGCTACAAATATGTAAAACGAATTTTTAGACAAGCATTGAAATATTAAAAATGAGGTTTTTCCTTGAACTTTGTTCTTTTGAAACTTTGCAAGTTTACTTGAATTGTTTCACTTCTATCTTTGATTACAATTGCTTGGTTAGATTAAACTTAGAATTGTGTGATTGTTCATCTTATAATAGCTAAGTATCTTGCTTCACTTTAATAAGCAAGGGGTTTAGCTCCATCTTCACAATCTCATCTTAACGATTTTGGGCAACGATTTCAAAGTTGGATGCGCGAATGATTTCAAAATTGGATGCACGTTTTATCTCTATTATAGGTAGGGTTCGTATCACATTCCATAATCCATTTTATGTTGCTTAAATCTTACTTTCAACACAAAAACAAGTTTTATAGAATTTGTAGCAGCAAAAATAAAACATTGAGAAGTAGATTCTTGAGAAGCAGAATCAGTTTAAACGTAACAAGCCACATAATCAACAAACAATTCGGATAGAGAGTTTTTCATAGCTTGAGATAGGTTTTCAACAATAACAGGCCTATACAATTGAGATAGAGAAAATGTCATGTACTTTAGTTTTTCTCGAGGATCCAAAACAAAAGAGATAAAGATCATATTATTCATCTTATCAGGATCACCAAAATATTTTTGAAACTTCTAGATTATAATTAAGCCCATTATTTTGACATTCAAGTCAGTAGAAAACTTCCACTCATTCAAGGTGTAGAATAAATCAGAAATTTCAGAAAATAAGGTATTAGAAGTCACACTTTGAGAAGTAGAAACTCTCAAAGTTATGTCATAAAAGTGTTTCAACAATTCCACCATTTTGTTCACAGACAACTAGTTAAAGTAATCAGGCATAAAATCCTTCAAATCTGATATGTATGATGACTCTTGTTCATTATACTTGTCAAAAGCTTTTTCATAAACACATGTAATTTTTAGCATCAAATAGGTGAAATTCCACCTTGTTGGAACATTAAGGGAAAGACATAATTTAAACTCAATGCCAACTAACTTTGCAAATTCTTTAAATTTTCTAAATCTAAATGGTGAATTTATGACATATCTAACACATTTTTTAACCTTTTTTATAGCCTCACTAACATCTTTCAACCCATCTTTCACAATTAGGTTCAATATATAAGCAATGCACCTCATATGCAAATATTTACATTTAACTGCATTAACACCCCAACCTAAGACTTTCTTTTTAAATACCCAATGGTTGTATCATTAGATGAGGCATTATCTAATGTTATAGTGAATATGTTTCTCAACCCCTAGTCAATCAAACAATTATCCAAAGCTTTTACAATATACTCATCTTTGTGAGATAAAACAGGCACAAATAAGATGATTTTTTTTTATGTAGCTTCCATTGGTAATCTATAAAGTGAGTAGTTATGCACATGTAATTGATTCGTTGATGTCCATGCATCTGTGAAAATGCTCACCCTTTGATAATGATTTCTAAAAAAATTCTTTAGAGATTGCTTCTCATGCATGTATACATTAAAGTAATCCCTAGTTAAAGTAGTTCTAGATGGTAATTTGAACCTAGGACATGCATTACACAAGAACTTCTTAAACCCCTCATTTTGCACAATTTAAAAGGCAACTCATCTATAATTATCATGTGTGCGAGACATTTTTTAATTGCCTCTTGATCAAATTTCCAAGTCCCTAAAGATCCTTCCACCATGTTCATAGGTTGAAGTGTTAACAATTTCTATCTAGTGTTTTTATTATGAAGATTTTTTAAACAAGTAAGAACATGATTCCTTATATATGAGGTGCCATGTTTCTTAGAGTGAGCATTAATTACTTTAGCATAATATATGCATCTCGCGTTATGCATAACTCTTGCTGCATTTTTTATCTCCTCAAAGTATTCCCAGGCTAGTGACATGTGTTCAAGCTCTTTTAATTTGTTTGCTTTTTGAGTTGCATCTAGTGGCTGCTCATAATTTTTAGAAGCTTCTATTGTTTATAGGAATTTGTCCATTTGAGTACTAATAAGAGTAGAAGTAATATTGCTATTAGTAGTGATATCACCATGAACAACATTATCCATCTAGGTAAAATCCAGCAAATAAGAATTAGAAATCGAGCAAATTCTAAAACACATATATAAAATTAAGCATAGATTCAAAAACTTTAGCATTCAACCATATAACTTTATAAAAAAAAGATTAAATGAACACAAAAATTCATAGAGCTTCAAAATATATTAAATTTTTATTAAAAACACATAAAATCAAGAACAGATTCATAGAGTTTAAAAACATATTATTAATCACAGATTCACAAAATAGAATAACACATTACATTTTTAAATTAAATTTTTAACAAAAACATATAAAATCGAGCACAAATTCACATAGTTTATAAACACATTATCAATCACAGATCACAAAGTCTATAAAACAAAATTAAAAAATTAATATCATTAACACATGTTCACAGAGTCTATAAAAGTTTAAAATAATATATTTTATATATATCATAAAATAAAATTAACAAAAAATGTATTTTTCAAAATCTTAAAATAAATTAAGTAAAAAATAACTTATAAACTTCAACACATGTTCACAGAATCACATAATGTATAAAAGTTTAAAAAAAATATATTTTTTTAGCATATCTTAAAATAAAATTAAAAAAATAAAATTTTCTCCAGATTTCAAAATAAAATTAGTAAAAATTAAAATTTTAATCCACATCTTCAAAATATTAAAAAAATTATTTTAATACCTCTGTTATAATTACTCAAGCATCGATTTGCAGCAGGGATTGATTATATCACTGAGATCTTAAAAGATAACTTCCACTATTCATAGATCAAAGAAATTTAAAGCTTTAACCATGCAGAGCTTCCACCTTTCGATCTCAAATGAGATATGATTTAAAAAAAAATGATTCAAGTTATAAAGGGAAATCAAATATATATGATTCAAAATAACAAAAAAAAAAAAAAGAACAAATCATAGAGATCACTCAACTTACATAAATCATAAGCAAAGAAAATGAGAGAGAACATAGATCAATTATGTATTAATCTCAAATCATTAGAGGAATGACTACATAGAACATGAGATCAATGATTTATTGATCTCAAGCATAGATCTTTAGAAGTGAAGAAGAGGAGAGCATATAACACGTGTAGAGGATAAAGTAGCAGAAGTTATGGTGAGATACGAGGTTGATTACTTAAATATATGAAAAGGAGGCGAAGATGAGAGGTTAGAGAGGTTGATAGAAGTAAATAGGGGCTAGGGTTAGACAAAGAGGGAGATATAAGAGGTTGAAGATAATGACTAAAGGCGGCTAAGGTTAGGTATTTTGAGAGTAAACAAAGAGACACTAGGATTAGGAAATGAAAAGGCATTTGTAAAATGGGGCATCAGTAGAAAAATATGTATTTATATGTGGGGTTAAAAAACCCTTGATGTAAAACGATGTTGTTTTACTTTTCGGAAGTTCGGGCAGTTCGGTTATTTGAACTATCACCCCGAACCACCACTTGAACTCGTAAAACCTTCACCTCCTTAAACTAAATTGCCTTCTCTTCTATTTCGGTAACTGACCCACATCTTTAGTCCGGGTCGGCACAAACGGGCAGGTGGTTATTTGAACACCCTTAGTCCTAAGGCCATGCAATTTAAGAGTATTCCTATGCCTCTATTATTGCTAACTAGCAACTCATAAATCTAATCATGATTCATGTATATTGCTTGTAAAAGAATTTTAAAAAGTTGGCATGTTTCCAACTTTGCAACTTATTTTTATATTATCAAGAGATAAATATATAAAAATAACATTTTGCAAGAGGCTAAATGTATAATTTCACCTTTAAACTTTTTTAAATTATTCTACTGTATTCTTTTACTTTTATTATATTCTATAATGCCTTTTTAACATCTGTTTTTAACATATTTAACCTCTTAACATCTCATTTTAGCTTTATTTAAGTGATCACATGCCAAAGTGGATGAGAGTGTGTATATTCCAATAGATAGAAGCTGATTTTGATTATTATGTTAATGGTTGATTGTTTTAAAATGAGATTGTATATATGAATGAGATTGTACATATGAATGGTAGTTGCTGAATTCGGGTGTCCTATTTGGGTGAGAACAGAATACTTGTTGAAGCCATACCTAGAGTTTTATAACTTCAAATGGGGTGTTGTTTGCTCTTATAAAAACTTGGAAATGTTATTTACAAAGTTGATATAAATAGAGGAAGCTTGATTTTTCTTTCTTGATGGCCAAATTGGGCAATACTTTTTGTTGCTTAATTTTGTTGACAGCTTAACCATGGTGGATTATTTTTAATGTTTCTCTTTCTATATATGTTTAATTGACGTGAAATCAATTGTGAAGTAATTTAAAGTTATAATGTTATTAATCTACAGAATATGGTTTTGATACTCATAATATGGAATTTTTTGTATATTTTTAACTTTGCACTTTGAATCTGCCATGTTGAGATATTGGTATATTTTTGGTATATTGGTGAATTTTCATTATTGAATTTGCCATGTTGAAATATGGGTATATTTTTTATAAATTGTTTGATGAACTGGTATGTAATATACATACATACATATACATATATATATATATATATATAAGAAATATGGTTGGATGAGTATCAGGACGTAATACTACTTGTGAATAAAGCAATGTTATGTGCATTATGGAATCCCTTTGTTATATCATAAAAAGGATAAAGAAAAATGTTGTACAAGATTATGACAAGCTGTATGCATATGTGGATTCATAAATAAATGAAAAAAGTTTTGGTTTTACATATAATTCATAAGTTCATTGGTGTCCAAAAGGAAACATTGTGCTATGTACATACGATAAATTCATAGCTAAATATTGAATGGATGGATAATTAATTATACTACATGTTTGGAATGTGTTGTTCTTCATAGGATATTATGTTATTCCTTTACTGAGTTGCAAGCTCACTCCTCTACATTATTTTTTTCAGGATTAGAAGAACGGTAGTCCATTTTGAAGAAATAATTGCATACATTACACTAGCATTGTGTCAGATGGATCAGCAGGAGGTTGTCCTTAGTTTTTCTATAATAGAGCATATTTAATAAATTTTTAAATTTTGCATTAAAGCTAGTGTATTGTATATTAATAATACAAGGAAAGATGTGAACTACTTAATGTTGTGAGCCTTATGGTGTATGATATGATTTATTTTTAAAAAAAATCTTATTACATATATTGATATGTGAACTTAAATTGGACATTTATGGATATATTATTTATGAGTCTCATGCATACAATGTATACTTGACATCCTTAACAGGTGTCACAAAGCTTGCTAGCCAAAGTGTTCATTCTTCCAACTTAGGAATTTTAAAAATAAAAATAACCATTGGGACTAGGATTAAGCACACGCACTCACTCACATTTCTCATGGCATTTTTAGACTTTTTTTAAAAAATTTTGTAGTGGGTGCATTTTATGCTCCATCCCTCTAGTTTATTATTATTATTTTTTAATAACCTTGAAATGTGACACATTCTTTCCAAATGAATGTAATTAAGGAGCATACTTACTTACACAAAACTTAAAAAAATGCATCACATCAACAAGCATCGATTTTTTTTGAAATAGAAATGTTCTCATCCATTATTGAAAAGCGAATTACTCTTATTATGGCTATAGTTTCCTTAAGGCTACTTAAATCCCTAAAACCTAAGCTGAAATCTTTAACATCTTAGCCTTAAGCATAGGTAGAAAATTGACTAAACATCCTTTAAACCTTGAAAATAATAAAAAAAGATAAAAAGGAAAACTTAAAACTTATCCTAAATGAAACTTATAATTCCACAAATGCCAAGAGGGGGGGGGGGTGAATAGACTTTTTGAGAAATATGTGTAATTTTCATTTTTCTCCTAAGAACAGCCAAAAACAATGTAAGAGCTAAATTGAATAAAGGATAAAAGCAAGACAAACACCAAGAATTTATAGAGGTTCGACCCTTAAAGCTTACTCCTCTCCTCAAACACAAGTTCAGAGTTTTAATCCACTATCAATGTGCTTCAAAGTGTATATTAAACCCTTATAAACTTAAATCAATCTACCCAAGTGTTTTTCCAAGGCTCACACTCAAATCTAAGTATTTTCATAAGGCTCATACTCTAACCCAAGTGTTTTTAATAGTTCACACTCAAACCCACTTGTTAAGAACAATCCTCTTAGCTTACAAGTGAATAAAACCCTAACCCAACTCACTCAATCTCACTATTGAGCTTTTGAATAATGGTTTTAAGCACTCACGAACCCACATTCAAGAACACTCTTGAGTTAAATAAGAATTACAAGAATTAAAGATGAAAGCTTAGGTGGTTGAAGGATTAATTGAAGATTAAATGCTTAAAGATTTCTTTAAATGTGTTTGCTGAACTTCCTTCCCTTGTTCCAGCTATATTCTTAGTGGTATTTAAACCCTATAAAAGAAAAAGAGCTGTTGGAGGTGCATTTAATGCAAATAGAGCCGTTTGAACCACCTAAAAAGAAATGGGTCTGTACATCGTCATGACCATAATAAAATTATCATGATCATAATTCTGGTGGCACCAAGAAGATATTTGAATTTTTGCACTTTCATGGTCATAACTATGGTAGTAACGATAGTTATGACAACTCTCAATAACTTTTTGGAGTTAGTCGTCATGATCATGATAAAGTCGTCATGATCATAATTTTGCCTATAACATTGGTGGTGACAATGGTTGTGATGGCTCTTAGGAACTTTTTGAATTTTACAATTTGAAACTTCATAATTTTGCTTGAAAATTTTTTCTAATGATTGGGATTTGCTTATGACCACTTATAATAAAGAATCCCATCGAAATTAAGCAATTATGACTATGGATCTTGATAATTTTACCATTGTTGCATGATCATGATGAGTCTGTTATGACTCATGATAGGAAACTGCAAACTTGAAAAATTAATATATTAACCCTTCATTGCTTAAGTCTGGACTTGAATTTTGTAATATTAATTAACCTGAATATAAATACTTAACACACGGATGAAATATAATTTTACTTAATTACTTGTGACCATCAAAAAAGATTATTTTACCCCTCAAGGTTCAACAAAACTTTAAAATTCTACCAATTGAGCATACAAGTTAATTATTAACATGGCAAAAAGAAAAAACTTCAATTATAGTCAAGATAACTTAAAAAGAACTAATAAATATAGAGAAGATAAAATGATGCAAAATAAAACATAGATACATAAATAAAAGCATACACATACTTGCAAATAAACATAAACATAATTAGATAACCGCTACTAATATCCCCTCCCCCACACTTAAAAATGCACATTATCCCCAATGTGATTTCTAAATAAAAAAGGAAGGTAAAGAAAAACTCCCCTAATCATCTGAAGGAGATGGTGGAGGAGACTCGATGGTGTAATCAGAATCAGCAAAAATTAATTCAACTTGTACTCCATTTTGCATTATCGACGATCAAGTTGTTGGTTTCTAGTCTCCATTCCATGCAATTGACATTGCGTCTCTTTTTTATTCTCTAATATTTGCTCCCAAATATGCAACTCTCCATTAGAAGGGACGCTTACACCACCTTGCATGGGGAATGTAAAAAGAGGGACGCTATTATATGGCTCTTCTTCTTGAGGTTCCTCAACCCCTACCATTCTCTTCCTCATCTTATTCCTCATCAACTTGGGGTGGACGTGCTAATCCTCTCCAATATGACCTAGATCGAGCCAAAATCAAACAAAAGAAAGAATCCACTACTTCACCTCTTACAAAAGCTTACTTAGTGAAATAAGAGTACTTAACAACATGGTTAAAATCATAAAGGTTAACATTAAGAGACTAAACAATAATGGTAATAATATGACCATGAGTGAGTGGAGCATCCTTATGCGCAACACAAGTGAGAAGTTGATTAAAAATCTAATAAGTCTAACACACTTGCTTTTTAGTATGAATACATCATATTAAAAAAAATTCTTGTGCAGAGACTCTATTAAATTCAGACTTGTGGAAAATAACACAGGCAAGAACTTTGTGCAACAACTAGAATTTTAAGTCTTTAATAAACATTGCTTTGCCTTTTTTAGGTTAAAAAGGGGTTTGCAAATCAATCAAAAAGTTCCAAAATTCATTAACTTTAAAAGACTTTGGAGGGTCACACATACCATCTTTTTTAAAACCAAAAACCTTTTACGTGAAAGAATATGTAAGTTGGTGTTTCTTCCCTAGCATGCAAAATTCAAGAATTTAAGAGTCATTTGATGTAATGACCCTGTATTTTAAATAATATTAAATTATTTTGAGAAATGCAGTGTTAATAAAAATTTTAAATTTTATTTATATATTATTATTATTATTATTTATTTATTTATTCTAAGAACTTTGTTTACGTAAAATAATTTATTTTAAGGGTTTTAT